>OX421971.1:16056455-16086455 GCA_949128135.1 Parasteatoda lunata | reverse complement strand
TGTTTATTTTAGTGCAAATATTCCTTTTTTGAACAAACATATCAAATCCCAGTGATATAAGTTTGTTAAAAAAAATGGGGAGGTTATGAAAATAGTTAAAGTCCCTGACCAAATTATGAGAGGCACTATAAGTTTCTATGTAAATTCTTAATTATCAGGTGATACTATACAGCTATTGTTTTTACAAGACTGAAAACGGTTTGCAATTGCTTACGTTCGTGTATCAGTTGGTTACATTAGACGATGTATGATATTAATTCGACGATTGAATAAATTAGACGATATGTTATATAAATATAGAATATTTATTATATCAGGTATTATATTAGTATATTATATTAATATATTATATTAATAAGACCACATTATGAGACGCGCTGTAGTTTTTTAATAATGACATGTTTTGTACGCGTTAATAGGCAATACTTTTATATTTAAACATACATGTAATGAGCTTTTATTCAGCAGATTTTTATGTAATCTGTATTTATTTTTAACGTATTGCATTACAATATTAAACAATTCATAGCCGAACGTACACAAGTGTAAGCCAGTTTCAGCCCCGTGAAAACAATAAAGCTGTTGAGTATCACCTGACAATTAAGCTTTTACATAGAATCTTATAGTGTGTCTAATAATTTGCTTTTGATTAATTTGAGTAGTGTTAAAAAGAATATATTATTTTCAAGTTTCTATTTAGACAACTTCCTCCACTTTATAATAACTTTTAAAAGAAACTTATCTTGTAAATAAATTGTTTTTAAATATGATATTTGAAATGTTTATTACTTTGGAAAGTACACATTATGTTAAATACATATTACTGTTAACATAACGGACGCTCCGTATAAGTGTCACAATACTTTTTGTAATGCATTAAAAATTATATGTGGTTTAAAATATTCAGTATCATTGAATATTTTAATGAAATCATAAAGCGTCTTATAACATATTCTACTTTGTAAACATGTTTGCACATTTATTAACTGACAAATATTATTTTATTACATAGTAATTTTTTCAAAAATATTACAGAAAGCATTCAATTATATTTAATAACCAATTATGTTTTGTACAAACCGTGCAAATCAAAGATTGATGTGTTGAATTTACCAAGAGTATTACGAGTATGTTTTAAAAGTATGGACGAGAGTGCTTTAGAAGTATATTTAAAAGTATTACGAGTATTCGAATATGTTTTTTACACATTTAATTACTATTTGTGGATGGTTTAGCTTTTCCTTTTTTTAATCCAGTTATTGTTCCTTTCCAGATTTAGTTTTTTTTTTAATTATTATTATTATTATTTTTTGCTGTTTCAAAGTTTTTTTCCTTTTAATTTATGCACGATTTCGCCTTTGTCTTTCTTAATCTGGTTACTATTCGCACGTGATTTCGCTTTTCTTTATTTATTCAGGTTACTATTCGTTCTAAATTCATGTTGTTTATATCTGGTTACTATTCTGCAAGATACTATTCGGACCAAATCTCCCCCCTTCATCCGGTTACCATGTGCCAAATTGTTTTATCCCCTCTCTTCATCCGGTTACTATTCGGTCCAAATTGTTTTTCCCTCTCTTCATCCGGTAACTATTCGGTCCAAATTGTTTTTCCCCTCTCTTCATCCGGTTACTATTCGGTCCAAATTGTTTTTCCCTCTCTTCATCCGGTTACTATTCGGTCCAAATTGTTTCCCCCTCTCTTCATCCGGTTACTATTTGGTTCAAATTGTTTTTTCCCTCTCTTCACCCGGTAACTATTCGGTCCAAATTGTTTTCCCCCTCTCTTTAACCGGTTACTATTCGGTCCAAATTGTTTTCCCCCCTCTCTTCATCCGGTTACTATTCGGTCCAAATTGTTTTTTTTCCCTCTCTTCATCCGGTTACTATTCGGTCCACATTGTTTTTCCCCTCTCTTCATCCGGTAACTATTCGGTCCAAATTGTTTTTTTCCCTCTCTTTATCCGGTTACTATTCGGTCTAAATTGTTTTTTTCCCTCTCTTCATCCGGTTACTATCCGGTCCAAATTATTTTTCCCCTCTCTTCATCCGGTTACTATTCGGTCCAAATTGTTTTCTTCTCCCTTTATTTGGTTACTATTCGGGCCAGATTTCCCCCCCACCTTCATCCGGTTACTATTCATTCCAAATATAGTTTTTTCTCTCCCTTCATCCGGTTACGTTTCGTGCACGATTAAGCTTTTATTTTTTCCCCTCCGGTTACTATTAAGAGCATAAATTTGTTTTTAAAAAAAGATTCGTTTACTGTTCATTAAATAATCTAATTTTTGATTAATGTAATTAAGACAAAAAATTTCTTCAATTAGAAAACGAACATCGCTATGACTAACAATCATTTTGTTTTTTAAATGAATTCCTTAACAATAAATACACCTAAGTTAATTTAAAATAAATACTTCTCGATTAAACATATTGGGTTGCCGATCATTAAAGCTGCAGATTCAGAAGCATACCGTAGTACAAGCCAACACACAGGCATACACGCTCTTTAAAAATAAAAATCGATATGTGGTAAATCATAAGGCACTATGACATTAATAAATTTGTTATAATTGTCTGACCTGGCACCAACCACTCAAACATATTATTAAGTAAGCATCCATCCTTCTATATCGCCCCCCACCTCTGACAGTCAACCCCCTCCCTCAATCCCTCTGCACCATATCACTTTGCTTGAATGGATGGATGGAAAAAAGGGCGCAGTTTTACATTATGAAGTTCTGCTTATGAAATGGATTTTTTAAAAGGAATATTTTGCTTAGTGTTGCAAAGATTACATCAACTGTAATGATAGTTTTTCACTTCTATTTGTATTAAAACAGCGTCTAATTTTGTTTGCGGAATTACATAAATTTTTTCAATAGCTGTGAACTTAAACAGTCGGGAGAAATATAATTAAATTGTTCATTTGGCTACAAATTTTCCCGTCTTTCTTGGCCCATTCCTTTTGAAAAACAGGAAAACCAGCATTTTGAAACCTATGAATAGATTTTAAATGAATTTTCAGTGATGCTTTCAATTGTGTAAATAGTTTTGCTTTCTCAGCCAATTCCGTGCGATTTTCACAGTCGTGAAAAATGTTTTTTTCCTGAGATTTTTAAACTGATTACGATTATATTATGACTTGCTGATTTCATTAGGTTTGCCGTAGTCTTTCAAATGTGTAAATAGTTTTGTTTTCTCGGTCAATTCCATGCAATATTCAGAGTCCTGAAAAATGTTTTTTCATGAGATTTTTAAGCCGATTTCGATTATATTTTGACTTGCTGATTTCATTGGGTTTGCCGAAGTCTTTCAAAACTGAATAATTTTTTTAAGTAGATTCAGTTAGACTGTGCAACCAAATAATGTCTACATTAGTAGAGAATATCATTGCGGTACTTCTACACGGTGAAAGCATTTCTCCTCCGAGTTATGCGTTGTTGTTCAACACAAAATATCGAACACTTTATATCTCAGCTTTCATTTATCCTTTAAAAAGGGGAGATAAATCCAAACACCAATAAGGAGGAATTTAAAACACGAAAATTACGTTTATTAACACTCTGACGCAGAAGTTTTATGAAACATATTTTTCATACCTTTTCATTATTTTGTATTGATTTAGGTTAAAATAAGGGGAAAACATTATATTTAGCATTAATAATTTATGGTTATGAAACACAGCATGAAACACTAGTGTTTTTTTTTTGGGTTAAAGGTAAAATCTTCTAAACAATAATTTTTCAAATTTGTAGTTTTTGAAATCTGAAAGAAATAGTAAGTCATCATTGAAATTTCATTAATTTACAAAATCCATCATTGATAACTTTTTTGAATATGAATGAAAAAAAAAAATTTCAGCGAACTAATTTTTCTTAAATTTTTATTTTATTTATTTATTTATTATTATTATTATTATATTGGATTTTATGTTTTAGTATAAATATAACTCCAATAAAACAACTGAGTTTTTTAGTAACTATTAAATGGCTTTTTTTATAATTGAAACATACCTAAATATATTTTTACTTGTAATTAGAGGGTCAGAAAAAATATATAAAAGGGACACCGGTGTCCTATCTGTAGCAAAGGGATATTATTTTGAATTATTTTGAATTATTCGGATTATTTTGATTATTTTCACCACCGAAAAAACTCCAACGTTGATAAAAATTTGAAATCGTCAGGTGCCAAATTTACACGTTGAGTTTTTAATTAATCCAACACGAAAAGATTGTAGTTTGTCGCAATTTTTATTATTTTTTTATTAATAAAACGTTGTTATTTAAATGCATTTACGCAATTCTGAGCAAATTATGTGCATTTTAAAATGTGTAATAAATATAATTTTATCTAAATTTGCACACATATCTGGGAATTCTATAAAATTAATTCATAATTTTATACTATTTAATTAACTTCCTCCTCTGTTTCTGTTTTGTCGATTTCCTTAATATACTCTCGGTATTATGTGATTGTTAAAAATCAATTTTATTTTATGAATTTGTGTGTATGCATCCAAAATTAGTTAAATAGTAAAAATAACTTTACTGTATTAGCTCGAACGTTAATTTTAAAAGATTTGTATATTTTAGATGACGATATGCTAATATTGTATCTTTTTATTTTTTTAAATATGGAAATAAATGTATCAGTGTTTCATTATAATTACATTTAATAGTTAAGCAATTAACATAATTTACCAAGTAATCCTTGGTATTTTAAAAGATTTCTATTCTTAATTCTTGTTTATCTTGTTTATTTGTAGTGCCCGTTTTTTCAAACAAAGTGTGTGTTCAGTTTCACAAACTAACTGTCGAATATAAGGGCTTAAAGGGGTGACCTCAAATATGCTAATTAGTTTGTGCTGACTATTAAAGGGTGCGTAGAGTTTTTCAAAAAAGGCTTAAAGGTGCTTATTTTTGATTTATGTTATTTGAAAGCCCTTAAAGGTACTTATCTTAATCGACGTTTGTAAAAAAAAAGTGCTTAATTTTCCATCTTTTAAAAAGAAATTTTTTCTTTGCCGTGTCAATTGTCGTTCTAAATTACTAAAAATTCATGATTTTTACAATTTTCTCTGCAATATTTATCAGAAACTAGTAATTTTATCATGATTATGTAAGACTTTTTTTCTTTAAATTTTATTGATTTTATGTTTATAAATTAAGAGCTTTAAACGATAAAAAAAATGATTGTTATTACTGTAGAGATCCTAATTATGATGGGTTTTTTTTTGGTTTTTTTTTGGAAAGTGATTAAAAATATTTTTTGAGTCCTTGAAAAGTACTTAAAAGCTTCTTATTTTTTGTTGAAAAATCTAACTGCGCACCCTTTATTAATTAAGGTACGGAACCAAAGACAAAAACGTATTTTCTCTGAATAAACGTACATTTTTCGACTGATTTGAATTTTTGAGTATCAAAATGTGTGCATTTTTCGCTTTCAGGAATAGATTCAGGAGAGCGGTTGGATAGTTTGGGCCCCTGAATGCTAATTTCCCATTTTGAGTATTTTGCCATAACTCAAGAATCTACGCTATACATACAAAAATTTCTTCCACCTAATTAAAAAAAATAATTCGTTTATTCAAAAATAATTCCAAGCAAAAATTATTTATTATAGTTTTTTTTTAACATTTATTCTTTTATGGAATAAAGATGTACCGAGAAGTTGTGGATTTTTTAAAGGGAATACGTAATAGAACTGATAATATAATCAAAATTCTATTTCAAATGTTCTTTAGCATCTTGTTTTCGCCATTATTGCTAAGTCTACAGTGTAAAAAATTCTAGTATATCTTAAAACTAACAAAAATAATAATGATAATAGATAACCGTTGGTTTTGGTGTTTCATCACGCCAAAAACCAAATATAGTACCAATTCTAAATACGTATTATTTCTGAAGATCACGTACTTAAATATCTACATGCTTCAATTAATATAATGTATTTTTAACAAAGTACTACCGACAACTGTCACAAGAAATCGGTATTTATTGAGTATAGGCTCGACACGAACAATTTTCCATAAAACCAAGAAATACAAATTTTAATATCACGTCAAAAAAATCTATATTTAACAACCTATCACAATATTTTTCCAATTTAATAAATTAATCACTTTTTCTTTAGTCAATGTTTTCCTTACTTAAACAATATTTTAGTAATTATTGTGATAAATAATATAATCTTTTTGATATCGATATTTTTGTATTCGCTAAGTATTGTTAACGCGATATTGTCCTATTTATATACCTATGTATAATATTGGTAGTTGGCTGTGTAAATCAGTATCTGGCTTTGTTCCTACTTATCCCTATTACCTAATTTATTCTATAACGCAATACAACATTGTATTTATGTCCAATTTTCCTTATTAATAGATTATTACATTCCAACTCTACTGTTATGATAATCAAGAATCTTTTTCTTTAGTCAATGTTTTCCTTACTTAAACAATATTTTAGTAATTATTGTGATAAATAATATAATCTTTTTGATATCGATATTTTTGTATTCGCTAAGTATTGTTAACGCGATATTGTCCTATTTATATACCTATGTATAATATTGGTAGTTGGCTGTGTAAATCAGTATCTGGCTTTGTTCCTACTTATCCCTATTACCTAATTTATTCTATAACGCAATACAACATTGTATTTATGTCCAATTTTCCTTATTAATAGATTATTACATTCCAACTCTACTGTTATGATAATCAAGAATCTTTTTCTTTAGTCAATGTTTTCCTTACTTAAACAATATTTTAGTAATTATTGTGATAAATAATATAATCTTTTTGATATCGATATTTTTGTATTCGCTAAGTATTGTTAACGCGATATTGTCCTATTTATATACCTATGTATAATAATGGTAGTTGGCTGTGTAAATCAGTATCTGGCTTTGTTCCTACTTATCCCTATTACCTAATTTATTCTATAACGCAATACAACATTGTATTTATGTCCAATTTTCCTTATTAATAGATTATTACATTCCAACTCTACTGTTATGATAATCAAGAATCTTTTTCTTTAGTCAATGTTTTCCTTACTTAAACAATATTTTAGTAATTATTGTGATAAATAATATAATCTTTTTGATATCGATATTTTTGTATTCGCTAAGTATTGTTAACGCGATATTGTCCTATTTATATACCTATGTATAATATTGGTAGTTGGCTGTGTAAATCAGTATCTGGCTTTGTTCCTACTTATCCCTATTACCTAATTTATTCTATAACGCAATACAACATTGTATTTATGTCCAATTTTCCTTATTAATAGATTATTACATTCCAACTCTACTGTTATGATAATCAAGAATACCTCGAACATTTTCCAAGTGATGATCGAGCTGAAGTAATAAATTGATTTTCCACTAGAGCTTCAAGTCGTCTGCATGATGATCACCCCCATATGCTCAACCCTTTCTATCCCTCCCCCCCCCCCTCCCGCTTGATCTACAATCCTCTTTAGCGTTCAAGAGAGCTCAATTAGATAAGCTTTTCCCGTAAAAGCGATGCAGATGATGGTCTCCATCCCTCATGGGGTTTGCGTGCACACTTCTCACCTGCGCGCATGCGCATCTGCCCTCTCCATCTGACTCAACTACCCCCACATCTTCCTACTCCCGCACACACACACACACCAATAAACCCAGAGTTATCATGACTTTAAATTCGAAGCTTTGTAATCATAGGTGATTGTATGTACCTGTCTTTCTCTCCCCCCTTCCCTCCTGGAGTCAAAATTCAGATGATGAGGTGCATCGTGACACTTCTCCCCACCCCCTTTACCTGGAAAGAGGGGGTGGAATGAGGTTCGAATAGCGGCTCAAATGGGAATAATAATATTGGAGCGTTTTTCCAATCTGCGATTATTGGAGCCCTTGGCGTGCGTGTGCTCAGATTAAAGAGAGAATCAACGTGTGAAATATTAATGTTGTTGGCGGTGTTTGGCTTCAATCAAAAGGCGCCACGATTATTAAATGTCGCGGAGGAAAGAATTAATTGTAGTTGAGAAGCAAATTAACTACAAATAGTAGATGTTGCATAATAAATTATTCTACTTAAAATTTTTTTTCAAGAAAATTATTAATACGAATATTACTCGTATTAATTATGACTAAACAGTTTAATTTTTATTCATTATTTATTTATTATTTATTTGTTTATTTTTGTTAGATTATTTGTTTCTGATTTTAGATTTATAGCCTTAATTACTAAAATATATTGAAATTCATCATCACGTTTTCTTAACATCAAGTTTAAACAAGTTTAAATTTGTTTTCAATCGTTATATTTTAACTATCCGGTTTTCCGTGTAAAAAAGTTATAAAATTTTTATGTAGTAGCGCATGTTAATATAACTATAAAGCTCATTAACTTTTTTTTTTTCTATAATTTAGTTTATACCTTTTTTATACTCTAAAATCTAGATGCAATTTTGAATGTACATTATGTGTTCTACAAGGATAAATGATGACAAGGCTAAATTAAATAAATGAATTTCTATTTTGTGGAACTTTGAGCTTTTGACAAGCTTGTGTATGTTTTCCTTCTACGTATTTTCATGTTTTCATTTTCTAAAATACGAAATAAAAATTTATTAAAAAAATCAATTAAAAATTAATTATTAAAATTACAAATTAATTATTATATATTAATTATTATATATTAATTATTATATATTAATTATTATATATTAATTATTATATATTAATTATTATATATTAATTATTATAAATTAATTTGTAATATATTTATTATAAATTAACTTGCAATATATTATTATAAATTAATTAATACAAAAATTAATTAAAATTAAATTATTGTTTCATTTTCTTCTTTTTCACTGCTTTTTAAATAACTGCAGCTTCCCAATACTCTACCAGATATAAACCTAGACTTTAATGCAAATTATTTAACTTGTGCAAAAAAAAATTTTTTTTTGCTGTAAAAAGAAAATGTACTCATTTATAATTACCATTTTGAATAACCGGTTATGGAAAATCATGATAATGGGTCCAAATCCTCCCTTCTGCAACAAATTATAGATTTTTACATATAATTTCAAATTCGTCATAAAACGTAAGATTGAGTACAGAAATAGTTGGAAAAAATGTTTGATTGATGACCTCAGAAAGTAAACACAAAAGATTCCTTTTTATAAAAAGAACTTTTCAAAGATTCAAAATTTTATAAAATGAATAAAAACGAAAGCTTTGCTTCCTGCTAAGTGTCTTTTATTCGAAACTATTCCTAAAATTAGATTACTATTTTAAAAGTTAAAGCAGAAACCAGAGGGTGTTGCTAATTTTTTTAGTAAGGATGAGAGAAAATTTGTGATTTTCTTATTTTTGAGGGAGGGGGGAAGGGGGGGGGGTAGTCATAATTGGCGTAAACATGCATCAGGACGACTCCTGAAAATATCTCTTAAGGTGGTCTAACATGAATGTGATCAAAACTTCAGATCTAAGTTTTAGTTATTCTGAATAAATAATATATATATATATATATATATATATATATATATATATATATATATATATATATATATATATATATATATAATATATATATATATAATATATATATATAATATATATATATATATATAATATATATATATATAATATATATATATATAATATATATATATATAATATATAAATTGAAAAAATGTAAACGCAATTTCTACTTAGATCTTCAAAAAAAAATTTTTTATAGTACTTTTTATTAAATAATTACATTTTTCTCCCATATAAAACTAATGTTAATTAATTAAATTTAATGAATGAGTTAATATTTGAAAAAACGGCATTAACATCAATGAATCATCCACTACAAGTATAAAAAAATGTGTTTGAACTTTAGTGTATGAACAAAAAGTATTTTATTAACGATCGAAAATTTGAACAAGATAAATTGAGAGTGTGAACTAATAGTAGGAATTGAATAAATATATATGCAAATTTTCTTGTTTGTTGAGATTAAATCGATAATTAACGTATATTTCAAGTTTTAGCAAACATCTGCATTGTAACACAGTTTGCTTCATCTTGAGAATTATTTAGTTTGTTTATGATTTAAATTTATTTGTAGGTTTTAACATTAAAATGCGCTTATGAATTTTTATTTGTAAAAAATTACAAGAAAATTATTATCTAAGCTCTTTTTATATTACTGTTTTTTTTTTTTTTTTTGTTTTTTTTTCTTAATGTTTATTTATATTTTGTGAAAACAATCAATGGTGGACGATACAACAAATAAAAAAACTAAGTAAGATTTTCCATTACAAATGCAAATTGATAATTAGCTGTCATATATTTTTCATAACTCTCCTTTTTTTGTTACATTTAAATATTTTAAATAAATAATAACATTTGTGAATTTAAATGAGGCATAAAGTACAGAAGAAGAAGAAAAAGTTTACCATGAAGATATATTAAGACTTTTAAGAGAGAGATCTACAATTTAAATAAAATTTATTTTTCCAAATTAATTTTTACATATATGTGATAAAATTTGACAGTTACATTTTATCACAATATGTAACATATGATAAGGTAAAAAATTTTGATGTAAAAACGGTATAATTTTATGCAAATGTGTACTATATTATGTGAAGGATGAGAAAACAAAAAAAGACCAAAAAAATAATAATAATAATAATTTCCAATCTCTATATTTTTGAAGCGAATGAAGTTTTTAGGTTCACTTTCCAACAACGCTTCGGTGTCTAGGGATTATTCATTTAAAACAAAATAATGTTTTGAATTCAAGAATTCGTGAGTTATATAAACATTCAATCGCAATGAATTATATAAAAACAATTTTTTTTTCAACTTATTAAAAACATATTAACGGAACATATAACAGAAGTAATATATTAACAGAAGCAATTTGAAGAACAGTTTCCTTCTCTATTTCGCAGAAACCCCTCTACATCCCACATCTTCTCATACCCAATTGCCCCTAGAATATGTTTCTACTTGTGGCGCCATCTATTAGGTTCGAATAGTGATGTCACCTAGAGAGCAAATTAAAACTATTTTCCAATTTATTTTTCACTTTCAAAACATTTTTAAGGTATTGGAGACGTTTTACAGCTCTACCCTTAGAAAAAAAAAGAACAAGTACAATACAAATTAAACTAGTAAAATACAAGTTTTTTGAACTTTTAATATTATTCATTATCATTTTCGGAAAAGACATGAAAAGTGCAGTGCAATTTTAAAAATACTATTTAAAAATATTTAAAATGGGGTATATAATTCAAAATTAAGAGGAAAAAAATACCCTGGCTCTAAAATTTTTTTTAAGTAATAAAAATAATCGGAACAAATTTAAACAAAAAGTATTTTTCATTTCTGAAATTGAAATGAAATTGTTGCGATCATAATTTTTGCACGTGCAAAACTAATTCAAGCAAAAATTTTGAGAACAAATATTTATGCACAGTTACAGCTGTAAAAGAATTATAAGTTTTAAAAAATAGTTATTTTTCGAAGGAATACTAGATAAATGATAAATATTGTCTATGTTAAGGAGTGAACTGTTAAGTTTGATAAAGTATGTTCATTTTTTTTTATTATTATTTTTTTTTTTTCATTTTCAAAATGCTAACAAATTATGTCAAGATTATTTTATAAATGCTTGGAAAAATTTATTTGTATTTTGAAAAAAAAAATAAATAAAAAAATAAAAATATCGGCATTTTAAAATGGTATGGATTACTCTTCGTTCATGTTTATCTGAACTCGCTTTTTTACATTAGTTCAAGCTTTAATTTTCGGAGGAGAGGAAACAGAACAGGGAAATTTTTCTCCCGGTATAGCGTCCACTTAACATCCAAAGAATAGATTTTGTCAGCACTGAGGTATTATACAAACTAAATTTTCTTATTAATGAAAATACTGAGTTATGTTATAATTTAAAAAGAAGAAAAAAAAAAAAGAATACAGTTACTTACTTGAAGGAAATTATTTGTTAATCTCATAAATAGAGTACTTAATCTGGGTAAATACTTCATATTGCTTTTTTTGTGTACTTTCTACATTTTACGAAAATAGCAGGACATATTTGTAACACTCTTAACATATTTGAGTCAGATATCACATAATTTATGGCTGAAATAAAAAGAAAACGATAAAACAAAGAAAATAATTATAGTTAACTACAAAGGAGGAAAATTTGTGATTACATTATTCCGATTACTATTTAAAATCTCAAAAAATAAAAAGGATTCTTTGAATACGGCACTTTAGTTTCACTTTTAACCTCTTTTAGACGTGCGAGTCATATATGCATCCTCAGGGTGGCGACAATCACGGTAAAAAAGATAAAACTGGTAGCCAAACTATTTTCATAGCAGTTTATTTGTGGGCGGGTTAATAATAGTTTGCTTTATTTATATCACCAAGACTTAGTTCAAATTAAAAGTTATATAGTTACGCTTTTAACAAACATAGATTGGATGTGTTAGATTTAAAGTGAAAGCAAAAATAAGATTGTTAAATTAACCATGCCCAAACTTAAGCTACCGCTTTTTTTTTTTTTTTTTTTTTCCATTCTGTTTCCGATTCCATACGAATATATTTCTGACTCGCCAGTGCTGCTTAAGTGCTGCAAAGTGGTCCACTTGAAATTTTTCTCTAGAAGTTTATCAATCAATAAGTCTGGAATTAATTTGCTAAAATCTTTTTATTTACGTTTTTTTATAAATATATTCAAGTTTCTAAGTTTTAAGTTTACTTTTCACAGCAAAACAAAATGTAGTGTAATGTACGCCGAAAATAAAAGTGGTGGCTCTTAATTTTTTCTCCTATAAAGAGATTATTTGTTTTGTTAGAACGAAAGAAGATCAACATAAGTTATAAAAGTAAGTTGTAATTATAATTAGAGCAAGAAAGAATAAGTCATAAGTATAGTTAGGACGAATAAGTTATAAGTATAGCTAGAACGAATTAGAAAGAATAAGTTATAAGAATAGTTAGAACGAATAAGTTAAGTATAGTTGGAACGAATAAGTTATAATTAATGTTAGAACGAATAAAAACAAGTAAGTTAAAAGTAGAGTTAGAACGATTAAGAACGAACAAGTTATAAGTAGAGGTAGAACAAATAAGTTATTAGCATAACTAAAACGAATAAGTTGTAAATAGAGTTAGAACGAATTCAAACGAATAAGTAATAATTATAGTTAGAAAGAACAATAACAACAACAACAAAAACCATTCAATAAAAGTTCTTTTTATAAATTTAACTTATTTTTCCTATGAATGATTAGATTTATTAAAAATTACCACTCAAAACACAATACAAATTTTGAATCAAAACTTTTTAAATAGTTTCAAACAAATTAAAATTGCGATAATCAATGAGAAAACAATAAAACCTCAAATCACCAGACGAAGAGTAAAGGCAACTTAAGAAAGCAGAGAAGAAAAAGAAAGAGAGCAAAAATGTTCTCCCAATTCCCTCGACCACCCACACTAGAAAGTTCCGGTGTTCGAAATGACAGGGTCCACACCAAACAGCTTTTGTACTTGAAAGTACAAACTTCGAAAACACTGTTATTTGTGAATGCACGAAAGTACACTATATTTATCCTAGATAAAGTTGTATTATTGACTTACAGATGACTCAAGATGTGGGGGTGTTCGACTCTTAAAAGGAAGTATTAAAGTGACGGGGAGGGGAAGGAGAAAAAAAAGAAAATAATTAACTTCTTATTTTTATTTTCCTTAAGAACTTCAACCTCGAATCTCAGTTTCCTTTTGTGAAGCTTTAATGTTTTTGTTTCTGGGTTTTTTTTCTTCTGTAAACTATGTATTTAGTTTATTTATTTTCATTAATTTTCTTCGATTTGGAAACTGTATAATTTGCGAGCTTTGTTGCAATTTCCTGTTTAGTGAAAAAGATTTATTAAGACGTAATGATGCTCAAAAAAAAAAAAAAAATCTTAATTAACCTTATTTATGAATAACCTTGTTTCCTATTTTTAATCCAGAATAAAAGTTAATTTGTTTTGTTATTAGTTTATTATTTTGAGGGCTTACTTATCTAAATCATACGCTAAAAGCCTATACAATTAAAATCAGTGTGATATTTTTAGTTACGAAAAATATAGATAGATAGATATAGATTTATTATTCACTGGTTCGGGAAATCATTTGTATTTTCCGAATGTTTCGTTTCTTTTTAGAGAAAGTAAATTCAATTTTTATATAGATATGGGTAGATGCAGATAGTGGTAGTTTAAGTCGCACTGGAGCAGCACAATAGGCTATAAACGACCATGAAGTACAGAATGTACTAGCTGGTAACAGTCTGGAAACATCTCTGAATATGATCTCAAGTCATATGATCAGTATTTTGAGGTTGACTCCCTCGATTATATATATATATATATATATATATATATATATATATATATATATATATATATATATATATATATATATATATATATATATATATATATATATATTATATATATATATATATATATATATATATATATATATATATATATATATATATATATATATTATATATATATATATATATATATATATCAGCTTACGAAGGGATCAATCCTTCGTAAGTTGATCATCATCAGTCTGTAAAATCTAAGCTAAATTTGATAGATTTGATGAATCTGAAGAGTCAAAATCGCAATTTTCAAAAATATTTAAATCTACTAAAGTGTAATCTACTAAACTCGCTTCGGTCACTAACCTCAGTGATTGCTACAATATATTATTTTTTATTAACGATAAAGAGATTGCTACATCGAAATTTAATTTTATGTTAAAAGTTCCTTAAAATGTATTGAATACAGATTTAGATTCAAGGTTTAAAATTTAAATCTAATCATTTTGCTCGGTTACCATAGCAACTTCATTCGTTGTTTTTTAAATTCCCATTTGATTTTTAGCCTACTGTGTGATGTTTTTTGCCAACGAAAATAATTATTATTTCTACAAACAGTTCATTTCTAATAATGCTTCTCAATTTTGTATTAATTATATATTTGATTCGGCATAGTTTTTTCACAAAGCTTTTAAAATAACAGTATGCATAACTTATTTACTGATGAATGGTTTTAAACCAGTTTATAACTTTATCAACTGTTTTGACTATTTCTATTCTATAATGCTCATTAATTAGGTAGTAATATTGTATTACTTTATAATAAATGAACAACGCTTATGTTTTAATCCTTTAATTTGGGATAATAATCAAAACCCAAAACGTAGTAATAGATAAGAATGCAGATAATGATAAGAAAGTATGATGAGTAAATATTTTTAAATAAGGGACAAAAAAAATGTTTTTTTGTTTGGTTGTCACAAAAGAATTTGTAAAGTTGAACAAAAAAAAAAAAAATTAATTCTTTATCTGAGTAGCAAAAAAAAAAAAAAAAAAAAAATTCATAATAATTTTTCTCAATTTTTTTTCCGTAGAGGTATTTATCTTAAGTGACATAATTCTCGCATTTAAATGGTTAACACTAGAAAAACTGAAACTTAGTACGTATATACTTATGTTGCCGAAACGCAGTCAAAATGACTGGATTGTGAAAGGATAACTAATATGTAAAAAAATTTGTTTAAAATTAATGTTTAATATTTTTATATTATTTACAGTTATCTAACAAGTTATTAGTAAATATTAACAATAAAAAAAATTATATGTTGTACAAAAAAGTTCTAAAATTCTAAGAAATTGTGTCATTGTTTTTCTAATTGAAATTAAAAAGCAGTCAAAATGACTTCCTTGTGCAATCTAGTGTTAATTAATTGCCTGCTTTTAGAACAAAAATTTATAAGCATTTATACGATAAAGCTATTAACCGCAATATGGGTAATACGCCTAAAATGGGTACTATTGTAAAAGAAATGATAGCAGTATATACGCTTAAATTTATGTAAGTGATGTGAAAGAGTGATACGAGCTGTTGCAATTTAATACGATGTAGCTAAGGATCGTAAAGATTTTACTCGTAGCAACAATTCTTCTAAAAAAAAAAACTAATATACAAGCGTGTGTTCTTTTAATGCAAAGACCGGATGTGTAGTCAAATTTTTTAATGAAAGTTTTTATACTAAAAAAATATACTTAAATATAATTAAAAACATATTTTTTATATATACAATTTATATATATACAATTTATGTATATATATATCTATACTATCCTACAATAATTGATGAGACACTTTAAGTTTTTCACATTCTTTTTTGAAGTTACAATATGCAATAATTACTTAGAGGTTACTATATGCAATATACTTTGCTTACTATTTGCAATAATTGCATAAAATTTCACAAGCCTAGTTTGAAAACTTATGGCAATATGGACATTTTTATAAAAACTATTTTTTTTATTTTTATATTAGGTGTTTTTGCTATAACTTTAAAAGTGTTCCATGGAATTAAAGAAAAAAAAATTGAGCAATTTTTATTTAATAATAAAATTATCATTTCAAAATCAGAAAAGGGTTGCTTAAAAATTTAGCAAGATATGAGCATTTAAAGTGGTACTTTCATATTGCAAAAAAAAAAAAAAAAAAAAAATTTCGAAAAAACTTTTATTTGGTAACTAATGTAAAATGTTCGACTTGAGTATCTTTAAAATTTAAAAAGTTTCAAGTTCAATCCCTTTTCACAAACAACTATTAAGAAAAGCACTTTTAAGGACTCTTCAAAAACGAAAATCAGAAATGAGCGCTATTAAGTACTTTTTAAAAATGCTACGCACAATGGAGATCTCTTCTTTATCATAAATCGTTATTGTGAGAATTGGAGTGAATTCTTTCAAATAACCTTTGTAGCGAATTTTGAATTTTTGTCTATGGTGGACTATTTTCAGTAAACTATGTACATTTATTGTTCGTAAAGAAACATCTCATTTAGGAGCACTGAAAAGGGTTTTAACACTAGATTGCCTAAGGACATTTTGACTGTCTAGTCATAGATTGCCAGGTCATTTTGACTGCTTTTTACTTTCAATTAGAGTCCCGCAGTGGACTGATCGTTAAGACACGGTTCCCAGTAGATCACCGAAGTCAAGCATCACTGGCTGCGGTCAGTGTGTTTGTGGGTGACCACTTGGATCAGTCTGCGCAGGGACCGAGGTTGTGCGGTATGGGTCCTCGTTAAACTGTTCTACCGTAAAGTGCTCGACTTCGTGTGCAAGTCGTTGAGCTACCGAAGCGGGGGTGCCATCCCCTCTGCAGAGGATCAAAATTGTGATGGCATGTCTTCGGATCGTCCTCAGGGATGTTTCCCAGACCGTCGCCAATCGCCCATTGTGCAGCTTTTGCGACGTAAAAATGAACTACAACAACTACTTTCAATTAGAAAAACAATAATGCATATAATGACACAATTTCTTAGAATTTTTTGACTTTTTGTACAGCATATAGTTTTTTCTTATTGTTAATATTTACCAATAACGTGTTACATAACTGTAAATAATATTAAAGAAAAAGTATTAAAAATTAGTTTTAAACCAATTTCTTTACACATTAGTTATTCTTTCACAATGCAGTCATTTTGTCTGCTTTTGGGCAATATAGATATATACTAAGTTTCAGTCTTTCTAGTGTTAAAGAAATAGTCCCTATGAGAAATCTGCAGCAAAATTTAGACCAGCACCCAAGCCTTAAACCCCTGCCAAAAGTAATAATTGTTACAGCTCAGTACTTGTAACAGGGGTCTTGGTTGAAAAGAGCTCTGGTATGGTATAGTGTGCTGTTTTGGATAACAGTCAGGCATGATACAGTGTAAAAAGTGCAGTGTTAACTTTGAAATAACTTTGAATAAAGTTTTACTTTAACTTAAGAATTTTGTCCTTCATGATTTTAAACAGTTCCCACACTCTTAAAACGTGTGTCGGCCTTCAATAGTAAAATAGTAACACCAAAGCTAACGTGGCGTCTCAGTACAATAGACTAGATAAATTTACAAATAGTCCGATTTTCAGAATCGATTTCTCTTTATCAATGTTAATTTCTACCTTAAAAATGTTTACAGTAAAAATTCCAAAACTTGAAAGCAATGCCTGGAGATGAGACAAACTGAAATTGATTCATCTACCGTGAAAGCAGACAAGACGTCTCAATTTTCCATCATTCGACGAGGAGAGGGGAAAAGCACTTAATGTAGGTTGTAGAGTAAGAGGGTCCATCAGAAGAAGGGGGCGTACAGGAGGTGGACAAAACTGAATTTCTTTTAGAATGGGCAATCGTGATAGCAAATAGCCATTATTAACTTCGTCTTAATCTCCAGACCACAGACATCGTCAGATACATTAGGCCTTTTCTTTCCTCTGTTGAAAGTTAGAACATTAAAAAAAAAAAATAGACTCGATACATTTTCTTTTCTACTTTACGTCAGATGAAATCAATTTCTTACCTTCAATTCGTCCCTATTTTTTTTTTCCAGTGAGTAGACTTAATTGCTTCAATCATTTTTTAAACTTGGAATTAAAAAAAGAGAACTTTTTTTAGTCTTAACCGCTTCCCTTACTGATTTCTTTGAAAAAAAAAATTGCTAAAAATCAACATATTTTTTTTATTTCATTAATAAATACAAGGAACTAATACGAAACCTAATACACAAGTTTTAAGTTGAAATTTTAATCTTTTTATGTGTAAGAAAACATTTAATTTACCATCAGTTTACTATCCCGAGTAATCAAGGGGGAAAGGAAAAAATTTAATTATTAGTCTTTGATACTTTTTTTTAAAACAAGAAACAACACAAAGTGATACTTTCCAAACACCAGTGAAGTGATACGCCATTATTTTACCCTTTTTTTTTCTATCTAAATTCAGCAACCATTTAATATAAATTAGCACAAAACACGTGTACTGTCCCACACTCCAACAGCAAATCTCACAAACAAAACTTGGCAAACTACCAATCACAGCAGATTATTATTAGTATTATTTAGTTTCCGGCCGAGTAGAAACGTGATAAAACAAAACGTACTGGCAAATTCGGCTACGCCCGAGTTATCTCGGGATAATAAATATTTGCAATATATACCCGAGTTAACTCGGGACAATCAGGGAAGCGGCTAATGTCTACCATGACGAAAATACTTTTAATTTAGTTATTGTTTTCAAAACCCTGGTTTAGCCTTGCTCGACATAATGGTGAACTTAAGCAAGCGTCATTTAAGTTCTTTAACAATGAACGAGTGTCTTGGAAACCGTGACTGTAACAATTGATTTAATTTACTTAAGCATATGATATAATCATGTGATTCGTGATATAATTAGTGAATAAATGAGTAAGTGAGTGTGAAAATGAATTAATGAGTGAATAGTAAATAAATGAATTAATGAGTCAATAAAATAATTAGTGAATGAATAAATAAATTAGTGATTGATTGATTGGAGGAATTAGTGCGTGAATAAATGAGTTGGTGAAAAAATAAATGAATTAATAAGTGAGAATAATAATAATGAATAATAAAAGAGTGAGTAACGGAATAAATTAAATATTGAGTAAATGAGGGAAAAAAGTATGTTAATGAATGAGGCAGGGCGAGAATGAAGAAATCAAAAATCGGTGACAGGGCGAATCGACTTAAAAGCATTTAAAATATGCTTTAAACCGATTGCTGCGAGCACTCAAATCATTGGCCGACAGTTTTGATAGATTTATTTATATGATAATGAATTACATTAATAAATGAGTTCATGAGTGACTAAGTGAGTGAGTAAATAAGTGAGGAAATGCGTTAATGAACAAATCAATGATAGGGCAAATCAGATTAAATACGTTTAAAAAAACTTTTAAACCAATTGCTGTAAACATGATAGTTAATGAAAACAATTTTTGAAATACGCTAGAGAGAACAATTGAAGAGACAAATGGTTTAAATTTTCGCCAAGAAAAAAAAAAAAACTAATAAAGCAAATGAAACCCTACCTCGCCAAAATATCTCCCTTTATAGGACCAATAAATTGGAAAACTAAAATGGGCATAATCTGTACCTTATATAAGGAAACAGATCACGTGTCCAGCGTAGCAACTGACCGACACCGTGTCAGTCAGAGAAAAACATATGTCTAATAGGGTGTGACTCATGGGATAGAGTTCGCCTTTCAATGAGGTGAATCGGATTCGAATCCCAGGCGATACGAATTCCGCATCCGGCTAGCACCGACCGCAGTGCTCACATAAAATATCCTCAGTGGTAGACTGATCGTGGGTTAGAGTCCCCTTGCCATCAGGCTAAACGTGGGAGGTTCTCGTGGTCTTCCTCTCCATGTAACGCAAATTTGGGTTAGTTCTATCAAAAGTCCTCCACGAAGACAAATTTCTCCCAATACTTGATGCAGGAGTTCCCTTGTCTTCTGGATTGGGTTCAAAATGACAAAGCTACGAAGTTTTACATTAGTATTCGTGAACCCAAAATTGGGTCGGCTGTTCAAAAGTAAGCTGTTTAAAAGGAGTGAGTGAATGAATGAACATATCAGTAAAAACGCGAATAAAAAATAAATAAATACAATACAATAAATAAAATAAAATAAAATAAAATATAAATATTTGAGCTAGATTTACGACATTTTGCGTAACTATTGCATATAATAACCAAAATGACTGTCACGTGTTACAAATCCAAAAACCTTATTTTCCGTTTGTAATTTTTGCTGTAACCTTTAAAAGCTTTAAACTTCATTGATATCTATGAGAAATCGCAAGATCACTTCTGAAATTATAAAATGATTCTGAAAAAAAATGTATTAGAATGGAAGTGTTTCCATTATTTTATTCACCCCCTATATATTTCTGCTAAATTAATGTAATATTTATATCAGTGGTTACCATCTGGCGGCCCGTGGACCGCAACCGGCTCATGAAGTCTTTTTTGTGGCCCGCGAACTAAAATATATGAGTTGTCATTTTTTTACGGACAATTTTCGTGAAAAATCTATATGGGTCTAAAATGTATTTCTTTCGCTAAAAAAAAAATCCTAATTTCTCCGTTTCTGTGAAATTTAATATACCAACGGTGCAAAAAAAAATTATTTCTCTGGTTTTGCATCCAAGAAAATACTTATTCAAATACAAAAATAATCGTGTTACAAAATAATACTTTTGTTTTGTACAACTTGATAAAAATCTGACAGTTATATGTAATGTTCCTTCAAACATAAAAGTGTCTTATATAAAATTTTGATAAAGTTGCCATTAACCGGTGTTTTTAATTGCGGCCCCCAACCTCATGTAAGTTGGAAACCCCTGATTTATATTCAGGTTATTAACGGGTAATCGCACGTGCCTAAGGAACATGTAGTTATTATTACGTTTGAATACAGAATACAGATTTTTTTATTTTCCGTGTAGTAAAATTATTGTTCAATTCGAAGATTCTGTTGCCCGACAATTGCGTCTAAATATAATAAATGCTGCCTTTACACCAGTCTCTTTATATTTACTTGGTTTTTAAACTTAAATTTACTCTTCTTTTAAATAGAATTACATTATGCTCTTTACACTATACAGTCCCCGGCCAAATTATTAGACGCACTTTAAGATTCTATATAAAAATCTTAATTATCAGGTTATACTATACAGCTATATTGTTTTTACTTGACTGAAATCTGCTTGTACTTGTTTACGTTCGTGTATCAAATGGTTAAAATTGTGATCAATACGTAAAAACTAAATACGAATAGGAAGTATATTAAAAATCTCCTGAATAAAAACCCATTACATGTATGTTTAAATATAAAAGTATTGCATACAAGCTCGTGCAAAACATGTAATTACTGAGAAACCACAGTGCGTCTAATAATTTGGTTTAATACTAATATAATACCTGATATAATAAATATTCTATATTTATATAATATATCGTCTAATTTATCCAATCGTTGGATTTATATTATCTATCGACTCATTTAATCAATTGATACACGAACGTAAACAAGTGCAAACCGGTTTCAAACGCGTAAAAACAATAAAGCTGTATTGTATCACCTGATAATTAAGACCTTACTATAGAATCTTATGGTGCGTCTAATAATTTGGCCAGGCACTGTACGTGATTACCTTATTATTTGTATTTTGCCATGAAAAAATTTCTTAATAATAAATTTAAAAAAAATAAGGTAAAAAATTAGAGTAGACCGTCCTTGTAAAATCTATGTTTTAAAGATATGAAAGTGTCAAAAACCGTTAGATATCAATTCTGCACTCCGTAAAAATATATCTCTTTGACAGGTGAAGAAACAATAAAATGATCACATACGAGCTCATTGGCAGCGCAAAAACAATCTGAGTGTAACTTTAGCAGTCGATAAAATAGGAAGGAAAAAAACATTATCTTTTGTCCATTACAGTTTGATCTTTTGCTGACACTGTAATGCATTGTGAGGAAAAAATTGGAGAGAAAATTCTTTTTTGTTATCTGTATTCGACATTCTGTTGAAGAAAATAAAGAGGAAGAATAAAAGGTATATTTTAAGAAGATAAAGAAAAGGTAATTCGGTTATGTAAGGCAGCGGTTCCCAAATTTTTTCGTTTATGGAACCCTAAATGTTAGAGCTTATTTCGATGGTATACCGGTATTATAAAAATGAAAACTATTAACAGGAGTGAATATATTGACCATAAAAAAAATTCCATTAATTATTTCAAAAGTATTTCATGGGAAGAATGCAATATTTTAAAATTATAAATTTGTTGATGGTGTATGCATAGACAGTCCCTGCCCAAATTATTCGACGCACAATAAGAGTTTATGCATAATCTTAATTATCAGGTGATACTATACAACTTTATTGCTTTTACGCGACTGAAACCGGTTTGCACTTGTTAACGTTCCTATATCAATTGGTTAAATTAGACAATAAATTCAACGATTGGATAAATTAGACGATATATTATATAAATATAGAACAATTATTATATCATGTATTATATTAGTATATTATAATAATTAGACCAAATTATTAGACACGAATTATTATGTAGTGTTTTAATAATTTTATGTTTTGCACTAGTTTATACGCAATGCTTTTATATTTAAACATACATGTAATGAGTTTTAATTCAGGATATATTTCCTATTTGTAGATTTTTAACATATTGCATTACAATGTTAACCAATTGATACACGAACGTAAACAAGTTCAAACTGGTTTCAGTCTCATAAAAACAATAAAGCTGTATAGTATCAACTGATAATTAGATTTTACATAGAATCTTATAGTGCGTCTAATAATTTGGCCAGGGACTGTACTGCAAATGAATGAACTAAACTGAATTGGGTACTTGCACTTTACGAAAAAGACCTCCCATACCCACACATGTGACCAGCTAATCTTTATCAGCAAAATGGGGTATTAAAGTTGAGCTAAGTTTCTCTACGTAAGTTGGAATACTAATTAATGTAAAGTTAATTAAATACAGTGCTGTATCGCGCATCGAATTTATTCAAATATAATTCTTTAGTTAGTAGATTTTTTTTTTGTTCTAATTAATACCTCGTACAGAAATTAACGATTATGACGATTCATGACGATTTTTTTTACTAAATGATTTAGTACTATTTCTCGATTCAATTTGCTTTTAAGTATGTAACCTGTTTTTTTTAATTTTTTTTTATTTCAAATATCGTTGATTTTAAATTATTGGGTATTATAGAAATACGGTTCAAAAGCATAATTAAAAATGAAATACACAGGCTTATTCAAATTACTGTAGAAATGCTAATTTGGTGACCCATGCTGCCACACTCACTTTGGCCATTGAATTCATCTGACATAACAAAAAAAAAGTAATATATAAAAAAAAATTGTTTTAATCAATTCCTTCTTAGGTTAACAAAGAAAAATTTTATTTTTGTTATTTTTTATTAAATAATTAAAAATTTTTGTCCCTTATAAAACTAAAATTAGTATAAATTCAATTAATGAATTAATATTGAAAAAACTGTATTAACATCAAGTGTCATCCACAACAAGTTTAAAGAAATGTATTTGAACTTGAGTGGATGAATAAAAAGTATTTTTTTAACCATTTGAAAATTTGAGCAAAATATAAAGGGAGAGTGTGAACTAATATTAGGTATTGAAAAATAATTAAATACCTAAGGCCGAGCAATAAATTCCTTATTTTTTTTTTATTAGTCAGAGCTTTCGCTTACGCAATCTTTAAAATCGACTGCAGTTTCCATTTTATCAATGAAGCTAATTCTAAGCCAATGAGAAAATTCCATTTTTAAATGTCTCATCTGAACGATCTAATAAAAAAGAATTTATAGATTTTTAGAATCAGGGGCTAAAATTGATTTTTTTTCTTACTGACAGTCCAAATTTCAGGGCGGCGGAACAAACGGTTCTAGAGTTATAAGAGAGAAGCCCCTTCCCCCTACTTAACTATTAAATAAAACATCAAGTAGGTAAAATATTAATAAATTCTGCATTTTGTACAGATAGAGATTATTTTTACTTTAAAATACTTAATTTAAATACTTAATGCCTTACTTAAAACACTTTATTGTAAGTACAAAAAAAAAAAAAAATTTCTATCAAAATTGAGTTTTAAATAATTTTTTTATTAAAAAATTACTAAATCAGAAAACTCTTTTTTTTTTTGTATTAAAATTTCAAGCAAAAAGATATTTAATATGGTATTGGCATTTCACACAATTTACAAAATATATAACTGCAATTATTTTCACTTAACTGAATTCTGCTGTAAGTTTGTTTTAAAAGCTCTATTTAATGAAAACAAAAATTCCTGAATTAAATGGTTCATAAAATATGTTTTATTTTACCTAATATTTACGAAGAAAAGTCGTTGTAGTTTTGTATTTCATAAAGTTTTTAAATTAATTAGGGAAGGGGATAAAAAAATTTTTTTAAATACAGTATACTCTTAATATCTATCTCAAAGCTGAAGGGACCCTAAAAAAATGTCGAGATAGCGAGTTTTCGAGATAACAAGTTCAGAACTAATTATATTCTAAAATGTAGAGAAAATATATTCCAAAATATTATTCTAAAAAAATAGAGTCATGAAGCATTAGAATAACTACTAATAACTATGTCTATAATGATAGCTGACAATGAGTCTAAATACAACAATGATAATTTCATTTTTAAAAGTAATTAAGACAAAAATAATTATGCATTAAATAGAAAAGAATTGGTTAAAAATAATATTGCGTAGGGAATTCTATTTCGAAAAAAAATTCTACTTAACAAGGATTTCACTTAAGAAAAAACTCTTCGACATAAGGAATTCAAATTAACATTACTTGGATATATATCGCCAAGGGGAAAAATATTTTTTTGACGTAACAAGGTTTTTAAGATATCGAAGTTCGAGATATCGAGAGTATACTGTATTTGAAACAAATAATGAAAGGCAATCAGAAACAGTCAGCCGGAAATGTTTATCTTCAACCAAAACTAATCGAATTTCATACTCAAAATGGTATTTACAGCCATTTAATTATAATTATTTATTTATTTTTAACAAACACGCAATTAACTATAGTATTTCTATACGTTTTTCCTCAAAGAAAAAAATTGTGCCATGCCCATTTTATTAATGAAGACTTTAAGAAGAGGGGGGGGAGATATAAATGAGAATTTGGATGTGTGGAGCCCCCCAAGTAGTTTAAATTTTTGTAAAACATTACAAAGTCTATTATTTTCCTTACTATAAGCTTATTAGCAAAATTTAAGTTAATATATTTTTTTTCCGTTCGCAACTATAGCAGAATAATATTAAAAGAGAAAATACATCACATTTTAATCTTTTTATAATGAAAGTTGTATTGTTGATCTACAGCGTTAAAATAAATAAACTTTCAAATTGAGTAGAAAAGTCATCTTCGAAGCGTGACGAAAGACTAGATTTAAACAATTGTTTCATGTAAATGTCAAATCGCATTTTAGTTTGGTGAAAAACAATTTTTTTGGGGGAAAATTGGCAACCACAAGTCCGATCTACTTTTACCGGAAACCAAATGAAAAAAAAATTCTTATGGTCGCCTTTCATTTTCCTTCGTCCATTCATCGAGTATAATTATTACCTGCCAAATAGTGCCCAACCTGTAATGAAGAAGTTGCATTTATGAAGTTAGAAATTACCATTTGGTGATTTACTGCTCAATGCTATAATCAAGCATTGCATCCTGCAAGCATCCTGCTCTATGGGATGATCAGTCATAAATTGTAAAAGTTGCGTAAATATTAGTTCCTTTTTCTCTCTTTCGCGTTTTTTTTTTTTATTTTTTTTTTATTTATTTATTTATTTTTTAAACGATTTTAAAGCAAAACTATAATTGGTTTCAAGTTCATTCCAGACATCAAACATAAGCTATTAAAATAAGCATTTTTATTTTATGAATGTCGTTGAACAGCTGACCTAATTTTTTGGGTTTACGACTACTAATGTTCAACTACGTAGTCTTGTAATTTTGAATCCAATCCAGAAAACAAGGAAACTCTTGGATCGAATATTGGGAGAAATTTGCCTTCGTGGAGGACTTTTTGATGCAAAAAGCATTTGCGTTACATGGAGAGGAAGACCACAGGAACCTCTCACGGTAAACCTGGTGGCAAGGGGACTCTGACCTATGATCCGTCGACCCATAAGGATATTTCACGTCAGCACTGTGATCGGTGCAAGTCGGATGCGGAATTCGCATCGACCCGCCACTGCCAGGACTCAAACCCCGTTCACCTCTTTGGAAGGCGAACGCTCTATCCCCTGAGCCATCGCGGCTCAAAAATAAACATTTATATTTTTTTTCAGTTTTTTGTTTTAAATATTCCATAAAATCAGTTGTCGGAAGTAGCGCACTTCATGTATTGAAACTACTGTAGCCGCTACTTTTTTTCGTAGTTTGTAGCGTAGAGTACTACTTTTTTTAAAAAATATTATTGTAGTGAGTTTTGAGATACAAAAAGAAAAGAAAACAGTAATTAGTAGTGATTCCTGGCAACTACTCATAACGTTAGCTTGGAAGAGAAACATGGCTCTAACGCAACTAATTTTTCGAATTTGATGGGTACAAATCTTCGCGGGTTCATTAATGGATGCAATGAAAATGTCCCTGCGGCTGAAGCTGAGCTTTAACAGAAATTACGTATTTAAAATCAGGTATAACTAATATTAAAACTTGCCATTACGAAAAATATATAATTAATGACTTAGGCCAAACTTTCAAATGCGAATGCACGCTCGTGAAACATTGTTCTTATTTCAAAGAAATGGAACGTATTTTCGATAAACTTAGAGGAAGTAAAAGAGCATTAAACAATAAAAAATTGCAGTAATTTTGCATTTTTTAAATTAAATATTTACTGTCGAAAAAGACATAAAAAATTGAAGGTAAATTGTGAATTAAGGTGTGAATTAAGTTCTCCAGCAATGCTAGTTCCTTAAAGTAGTGAAGTAGTCACTAAATTCCAAAGAAGTTTGTAATCACTACATTTAAAAAAAGTAATTGTAGTTAACTACATTTGTAACAAAGTAGTTGTGGTTGTAGTTTACTACAATTGTAACGAAGTTGTAGTTAACTACAGTTGTAACAAAGTAGTTGTAGTAAACTACAAAAATAATGTAGTTTTTTGACCACTGCATAGAATATGTTATTTCTATAAAAAATATAAAATTGCAAACATAATCAGATGTAATAATAATTGCATGCTGTAAAAATTACAGTTACAATCAAGGTTAAATGTAGTCAAGATTGATAGTGATCTATACCATGAAAATTACAAACGTCTGGCGTAATCATAATAACATGCAACCAAAACTACAATTTTAACAGAGATAAAATATAGTCACGATTAATTGAAATCAAAAATACAATTTTAACCGAAATTTAATATAACTGCTTATAATCGTAGATTATTGATTATTATAATCGTTGCTCAATAATAGTTGAAATTAAGATAGCAATTGTATTCGTAAATATACTGAATTGTTAATCAAGAAATTTTGATTAAAGATTCTCCTTATTTATAATTATTTATAATATTTATTAATTATTATTAATAATTATTTATGATAATTATTTATAATAATAATGATTTGTAATTATGAGAAACAATTATTTCAATTATTATGATTATGTATAACAATTATTATGATTGAAATTTAATCATTTGTGAAGGTTACTTGCAATCATTTTAATGTCCTATACTTATTGTTATCTATAATTTTATATTGTTATCTGTAATTTTATATTGTTATCTATAATTTTATATTGTTATCTATAATTTTATTTATTGCTATGTTTCTTCTTATTTATAATTCTTTATAATATTTAATAATTATTATTAATAATTATTTTTAATAATAACGATTCGTAATTATGAGAAACAATTATTTTTTATAATTACTATTGAACTTGAATTATTTATGCAGGTTACTTGAAATCATTTTAATGTGCTTTATTTATTGTTGAAATGATAATAAAACTGTCAGATATTTTTAGCACTTAACTCCAAATTTTATAACTATTATCAGAGACAGCTTCATTCAATATACTAAGACATCATCTAACGAATCACGTTTATTTATTCCTGATTCACAGAACTGATAATAATAAAATAAATTAGCATATTATCCAGCATTAAAATAATTACTTGTTTTCTTCCAAAAGTACTATCCGTGTTTATGATTCCAATCTTACTGTCAACAGTAAAGAACAGTTGCTCTAAAATTTAAATAGAACCATTCTTGTTTTTCACAGACATGTATTTGTATTTATTGTTTTTGAAAAAAAAATTATCTCAATCCTGATTAGTATATCCGTGCACTTATTCAACAGAGCCAAACCCTTCTATTGTTGATCTAATGTATGCAAATCGAGTTTTGAAAGATTATTATTCGAAGATTATAGTTTCATTTCCTTTTCTTATTAAAGTCTATCAATCAGATTTGTTTTTATCAATAAATATCCAACCAGTGGAAAATCCTTGGAATTTTGTTTTGAAATGAATAAAAAAAACTTCTTTCAAAATTAATGAAACTCATTGAGTATCGTGTTTAAAATTAAGGTAATGTGTTAAAAATTATTCCATTTTGATTGAGCAAAACATTTTACTGTTTGTTAATTAGTATAGAAAATTAATTACTCTTTTTGATGCTAATAACAAAACGTTGATTAGGTGTTCAATGTTTATTAACTTTCTATAAATTACTTCTGTATTATTGCCGAACAGTTTTTCCCTAAGAATATTTCTATAAATATTGATGACCTCAGTTCTCCCCCCCCAAATTCCCCCCCCCCCCAATTTTATTATTATTATTATTTTTTCGTTTCTCATTCGTTAACATATTATCTTAGACTTAGGAAGATTTTTTTCCTCCCTCCAATATTTTTAACTTTAATTTTAGAACTATAAATTTGAGAGCAGTCTACGATGCTTTTTATCGTTTCTTTCTTAAACTTTTTATTATTTCTTAGAATTTAACACGCATTTCAAACTTCAAAAATTGAATTTGAATTTAAATTTATCTTATACAGATTTTAATACTATTGGATTGGCAAGATGGTAATTGCGATCTTTTAGTGTTTGTTGTCTTTTAATTGCGATCTTTTTATCGTTATTACTGAAATTTTTAAAACTTAAATTTTTCATAAACTTCTAAATCCGATAATGATAATTTGATGGTGCAAAGTCAGGGTTAATTGGGGAATCAGATGTCGCAAAAGAATTGAGCCCCATGACAAATGCGTGACCTCACTTAACGTTTTCACTTCTTTCATAACCGTAACAAACTTGGCGAGATAATGCTTTTGAATGTGTTGCTCTCCGTAGTTATTTTTCAATTTTTTTTAACCTCTAAAACGATATTAATATTTAATTATAAAAAAAACAATCTAATCTTGGGTGTATATTTGCTTCATACATAAAAAATTTATTTCTAGAATTTTTCAAAATAATAATAATAATTTTTTTTACATTAAAATTTAAAAAAA
>OX421971.1:15553955-16051455 GCA_949128135.1 Parasteatoda lunata | reverse complement strand
ATATATATAATGAGAGTTGGAACTAATAGTAGGAATTGGAAAAAGAAAAAAAAAAATAAACGTTAAGACAATATTAACGACAACACGGGACATAACGTGTTGTCGTTAATATTAGCTACTACTTTTTAATTGTGTTATAAATTATGTTCAAGCAATGTTACACTAATGTAGATCGCTGCATAACGTTGTTTGAATGTAGTTGTAGGCCAGTGTTTCCCAAAGTGTGGTACGCGTACCCCCGGTACGGGAACAGTTTAGCGGGGGTACGCGTTCTTAAACGAAATATCTTGCAACAAAAGAAATTTTCAAAAAATTTTATTTAAAAACACAGCTAGCCATGAAAATTTACGATTACGTATTTTTCTATTGGCTATTTTTTGCAGAGTTAACAGTTAATAATTACTGGTGTCAACAGCCAGTTGTGATCTTTAACTTTTTGAGATTTTTTAATAGAAAAAAATACATTCATTTTTTTATTAGTGATACACAACGTCACGAAAAGTTTAGAAAGGGTACACAAAAGTCATAAGTTTGGGAAACACTGTTGTAGGCGATTCTTTGTTTCTGGGCTTCAGAAATTAGATATTGAATGATTTACCCGGATTTGGGGCAAATTTTAATTACATCCCGTTAAAATAATTGATTACATTAATTAGTTGATTTGATTAAATTAATTGACTCATTTCAATGCTTAAAAAGAATATTCCTACGAGTGTAATAGATTTAATAAAAGTTATACTCATCACTATTGATCATCGTATTTATTTAGTTATCGAAGGAAAGACTATAATTTAAATTTCCCAGATGATTTGTGAAAAATATTAACCAAGCATCAGTAAGTAATGTTATGCATATTTATCGCCTCCTTAAAAATAAATAAATAAATAAATAAAAAAACAAGAAATGTAAAAAAGTTTTTTTTTAAAAGTCAATTCCTACTTAGAGGAAACAAAGAAAAATTTCATTTCAGTTATTTTTCATTAATTAATAAAAAGAATTTATCTCATATAAAACTAAAATTAATTAATTAAATTTAATTAAGGAATTAATATTTGAAAAACTGTATTAACATCAAGTGTCATCCACTAAAAATTTAAAAAAATGTATTTGAACTTGAGTGGATGAATAAAAAGTATTTTTTTAACCATTTGAAAATTTGAGCAAGATATGTAAATATATATATATATGTAAATATATATATATATGTAAATATATATATATATATATATATATATATATATATATATATATATATATATATATATATATATATATATATATATATATATATATATATATATATATATAGGGAGGGTGTAAAACTAATAGTAGGAATTTAAAAATTAAAAAAAAGGCGCGTAGTATCAGACTACTATAAAAGTATAAATTTGGTTATTTGAATCACACGTGCTATCACGTTATGTTATTTATTTTATTGAATTAATCTGACATACGAATAAAAAATAATTAAATATATAAATGCGCGCAATAAACTATTTTTTTTGTTCAAATAAAGCTATAAGTTAGAAATTATCACTGATGTTATCTTTAAAATAGGTGAAAAACTAAATCGCTTACAGTAAAATTTAAAACAATGACTAACGCTTAACCCATAAGAAAATTCCATTTCGTTTTTTGCTCATCCCTATTGAATGAATTAATATTTGAAAAAAACTGTATTAACATCAAGTGCCATCCACTAAAAGTTTTAAAAAAAATGTATTTGAACTTGAGTGGATGAATAAAAAGTATTTTATGAAGGATTGAAAATTTGAACAAGATATAGGGAGAGTGTGAACTAATATTAGGAATTGAGTAAAATAAAAGAGTGTGTCTGCAAACCGGATTTCGTGTAGACTCTCTAATGGTAGTAAACAAAATTCAACATGAAGCTGAATAAGTACAATTGCAAACTTTTTACGCATCCCGATTTTCGATTTTTAAATTCGGAAACATTTAGGAAAGGGAATTTTCTCATTGGCTTAACGGAAGCCAATGTTTCAAAATAAGCCATAGATGATTCAGTTTTGTGAAATATTTTAAAGACAACGACGTTAGCTTATAGCTTGAATTAAAAAAAGTTTCTTATTGAGGGTTCTTCAATATTTAATCATTTTTTATTTGTTATGCCAGGTTATCTGAAATATCAACGTGTTCGGCTAGCATAATCAGACTACCTCAGATTAATATTTGTAAGGTCATGTTATTTATTGAATTTGTCTGACACAGCGAATATAAAATAATTAAATATTTAAATGTGCACAATAAACTATTTTTTTTAAATTCAAATAGAGCTATAAGTTAGAAATTATCGCTGATGTTATCTTTTAAATAGGTGAAAAACTGAATCGCTTATAGTAACATTTAAAACAATGACTAACTCTCAAACCATCAGAAAATTCCATTTCTTTTTTCGCTCATCCCTATTTAATGGATGAATTAATATTTTAAAAAACTGTATTAACATCAAGTGTCATCCACTGCAAGTTTTAAAAAGAATTATTTGAATTTGAGTGGATGAATAAAAAGTATTTTATAAACGGTTGAAAGTTTGAACAAGATATAGGGAAAGTGCGAACTAATAGTACGAATTGAATAAAGTAAAGAATTTGTGTCTTTATCCCGGAGTGCAATTAGACGAAGTGCAAATAGTGCAATAGAAATACGAAATTCAACATGAAACTAAATGAGTACAATTGTAAACAAATGACCCAATTTTTGAATTTTAATTAGGTTTTTAAAAGCAGCGACATTTAAGAAAGGAATTTTTTCTTTGGCTTAGCGGAAGCCATTGTTTTAAAGTAAACTGCAAACGATTCAGTTTTGTCAAATTTTTAACATGATGTTTGCTAGCTTATAGCTCTAATCGAAAAAATTAATATATTGCGCACTCTGTGTTACTTAATTATTTTTTATTTCATGTGCCAGGTTATCTGAATTAATTTTGGTACTAGTTACAAAATGATGTAAAAATTAAGCTATGTACTAAAAAGTAAAATTAATGGAAAACGGCATTTATTCGCTTAAAAGAGCGTAAAAAGTCGCTTAACTACTATTGGTGCTAATTTTGGTAATAAGTACTACTATCATCATGGGGGTTGGTGCAGTTTTAATAGGTACCAAATATACTCTTGAATAGGTACAAAATATTTTATGAGTAAATCTGTGGCCGATTACACTTGCACCAATATTGTTGATTTTTTACGGCCCCTCAGTGCTATAAGTACAGGAAAAAGTAGCTTGATTGTGGTAAACTTTGAATATCATGAATTGCCTCGACAACATCATGCCAACTAGCAACAGCTTATGCCAAATGATACTGAATACAAGTTAATCTTTATTTCGATGAGATGAACTATTAAATGCGTGTTTTGCTTTATCTAATAACGTGTAAGGTCTACGAGAAAATCAAAAAATAATAATACATAAATATAGAATTATTTTAGCTTGTTTTTTGTTTCGGTATTCGTCTTAAAGTTTTGAGCAAGATTTTGTAGTGTTGTTCAGTACTGATTCTTAAAATGATTATTTTTTACCCCTTTCGATAAAAGAGTGTATTCAGGTAGTATGTACGCAAGTACCAAAATACACTATTTCGTGTTATTAATTAGAAAAAATTCTCACTGCATGCGTATTTCTTAGTGTAAAAATTATTCTATTCTATGTTGTTAGACATTCCTGTTACTAAAAACATAGTTTTGTGGAAAAGAAAAAGTTTTATAAATTAGGACAAATATTTGGGGAAATTTATTATACATTCACAACTTAATTTCTGTGGTATGAATATAACAGTTGCTTCTCTTTATACAAGAATGTTGTCTTTTTATTTGTAAATAAAATCCTATTAAAATACAATGCCGAAGTTCTAACAAAACGCCTACCCAAATTTAGAGTAAAGATGGAAGGGAAACAACATTGTAGTCAATTTTACATCGAAAACATTATGCAAATTTCCCCGACAATGGCTAGAAAGTGGCAGGGGGGTTCATAGTTCGATTATTCGAAATTTGAGTGTCTGATGTGTGCTTCCGGATGTGTTATGGAACAGAAAACGATTATTCGCTAGTCATTAAAATCTCATAGGGGTGCGTCACCCAATTTGACAACCCTACCGACCTCTTTCGGCAAGTAGAAGATCTAGAAGGCTCCTCTATTCTTTTTTTCGAATCTTTTTTGTCTACGTGACATGGATAGAATATATTTGCAACAAAAGGATTGGTGACCGGTCGCTTTATTGTTGAACGAGAGTGGCAGGCTTACGAAATGACGGATTCCGTGGCCGAACGTCAGTCAAATGGCTACTTCGTTGCCGTAATTACAATGTGTGGCGGATGTTTATTATTATACCATCGTTTCGTGAATTTTTAAATTTTCGGTAATGTCTTCGAATTACGTTTCGTGAAGAAAATTGCTCTTTTATTTAGAGCATTTATGAATTCTGGAGTTTTTTTTTTTTTTCTTTTCTTTTTCTTCTCTTATACTTAAAGGCCTATCTAACCTATCATACCTAAAGACATTGTTTATTGAGCTGCGTTCTAGATTTTTGTTGCCGATATTGAAATGAAATTATTGTTTATCAGAAAATACTATCGAATGATTATCTAAGTCCTTTGTGTTCTGTAGCTGTTGTTTTGGTATTCACAGTTCTAATTAGAATAAATTGATTTGAAAGGAATTTTTTTTTTTTTATCGATCGTCATCTGTTAAATGTTTGAAAATCCTGGTCTTCATGTTATACGAACCTGATATAACTTTCTATTGATGCGTGTTGTGAGATTAAATTAAAAGTATATGCCAATGTATTTAAAATTATTTCTCAACTGAATTTTTTTCATGGTAAATAGTAGTTGGTTAATGATATAGCTAAATAATGTTTCTTCTGTAGTTTTCAAAGAGACAAAATTGTCGAACGTTATTAGGAATAGCTAAATAATGTTTCGTCTATAGCTTTCGAAAAGATAAAATTGTAGAACATTATTAGGATTAGCTAAATAATGTTGCTTCTAAAGCTTTCAAAGATATAAAACTGTAGAACATTAATAGGAATAGCTACATAATGTTTCTTCTATAACTTTCAAAGAAGCAAAATTGTAGAACATTATTAGGAATAGCTAAATAATGTTTCTTCTATAGTTTTCAAAGATATAAATTGTAGAATATTATTAAAAATAGCTAAATAATGTTTCTTCTATAGCTTTGAAAGAGACAAAATTGTAGATGACGTTACAAATGAATGTCTCAATAAAATCGGACACTAAATCTTTTAGTGGAATGTTTTTTATAATTTAGATGTATCAATAAATGAATATAGCAATCTTAACAGTTTGTTTACCGTCTTTAGTATTTAACGAAAATATCTGCTAATAATTCTGTAAAAAAAAATTATAATTAAAATAATAGTAATAATTAAAAATCCTTCAAGGTGTTTAAACAGCAGTTAAACCTCGCTTTTCGCTGAAAAATTTTGAACTTTAATTTCTACACTGGTCTTCAAGGTACTCTCTTGATAGAAAATCTTCTTCTTCGCTGACCTACAGCCAGTTATGTATCCTTATTTATAAAGTAACTAAGTAATATGTAATTTTTAAAGTAATTTTTGAATACTTTCTATAGCATTTTATTCATTAAAATATTTTCCAATGAACCTAGCAAAACAACTGTAAGGCTGGAAATATTTTGAAACGTTTAAAATTTCACAATTTAAAAATACAACATTAAATTTAAAATTTGAACAAAAACACGGATTTTAATGGCATTTTTTCACTTTTTTAGACTCTTTTGCTTTATTAGGACATTTTCTTGTCTGCTTTTAAAATAGTTTTTTTAAGGTTATGCGATTTTTTTTTTCTCCTTATAAGGAAGTTTGTGAGATTTTTGGGAAATTTATTAATTGCAGATTCAACTTCATGAAATGCTGTCTCATACTATCCTTCGCACATTATATTTGACTTTTTCTGTTTAATGCATTACAGCTTGTAAATATTCCTCAAGAAAACAGAATAATTCTAAAATTTGTCAGTTTTTTTTTTTATTCATTCAAAAAAAAAAAAAAAAAACACTTCTGGTATGCTATATTTAATGAATCCCCACTGTACAAAATGTATACACTGACTATTGTTATATTGAAACATTGGACACATTTTTTTAATTAAGATCGATTTTGTTTTTCCTTTTAATGGCATTTTTTGCTATTTTATGAATTTTTTTTCTATCTAAAGGCCATTTTTACTACGTTTAGTAGAACTTTTTGTTATTTTTAAGAGCATTTTTTTTTTCTTTTTCTTTTTTTTTTTTTTTTTTTTTTTTTTTTTGCTGCTTTTTAAGGCATTTTCGGGAATTTAAGTTACCAAAATCTGGGGATCTAGTGATGATATTTGGGATATTTAATGCTAGATTTGTGCTCGCTTCAATTCGTGAGAAGTACGCAAATCCACTATTTAATAGTGGAATGGCAGGACTTTACTGCGTCTGTCTTGGCTACTTGGCTGGACCAATGCTCACAACAGTGCCTTGAAATATTCCCAAATAAAATAAAAAAGTTGCAATTGCCGAAGTTGCAGAGCAGCTTTACCTTAGCTATGAGTGATCCTAAACTGATTCATAATGTACCATTAACTTCAAATAAATTACACGAGGCCCTTACGTGTGTAATGCCCTATTTAATCAAGTACACCCTTTCATTACGAGAACGTGCGATACATGTATTCAAAGTTTTAATAAACAAATTATACAACTCAAAAGAAAGGAATTAAGCCAGCGTTGTAATAAGAGTCTTTGGGAAGTTATATAAGGTGTAAATCACAGGTGCCGGTAATTGTTTTTTGAGCGGCTGTTAAAATTAAAGATCGAGTTCTGGAACGGAACAGGACGATGCAACCAAACCACGGGATCAATTACCGAATGTGTTTGTTATTCTGAAGGCGTTCTACCGAATCAATTGGTGCTTCGAATCATAAAAACAATTACCACTCTCTTTCTCTCTCTCAAATTTTGAACTGATCTGAGTGGAATATTGAAGAGGTATGAAACGGTTGTTCTTTTTAGGATCTTTTGGTGGTTCGGAATTGATGAATACAGAGTAGGGCCCGTTTGGAGTAGAAGGGATTTTATTAAATTTGAAACTTTTACCAAACCTTCAAAATGGATGGTTGACTGTGTAAAGCTACGCACAGTTGGCGCTACACTCTTAAAATTTTTATTCTAAAATTATGGTAAAGTAACTGGCAGTTGTCTGTCCATCCGATGAACTGTAAAGTTTACAATAAAGAAAATTTTTTCCTTTATGGTTTTGAAACCATTTACGAAAAATATGGTTATAAAACCATGAATACAAAACTAAATGGTTTTTTAATCATTTACGACTAGCATTTTTCAAAAACGTTAAAAAAAATTTTTTTTTTTTTTAACTAGACAGGGGAGCTCGGCTTTTCGTAAGGTAATGGACATTGGAGAGTGCCGGGCACTGGAAATTCTTCATGTGTTGAAGGGAATGAAGGAAATAGTGTGGTGTCAACACTATGACTCGAATTCCAGTTCTGACTGTCATGAGATTAACAGATAAGCCAGCTCGGCTATGATATGTACGCAGTTGCAAGGAGCTAAGTAGCTTCATTAGATGGTTCTACTTGGTGCGATAAAATTCTGGTTGTTTAACCGTAATAGGTGTTATCAGTTAACAACCAGTTTTCCTCGAACTTAACAGTTTGATAGCCATTTTATTTATGGTTATTTGACTATTTTGAATAAATATGGTGAAATAACCATTCAATAAATTGTTATTTAACCATTGTTTCCGAGAAATTTCTATCTGTATAGTCGTAAGACTCCCGGGTTACTTATTTCGATTGATTTTTGCGTGTTAATACTTGCAGTGTTTTCAGCATAACACGTTCTTTCAATGAGTCTAAAATCCAAGACGAGGCCGCTTAAAAGAAAGCTTAATCACGTGAGAAATTTTTCATGGCAAATATTTTCTGTTTGTTCCTTTCAAGATTTAAAAATGCGTCATATCTTAGACAAATTTTTTGAAATTATACACAATTCGGGGATTTATAATCATTCATTTTATGCTAATTTATATATTTTAATTTGAATCATTTTACTATTGATTAATAAGGAATTTATAGTTGCGATGTAAAGACGGAGTTTAGAAATAGTACTAAATTGGAACATAGCATGCACTTACCGACTTATCACATTGAAATGAAATTAATCTTAAAAAATATGAGAAAATAACTCACTATATAACAATAATTACATTCAAAGTCCTGCAAATAATTATTTTTACTTGTAAAGTGAATTAAAAAATAGCTTATGGATGGATAATTGTGTAAAGCTAAGAGCAGATGGCGCTAAGGGTTAAAATTCGTCGTCCCGCGTTACTACTTTTGATTGATTTTTACTTGAAAAAGCGCGACTTCCAATATTTATTATACTTTTAGTGTTTTCAATATAACGCGTTCTTTCAATCTAACTTCCACAGAGAGACAAACAACAAATGAATTCGGAAAGACTCCACAAGATTGCTATGTTGCTACCCAAAAACTATGCTATTTTACACAAATATAAACCAGATAAGGGATAGCACTCAAAACATGGCTCGCCTTACGCTTATTTTTATGATGTGATATTAATTTTGTTAAGTTTGTTTCAGACTCACGACCTGTTAAAATTTATAAATTGCAGGTAAATTTAAAATTGGGCTTAAAGAATTTAAAATTTCGCGTAAATTTAAACACTAATCACAATAATAAAATCTCCTAGAATACTAAACCTGTTCACATATCGCCTCGTAAGCATTATCATAAGCGAAGGGATGCATTGTAAGTTTTCTGAATTTCTTCCGTTTTTAGGAAGCTTGTTATTGTTTTTCAGTCAACCATCTATAGAAAATCGGTTTCATATCGAAACTATATCGATAGATTTTTTTGTTCACCTGTTTAGTTTACAACAACAGTGTCTCTTTATGCAATATGTATATGTGTGTGCATGATAAACGAGAAATATATATTATATCGAAAATAAGTTATAGAATTGTGCCGATTTATAAAAATTATCTGTCTCTTCAGTTTCTCTTTTTCTTACAAAAGAGAATGAAATTTGCATCGGAAAAGAACAAAAGTTACGGAATGAAAACTTATTAGATTCCCACGATATAAGAGTTCATTAGAATTTTTAATGATTAGCATGAATGGGAAATCAGTTTGATTTACTCGTTTAATTTTATATAGATTTATGGTTATCACATTTCACACATTTAAATAAACGCATATGGATTTACAGGAATTATATGTATGAATAGAAATGTATAGTGTACGAATTTTATTTCATATTATATCCGTCGTTAAACAACCGACCCAATTTTTGGGTTTATGACTATACTAATGTTCAACTCCGTAGCCTTGTCATTTTGAACCCAATCCAGAAGACAGGGGAACTCCTGCATCAAGTATTTGCAGAAATTTGTCTTCGTGGAAGACTTTTCATGGAACTAGCCCAAATTTGCGTTACATGGAGAGGAAGACCACCAGAACCTCCCACGGTTAGCCTGATGGCAAGGGGACTCTAACCCATTATCCGTCTACCACAGAGGATATTTCAAGTCAGCACTGTGGACGGTGCAAGTCGGATGCGGAATTCGTTTCCACCAACCATCGCCGGGATTCGAACCCAGTCCACCTCATTGGAAGGAGAACGCTCTATCCCCTGAGCCGTACGGCTCATAGTGTAAGAATTCCTAGAAATGCCTAATGGTTACTACCACAAGTACCAACAGCTACGTTATATATATTTATTGGAATTACCAATTCAGGGGGCCGCACTGAGGATTTCAAATTATTATCCAGTAAATTAGCCAAATATCAAAACAAATTCGCCAATTTTCGAAAGTCTTCACCAAATGAAAATCTTAACAATTTTTCATGTATATATTTTTTTTCCAGTGGAAAAAATCATTCTCCATTACTTTCGCTAAAACACAATTTTATTCGCTAAATTTACGATTTTATTATTGCATATGGCAAGGTGGCGAATGCTTAGCTTGGCCCCTGCCAATGGTTATCGTCGTACAGAAGGGGGAAACAAACCAATTGGATTTTAAATTCTGAAATACCTCGTGTTAACCACATTTGATACGGTACTGTGATATCTTTTTTCGCTTAAATAATTTACCTGAATTTATATTTAATTTATTTATTTGCAACTATTTAATAAATGCATATTTTAGAGAGGATTAATACAAATTTATCACCAAATTTTATTATGAAATTTCCTAGTTTTTTTTTTTTTTTTTTTATCCATCATACTTTCTTTGCTTCCGACATAAATTAGGGATCATTTTCTTGTTTCTGAAAAATAACTTGTTTTTTTTTTTTTTTTTTTTTTTTTCCTTTTTCTATACTCGTTAAGGTAAAATCTACGGATAAAGTTTGCCCATTTAAGCTAGCAACAGTATGCATGATTCCTTGAATCATTTGTAAAATGTTCTGCCAGAGATAGGGAAACAAGATTTATCCCAATAAAGTGATTGTGGAAGTTTTGAGGTCAAATGATATTTTGTAACAGTTGAAAGATTTCTTAGCCACGAGTCCCCATCTCCTTTCTGTTCACCGATGCGTATTAAAAACCACTAAATGAGTTGATTAGATTCCTTATGAAGGGGTTACCATAAAAGACTTCTCATCGCGGCTTTTTAAAAAATCAAAATAAGGATTTTATCTTGAACTATGTTCCTCAAAATTAAATGCACTACCTTATCAAATTACCTCTGTAGATTTGTTCTCAAAATAAAATATATTGAAAAATAGTTAGATTCTACCCAGAACAGTACGCTTTCAGAGAGTGGAAAAAGTAAAGCAACAAGCCCTTATGGACCAAAGAGGATCAACGGCATGATTGCTGTAATGTGGTCAGCACAAGCCTCATTTACTTCAGACAAGCTGGTATCCATTGATTTGAAGCTGGGTGTGCTCCGAGCCGCCACTGGGGATCGAGCCCGATTTCGAACATATACATATCAATTAACCGTTTTAGGACACCTAAGAAGGGTAGAGTGCATCCTGGCAATTCAAAAGCATAACGTAATGCATGGTTGAAAATGCTTTTTTGAAACTGTACTGTCTATAGAGATAAACCATCAACAAAAAGACAGTTAGTAAATATTCGTTTCAAAAATAAATTTACATAAACAAGAGTTACATGGGTCAAAAGAAGTGTTTTTGAGTTCCAACTACAATGCAGACCTCAAATTTACAGCGAAATGGAATTTCGAATATTTTGGTGTGCCTAGGGTCCTTCTCAGATTTGCTGAGACCTAAAGCAAAATTGGAAAACCTAATTTATTTCAAATCATATCGCTACCTACCATTCGAAAAAGTAAAAACTGTTATTTGTGTTTTAGGTTGTTTTTTTCTTGATGTCTTATAGAAAGGGAAGGGGAAGAATTAAATAAAAAGACAAGATTTTATATTAATTCATTGCTAAGTAAGTTGAAAGAATTTTAATATCCCGACATCTGACCAGCTAGGGTAGTGATTATATCTTGAAAAATCAATTCAATGTTTTTTTTCTTTCGATATTAAAATTGATTAAAAGCTCGTTTTATCCCTTCTCTTAAGAGTATTGATATATTACCACGAATAGGAAAACACGTGATTAAGAATAGATTTAATCGATAATAGACCTAAACAAAAATTAATATCAGAGATAAAATAAATAAGAAGATAATTTAATTTATATTTTTAATTTATATTTTTAATTTTAAATTCACGCTGTCCTGATTTATCAAAACAAAACTACAACTGCTGGAACTACGGAATCTTCCTAGCATGCACGGAAACTAAAAAACACAGGTTTTTTATTATCATTAATAACAGTATTTTATCTTTAATAACATCAAATAACAGATTTTCTAGCGACCTTCGTTATATAGAGTTTTCCGAAGAATTTCGCCTCCGACAAGTGTGATGTAACGAAAAAGTATTATATTACGTACAAATGATCTCTACATTTATTCTATGCGCAAAAATTTTTTCTCACTAGAATAAATTTAATTGTAGTCAATTTTTGGTAATACTAATTTTGATAATTTACATTGACCTTTCGCGTTTAGTTTATAGCTTTAATTTTGCTTTTAACTCGAATTCGGTTTGTATTTACAAGTTTCTGTGATATTATTAGTTTCTGTTAGATAATTTACAAGTTTCTGTGACATAAAAGGAGGGTTCGTGAATCCATATTTGTTCAAAGTATTTACGTTAAATAAACTTAAAACAGTGGAATATGTATATATATATATATTTAGTCGTTTTTTTAATGAATATAAATTAATTTTTAGAAAAGGAATATTTACAATTTAATCCGCGCATTGAATTTTTTTTTACATTTCGCTCATTGAATTTTATTGAACATTTTTATTTATTTCCGGTATTTACACAGGAAACTGAAAAATGGATATCATTTCACCTGATTTCCTTCCTACATTATTAACGTTTACAAAACAAAGGTGTGGGTAATCATCGGAAGAGTTATCTTCTTCTTTCCAAAAGAAAACTTTTGGAATTTCTTTGCAATCCGACAGCACATTTGAAAGGAATACGCCTTTTTGTTGACCACATACTTGCCATTCCCCCTTCCCTTATTTTCCTTATTTATTTTGACTGCTTGCCGGTTTACTAATGAAATTAACATTCAGTGCTTATTAATAATGTCAAAAAACCTTGTACTTCATTTTATTTTATAGATTTTTAGTTTGCTACTTTAACTTCAAACATGCGTATTCTCTTATAACGATCGCTATATCCACAATTCCATTTGCTATACTGAATACAGTTTTGTCACGGACTTCAATACTTTTTATTTTATAACCGTTGTTGAACAGCCGACCCAATTTTGGGTTTACGGCTACTAGTGTTCAACTCCGTAGCCTTGTAATTTTGAACCTAATCCAGAAGACAAGGAGACTCCTGGATCAGTACCCCCAGAAGTATGATTTGTTACGGGAACATGAAGGACTTTGAGTTTCGACAGATTTAACGTGCATCAGTCAGCATTTACTACTCGGGGATTGATTCCACGACCTCTTGCACATGGGCCCAGTGTCCTACCTACCAGGCTATCCCAACTGTACTGTACTTTAGAATAAATGAATGAGGGGTCGGGATAGCCTAATTGGTTGGGCACTGGGCCCATGTTCAAGAGGTCGTGGGTTCAGTCCTCGTGTAGTAAATGGTGACTGATGCACGTTAAATCTGTCGAAACTCAAAGTCCTCCATGTTCCCATAACAAATCATACTTCTGGGGGGTACTGATCCAGGAGTCTCCTTGTCTTCTGGATTGGGTTCAAAATAACAAGGCAACGGATTTGAACATAAGTAGCCGTAAACCCAAAGATGTGTCGGCTGTTCAACAACGGTTATTAAAAAAATAATAAACATAATAAAATATAAAATAAAATATGAAATAAAATAAATGAATGAATTCACTTTTTTTTTTTTTTTTTCCGATTAAAGAAATTGGCGGTCGCCAAATTTAAAAGAAAAAATGGTATAACCCTTGAGTCATCCTCTCGGAACATCTTCAAAACCACTTGAGGAAGGAAAAAAGAAAAAAATGAAGGATGTACGCTACGCTAAGATGATATCAAACTCCCCTCCAAGAGTTTAAATATCTATTTTATTCTTTGATCTAGATGATGATCCAATGGCTGTCGCGTGAGTGGCACGTGTCGAGAACTCTCTTTAGTCGCACGTCTTGTTCTTTCAAGTGCTTCATCGGATATCTATTGTGTCATCAAAAGAAATGCACCGCTGAATAATTTCTACGACTCAAAGAGTTGGTTTATAGTAATGTCAGGCACGTTCAAAAAAGATTTTTGAAAAATATGTCAATATTTTATTTCAAAATGGCTCAATATAATATGAAACGGATTATTCATATTTTTTCCCTCTGAGTAAAAAAAAAAAAAAAAAAAAAAAATATAGAGAATACTTTTAATAATTTTTTTTTTCAGGTTTTCATACAGATTTTTTTTTCCTTCATCTTTTTGAAAATGTTTCATTTTTTTTTTTTTTTTAATCAGCATACAAAATCTGTTTGCTTACGCACAAAAAGACATTAAAAACAATTTTTAAATCAGTAAAAAAATGGAACATTTTAGATTTATTTAAAAAAATTTGAAAAATTGAAGAAAAAAATTTTAAATTATATTTAATTGAAAAATTTTTTTTAAATATTTTATATTTTTAATAAATCTCATATATTAATAATCTGATATTTTATTAATCTTATATTTTAATAATCTGATATTTTAATAAATCTGTTATTGATTTAGATTTTTTTTCGTATTTTTTGTGTTGTTTATTTTATTAGTATACAAAATATGTCTGCTAACATATAATGAGAAATTTAAAAGCATTTATATTTTTTTTTAAAAAATGGTGTTTGTAGTTTGTGTTTAACTAAAAATTAAAAAAATATATATGATTCTTTGATTTATTTTCTGTATTTTTTCTGTATTCATCATTTCCAGATACAAAAACCAAAAAAAAAAAAAAAGACAAAAAGTACGTTTTGGGGCCAAGGTGGAGAACCTGGGGCCTCCGTAAGTTCCTCTCGCGGTCTCTAGCTCTTGTTTTAATTAATATTAAATTGTACAGATTACGACAATTTTGAAATTAATGGAATTAAATAACGTACTGCCAGCCATTGAGCATAATATGAATTAGAATATTACAGTGTTGCTGTTTTTTTTTACAGTTTGAAATTATTGCGATTCTGGAGCACTTTTCAGTTTGCCAACACCCAATAATACAAATTCTTCTGTTTTGTTCTTAGTTTAAGCATCCCTACTCATCCCTATTTAAAAATACTGACACTGTTCTTATAGCAACCACCGGACACCGTGACGGTGACTGTTCTGTGAGACAGATATTACTTACTTTTTTCACTCTTTCATGTACTCTTCAGCTTTCCCGTACTGTAACTTTGTACTGTACCTACTGTAACCCTATATTAGTCCCTGCTTTGTTGCTATCTGTGATCTCTCTCGTCTCGTATTGCCATCGGTGATTGTGAAAATCTAGTTATTGTTTCAATTATTCTGATATTTTACTAATTCACGGTTTCATTGTATTTTATAGTAAGTATACACTTTCTGAAAGATACTATTTGATATTCGTTTTATCTCCATCATTTCAAATTGTAAGAGAAGAAAATTAAATGAAAAAAAAGTAGAATTGGAGAAAGATTATTTCTTTCATGTACTCTTCAGCATTCCCCTACTGTAACTTTGTTGCTATCTGTGATCTCTCTCGTCTCGTATTGCCATCGGTGATTGTGAAAATCTAGTTATTGTTTCAATTATTCTGATATTTTACTAATTCACGGTTTCATTGTATTTTATAGTAAGTATACGCTTTCTGAAAGATACTATTTGATATTCGTTTTATCTCCATCATTTCAAATTGTAGGAGAAGAAAATTAAATGAAAAAAAAATAGAATTGGAGAAAGATTATTTCTTTCATGTACTCTTCAGCATTCCCCTACTGTAACTTTGTTGCTATCTGTGATCTCTCTCGTCTCGTATTGCCATCGGTGATTGTGAAAATCTAGTTATTGTTTCAATTATTCTGATATTTTACTAATTCACGGTTTCATTGTATTTTATAGTAAGTATACGCTTTCTGAAAGATACTATTTGATATTCGTTTTATCTCCATCATTTCAAATTGTAGGAGAAGAAAATTAAATGAAAAAAAAGTAGAATTGGAGAAAGATTATTTCTTTCATGTACTCTTCAGCATTCCCCTACTGTAACTTTGTTGCTATCTGTGATCTCTCTCGTCTCGTATTGCCATCGGTGATTGTGAAAATCTAGTTATTGTTTCAATTATTCTGATATTTTACTAATTCACGGTTTCATTGTATTTTATAGTAAGTATACGCTTTCTGAAAGATACTATTTGATATTCGTTTTATCTCCATCATTTCAAATTGTAGGAGAAGAAAATTAAATGAAAAAAAAATAGAATTGGAGAAAGATTATTTCTTTCATGTACTCTTCAGCATTCCCCTACTGTAACTTTGTTGCTATCTGTGATCTCTCTCGTCTCGTATTGCCATCGGTGATTGTGAAAATCTAGTTATTGTTTCAATTATTCTGATATTTTACTAATTCACGGTTTCATTGTATTTTATAGTAAGTATACGCTTTCTGAAAGATACTATTTGATATTCGTTTTATCTCCATCATTTCAAATTGTAGGAGAAGAAAATTAAATGAAAAAAAAGTAGAATTGGAGAAAGATTATTTCTTTCATGTACTCTTCAGCATTCCCCTACTGTAACTTTGTTGCTATCTGTGATCTCTCTCGTCTCGTATTGCCATCGGTGATTGTGAAAATCTAGTTATTGTTTCAATTATTCTGATATTTTACTAATTCACGGTTTCATTGTATTTTATAGTAAGTATACGCTTTCTGAAAGATACTATTTGATATTCGTTTTATCTCCATCATTTCAAATTGTAGGAGAAGAAAATTAAATGAAAAAAAAGTAGAATTGGAGAAAGATTATTTCTTTCTTCAGCATTCCCCTACTGTAACTTTGTTGCTATCTGTGATCTCTCTCGTCTCGTATTGCCATCGGTGATTGTGAAAATCTAGTTATTGTTTCAATTATTCTGATATTTTACTAATTCACGGTTTCATTGTATTTTATAGTAAGTATACGCTTTCTGAAAGATACTATTTTATATTCGTTTTATCTCCATCATTTCAAATTGTAGGAGAAGAAAATTAAATGAAAAAAAAGTAGAATTGGAGAAAGATTATTTCTTTCATGTACTCTTCAGCATTCCCCTACTGTAACTTTGTTGCTATCTGTGATCTCTCTCGTCTCGTATTGCCATCGGTGATTGTGAAAATCTAGTTATTGTTTCAATTATTCTGATATTTAACTAATTCACGGTTTCATTGTATTTTATAGTAAGTATACGCTTTCTGAAAGATACTATTTGATATTCGTTTTATCTCCATCATTTCAAATTGTAGGAGAAGAAAATTAAATGAAAAAAAAAAAAAAAAACGAACTATTAATGTAGAATGGGAGAAAGATTATTTCTTTATTTGTGTGAAATTGTTGTGTTTATTGTGCAATACGATTTTGACTACTTTTGAAAAAAGTAAGTTTCGAAAAAATTGAGGTTTGTGTTCTAAAATTAGAACGATATTTGAATTTTTAAATATGAAAAAAAAACAACAAAAAAAAACTGACGAATTTATTTATTTGGGAAACAAAATTATAAGCAGCATTCGTCGAATTCAGTTTCTCTAATTTCCCACTCAGTGGATTTATGAAACATTCACAGAGTGAGGACTCATGAACCAAACTTATCAGAAAAAAAAAAAAAAAGGAAGAGATCTTTCATCAAAGTTGTCATCCTCCGATAAGAGCAGAAGATGTGAGGTGACTATTTCTCTAAGAACATCTCTATTTCTTTCATGACAAGAAACGATAAGAAATTTCTTCTGGATGTAAGTCTAATGTCTTTGGGTTAGTTGGGTGACCATCACTCATTCCCTAGGATGGTGTCAGTGATGGATTAGACCCTCTCTCAGTTGGACATGAATCCTAAAGATTTGTCATCGATCGCTTCTCATTTAAAAGATTTCACGAATCAAAACAGTTTCTTGTCTCGTTAGTGTTCGGGACTTCGGTATTTATCAATGATTCTTTCCTCCTGACCGAATTCAAGGTGTGTAGACGGAGGGGAAAATATTAAACAGGTTTATTATCCTCTTCTTTAATTTTAAATATTTAAGGTTTCTCCAATCGTATATAATACAAGGCTATATATATATATATATATATATATATATATATATATATATATATATATATATATATATATATATATATATATATATATATATATATATATATATATATATATATATATATATATATATATATATATATATATATATATATATACACAGGTTGTTCCAAAATTATCTTTACAATACCTGGCTTGAAATTGATTACAGACTGGAAGTGCTTAGGGCCACCAATGGTGCGCATGTTGAAGTGTACTAAACAAAACTTTATTAGTTGCAGTGATGCATGCAAAAGACAGAATATAAATATTTTGTTTATTTTCGAAGTTATGAATTTTTGAAGTTGTAAAGAGAATTTTGGAACACCCTGTATGTCTGTCCCTGGCCACACATTACTAGACGCTATTCTGTGTAAACTCTTAATTATCAAGTGATACTACACAGATGTATTGTTTTTACGCGACTAAAAGCGGTTTGCACTTGTTTACGTTATTGTATCAGTTGGTTAACATCGTAATGCGATACTTTAAAAATAAATACAAATAGGAAGTGTATAAAAAATCTCCTGAATAAAAGCCCATTATATGTGTGTTTACATATAAAAGTATTGTCCATAAACTCGTGCAAAACATGAAATTATTAAAAAAAAAACTATTGTGCGTCTAATAATGTTGTCTTATTATTATAATATAATAATATAATGCCTGATGTAATAAATATTCTATATTTATGTAATATATCGTCTAATTTATCGAATCATCGAATTTATTTTATCTATCGTCTAATTTAACCAAATGATGCACGAACGCAAGCAAGTGTATACCGGTTTCAGTCGTGCAAAAACAATAAAGCTGTATAGTATTATATATATATATATATATATATATATATATATATATATATATATATATATATGATATATATATATATATATATATATATATATATATATATATATGATATATATATATATATATATATATATATATATATATATATATATATATATATATATATATATATATATATATATATATATGATATATATATATATCATATATATATATATGAGAGATAAAAGATCCCTCTATTTATGCTTCTAACGTTATTCGCGCTACTGTTTTCATATTTTGTTGTTATTAATTTTAAAAAATTTTCTCGATAAGTTCAAATACAGCCGGCCAAAGTGAGTGGTGCACATGGAATCTGTCGGATCACAAAGTCTTCCATGTTCCCACAACACATTAAACCTCTGGGGGTACTGAATTGGAGATTGACGCATCAGATCAAAATTATATAATAATATCTGTGAATGAAGGAATGAATCCGCCCCATAAACGGGTGTGAATTCTTGACCATGGATGGCGCCACTGAAAAACAATTGAAATCGCACCCATTGCCTTAAAGACCTATGACAACAACAACAAATTAAGAAATATATTGCTAGGCCCACTTGATGGTAATTAGAGCAAGCAACATTAATCTAAGTCTACAACACTTTACAGCCTAAATCCAAGAGAAAAAACAAAGCTAAAAAGAAAAAGACGCAAAACTAAAAGGAAAATGTTAATGAAATGTAAATTACGTTTTTCCATTATAATTGAAAGGAGTAAATGTTTTTATTTTTGTCAGATTTAAAATGGGCAACTCATCTTTTGATTTTCAACAGTGATACAAATGTGCCCCGTTCTAAATTTTAGATGTGATAAAAATATATATATATATATTTATGTATATTTTTTTGTGATTTTTGAAGAACGTAGTTTTTAAACATTTTATTTATTCCATTCTATCTGATTTTGATTCGCCTTTTAATGATTCACTAGTGATATAATAAATTGTCCGTTCAAGTCTATATGGCTGTTATGATATTGTGCTGTACTTTCAATAGTAAATATATTAAAATTCATAGTAACAGATGCACATTTTTTTTTTTTTTTTAAATTGGTGAGAAATTAAAAAATTTCCATTTTTTATCGTTTCTCTTTTATTTTATTTAAGAAAAGAAAAACTTTTGTAAAATTAAGGCTTTATCTTTTTTATTCTTCGCACTTGGGACAGCCCATAATATCCATACATTCCAAAATTAATATTCAGAAGAATATTAATTTTCGCAATTATGTATGCGAGAAAAAAAAATTAATTGGAAATATATATTTTTAAGTCGAAAAGTCTTAAAGAGCATATAAATAAATTTCTACAAAAGTTGATACTATTTAGTTATTCCAGCATTTTTGACGGAGTAACAAATTAACGTCTTAGAAGAAAAAAATTAAACAAGTTCTTTTATCTGCCCACGTCTTCCTGTGGCCTTGTATTAGAGAGAGAGAGAGAGGTGAGTTTAGAGATTTCCAATGCTCTTTTATCTGCGGTTTCCATTTAAATACTTTGGTTAAACTATGATGCGGAAACTGGTTTCGTCAAAAAAAGTTCAAACGATTACAAGTTGCACGATTACAAACGCAAACATGCTTGCGTTCGTAAAGAGATGTTAGTTGTAGGTAAGAGATGTGCAGTTTCCCTGAGTCTGTTTTTCAATAATCATTGTTTCGTATGAAATAATTCAATTTTATCGAGTACATAACTTTTATAACTGCAGTAACAGTCGAACCAAACTAGACCACGCAACTAAGAATTTTTCCTGTTAGTAATGTCAATGCTAATGATGAAAATTATTCAAAAGCTAAATATGAAGGGGAAAAAAATCTGCAATTAATTTTTAATATAAAGTATTTGTGTTATTTTTTTCAATTTGATAACTTAGAGCATGGTGGCTCAGGGGATAGAGCGTTCTCCTTCCAAGGAGGTAAACCGGGTTCGAAACCCAGCGACAGCTGGTCGATACGAATTCCGCACCCGGCTCGTACCTACCGCAGTGACGTTAAATACCCTCAGTGGTAGACGGATCATGGGTTACCGACCTCTGGCCGTAACATTGATTCGTCACGATCAACGGATCCGCAACGGGTTGTTGCATGAGTGTTTACTTTATATTGCTTGTGCGAGCCGTGATGGCGCATGGGATAGAGCGTTCGCCTTCCAATGAGGTGAACAGTGTTCGAATCCCAGAGATAGCTGGTCGATACAAATTCCGCATCCGAATCGCACCGACTACTGCGCTCATATCCTCAATGGTAGACCGATCATGGGTTAGTCTCCTTGTCGTCAGTCTAACCATGGCAGGTTCTCGTGGTCTTCCTCTCCATGTTACGCAAATGCGGGTTAGTTCCATCAAAAGTCCTCCACGAAAACAAATTTCTCCAAATACTTGATGCAGGAGTTCCCTTGTCTTCTGGATTGGGTTCAAAATGACAAGGCTACGGAGCTGAACATGAGTAGTCGTAAGCCCAAACTTGGGTCGGCTGTTCAAGGACAGTTACGAAATAAAATATATTTTGTTTGTACGAAATCGTTCGAGTTTCAAATTTAAGAAAAGTTATATGTTTAAAATTTGATTTCTGCAGAACTATCCGGTCGATTTTGTTCAAAATTACTTTCTTTAAAACTATGTCAAAATCTGTATACCCTTATAGTTTAAATTTTTCCCGACTGTTTTTAAATAAAATTATAAACATAATAAATAATGAATAAAAATTTTATTTTTGCATAGATATAATTATCATTGTATAAAAGTTTTTTTTTTATGTTAAGATTGTCATGTTAAGCATATGTTAAGATTGATCTTAAAAAAAGATTTATACAATAAAACTTTTGTTTTTCTAGGAATTACATTTAAGAATTAAAATATTCAGATCTAATATCGAATTCTCCCATTTTAAAATTCGTGACCTTCATTACGCTATTATTTTAAATTTAGATATAATAGGAAGACATGCTTGATAATGAAAATCACTTATCTTTTTACCTCTTTGCGGTATTTTACCCCCGACCGCAGAAACTGCTCCCCTGTTGACGGCATCGTAATGACCTCCTGATGATGCTGCCACGTTTGTTAATGCTTTTCATTTCCTTTTTCTTTTTCTCCTTTCGTCGATATTTTTCTATTATATGTGTTTCGATGCTGGTTGGATTATTTCCTATTTTTTGTTATTGATGCTGGTTGGATTATTTCTTATTTTCTGTTATTGATGCTGGTTGGATTATTTCCTATTTTCTGTTATTGATGCTGGTTGGATTATTTCCTATTTTCTGTTATTGATGCTGGTTGGATTATTTCCTATTTTCTGTTATTGATGCTGGTTGGATTATTTCCTATTTTCTGTTATTGATGCTGGTTGGATTATTTCCTATTTTCTGTTATTGATGCTGGTTGATGGATTATTTCCTATTTTCTGTTATTGATGCTGGTTGGATTATTTCCTATTTTCTGTTATTGATGCTGGTTGATGGATTATTTCCTATTTTCTGTTATTGATGCTGGTTGGATTATTTCCTATTTTCTGTTATTGATGCTGGTTGGATTATTTCCTATTTTCTGTTATTAATGCTGGTTGGATTATTTCCTATTTTCTGTTATTGATGCTGGTTGGATTATTTCCTATTTTCTGTTATTGATGCTGGTTGGATTATTTCCTATTTTCTGTTATTGATGCTGGTTGGATTATTTCCTATTTTCTGTTATTGATGCTGGTTGGATTATTTCCTATTTTCTGTTATTAATGCTGGTTGGATTATTTCCTATTTTCTGTTATTGATGCTGGTTGGATTATTTCCTATTTTCTGTTATTGATCAGATTTATGTCTCGTAATTTCTCCAAATATTTTTCATTTATAACATTAGCAGCTTGGTGCTGTTGGGGCTTGGAATTGTACGCGTTTTATTTCTCAAATTTCAATCTTTGTGCATTATTCATTTTAAATTGTATTATATATATGTTACCGTGAATGACCGAAATCAAGAGAATGTCGACTTTCACCGGTAAATGTCAACAATCACATAGTCGCTTTGGTAAATGTCCGAAATATTTGTTACATCCATTTTGATATTAATGTATTTGTTAATATTATTATATTTATTCGATCTTTTATATCCGCTGAAGATAGATTATAAAAAACATTGAACTCCAAAAAAAAACATCAATGTAGGATATACCGGGCAGTGGCACTGAACCTTAAAAAACATCAGTGTTGGGTATACCGGGCAAATGTATAACCGAGCAGTGGCACTTAACTAGACCTAGTATATATTTCCGACATTTACCAGAGAGACTATGTGATAGTCAACAACCACCTTTTTCGGTCATTCACAGTAACAGATATGTATTTTTTATAAGAATAATTCATAAAGCCTATTTATTAAACAAAAGATAAAGAACAAAAACTATGATCAATGCATTATTATACCCTTCATAAAAGCAGCGATTTTGGCTCCCTGGAGCAATTATAAAAATAATAAAAAAAATCTCCTTAATTAAAAATAAATTTTACTTGGCATGCATGATGGTTAATACATTGTATGTCTCCCATCAACAAAATACAGTGCGTACAACGCCAAGATAGCTGAGTATCGAGCTTATCTTGGAGAAGATTACTCCACTCTGCAATCAATGCTCTCCAAAGTTTTGGGACGCAAGTAGGAAATGTTTGACCGGCTGCAACTCGCCCGTCAAGCATGTCCTCTCTTGCAAGTCAGGTAAGAACGATGGAGCGAGAATCGCAAACAATCTTTTACGATGTTTGCTCAGTGAGGATGGGCGTTGTCATCCATAAACACAAATTTTGCACCCATGGCACCCCTAATCAAAGGTACACGTTGTTCCAAAATATTCTTATAAATTTGGGATGTCCTGGTTTCGATTCGATCAAGAAGATCTGTGCTGGTGCAAAGTATAATTCCACCCCAAACGAACGATCTTGCACGGTGTCGTTCAATGATGGTAACTGGTTCTTGGCGCTCGCCATATGAATGTCTGACTGCCAGGTAAACCTGGACTCGTCAGAAGGCATCACACAATGTGAAGATGCATGTTCGCTACTTTAAAATAATCGCTGGCAACAGTGAGTTGCCGTGAGCAGAGCACATCAGGCCTGCAAACATTATAGATCAATATTTCTCAAACATCTATACTATGCCTTGAAACCATGGTTACACACAGCTGACGAGGCATTTTGGATGCTGCTCTCCGTATGCTTCTTTTGAAAATTACAGCCAAATATTCATTCGGTGCTCCTTCATTATAATTCGAGGGAGACCTGTATTGTAACGTCTACTGATATTTCTATGATCTTGGAATCGTTGCCGAAGTCTGGAGATGGGACAATTCTAAGTTCTCTGGGTACTTCTTTTCGCATTCCATGCAGCCGGTAATTTTATCACGTAAAAAATCAACCACACGCGTCTTCTGTGTCCTAACCATTCAATTATGCCACTGACAGTACGCTTGTGAACAATTTTATTTCCTTTCCACCATTCTTTATATACCGCTCTCTTACTCTCTCGTCATTGTGGCACACTATCGACGCCATTTGACGACTTCCTGTAACTAGCGTATTATTCTTGAAGATGTGTGTGATCATTCTACATTTCAGATTCCGATTTTCCGCAGAATTCTTAATTATCCATAAGTGTATATTAATCACATTTGAACGTGAAAGCAATATCATTCTATAAATATCAGTTTTGCTATTACAGCCCCTGGACAAATTATTAGACGCACTATAAGATTTTATGTAAAATCTTAATTATCAGGTGATACTCTACAGCTTTATTGACTTTTGATTTATCATTATTGCGCTACTGAAACCAGTTTGCATTTGTTTACGTTCGTGTATCAATTGGTTAAATTGGACTATGTATAATATAAATTCCAAGATGGGATAAATTGAACGATATATTATATAAATATAGAATATTTATTATATCAGATATATGAGTATCTTATAATAATTAGACCAATTTATTAGACGCACTGTAGTGTTTTAATAATAACATGTTTTGCACTAGTTTATATGCTATACTTTTATATTTAAACATACATGTAATGGGTTTTTATATACTTCCCATTTGTATTTATTTTTAACATTTTGCATTACAATATTAGCCAATTGATACACGAACTTAAAAAAGCATAAACCGGTTTCAGCCGCGTAAAAGCAATAATGCTGTAGAGTATCAATTGATAATTAAGTTTTTACATCGAATCTAATAGTGCGTCGAATAATTTGGCCAAGCACTATATATTCTGCATGATTTCTAAAATTCAAAACCGTCGCAGATGTTTCAATAAAGTGTACAGGCATATTACATTAAATGGGCTTTTCCATTTTATGACCCTTTCATTTTACTTTCAAAATAATATAATTTTTTTTTTTCGAAAGAAGAAATTTGTCTTCGTGATCCCCAAATAGATTAAGTCAGTAAGAGATCATTCAATTACCCAACCATGCTGGGCCATCTTGGATTTCATTTTGTCTGTCAGTCTTGAAAGACAGTTAAGCTTCCCTTTTTTTATTCTTATTATCATTAAGAAAAAGCAGACGATAAGAGAATGTGGAAAACTATCGCTCAATCAAAATGGCTTTTTAGTGAGCCATTAGCTCACAAAAGCATTTGACCTCTCGAACTTATTAGATCAGGATTCTATTTTCGTTGGAAGAAAAAAAACTAAGGATCGAAATAATAATAATATAAATGAAGATTAGAAAATGGATAAATGGCACTTAGCGGGAGGTTGAAAATTTAGGTGCGGTTGATCAATTTTACCTTTTTAGTGCGCGTTTAAGGAAAAAGAAGGGGAAAAAAACGTGCATTTATTATTTTTTTAATCTGAATCTGGACTTCGACGCAAAACATATCCAATAGTATACAGATCATAGCTTTTTTCAACATTCACACAACCATAATGGACCTTACAGTCCCTGGCCATTATTAGGCATACTATAATACATACATATATTTTTACTCCGATGTGACCAGTTTGCATTTGTTTACGTTCGTGTATCAATGGGTTAACATTGTAATGCAATACGTTAAAAATAAAATACAAATAGGAAGTATAGAAAAAATCTCCTGAATAAAAACCCATTACATGTATGTTTAAATATAAAAGTATAGCATATAAACTCGTACAAAACATGTCATTATTAAAAAACTACAGTGCGGCTCATAATTTGATCTAATTGTTACAATATACTAATATAATACCTGATATATAAATATTCTATATTCATATAATATATCGTCTACTTTATCCTATCGTCGAATTTATATTATATATCGTCTAATTTTAACTAATTGATACACGAACGCAAACAAGTGCAAACCGGTTTCAGTCGCGTAAAAACAATAAAGCTGTATAGTATCACCTGATAATTAAGATTATACATAGACTCTTATAGTGCGTCGAATAATTTGGCCAGGGACTATACATATGAAAAGGTTTTCATTATGTTAACATAAGAGAATCCTCTTTGATGAAAACAGACTCAAATCGGCGAGATAATTAGTTTTAAATTTTATGAAATTGAGTTAGAATAATTTCATAAAATAATCATGTTCCCGAAATAAAATTAAAGCTTTTATAAAATTTAATGTAGGTATATACAAGCTGCGGCCTTTTTAATAGATTAAAAAAAATTATTATATTTTTGAAAACAAATACAGTATTTTGGTTTATTTTTATTTTCATCTACAGAATTTTAAAAAAAAATAATCAATTGGTTTATTCTTATCTATTGTATTTAACCAATAATTATAGAACATGGACATATAAAATAATTACCTTTTTAATAACTTTTAATAAAAAAATAATAGTATTTTTGAAAACAAAAACAACCATCAATATTTTAAATCTAACTTCGTAACTATTTTAATCAACAGATTTTTAAAAAAAAGAAAGAAACAGATTAAAATCAATCGGTTTATTCTTTTCTTTTGTATTTAACCAATAATTACAGCACATTGATATATAAAATAACATCAGTATTCACTTTTAAGGACATGTAAAACTTTTAAATGAAGCCAAACAGGTGTGGTGACCGTTAAACCTTGATCTATGTCTATTTTGTAATTCGATCAACTTCGATAGCGGACTTCCTATTGTGTTTCGATAGAGGGGGGAAAAAATCTACCTACTCACTGCGGCCTTCAATTTAAACATCGATTATCCCAAGATATTAAAATTTTGTTTCTTCTGGTCTTTAACAAAATAAAATGTTTTGCTATCTAAATCGATGTTTACGTTTCAAGTAGTTAATTGTACGAAAATGACATTAACGATTATTAATGGTGTTATTTGCGGTGGTTTATTTGCGTTTCTGTTTCTAATGAAATCGGATCTGTTTAGGGAAATTTTAATTAAGGTTACAAGCGAAGAAATTTAAACTTTCCTTCATTTATTTCATTGAGATTGAAATAATAAATTTTATATTAGTAATTTATTTTTTGTTTGTTTTTTCGCTTTTCCTTAAAAGCTTGTTTATTTTTCTGAACGTTCGCCTACTCAAAAATTTTGCATTTTCTTCATATTATAATGTATCGAGCAATAATTGGAACATATATCGTTTTTCTTTTGTTCCGGAAAAAATAACTATTTATAAAAACCATCAAATATTTTATGTTTCGGAAAATTCCGAGGAAGTCACTGAAGAAAAATTTCTTCAAAGTACAAAAAATAAAAATTAGTAAAAATTAACGGTAACAGAAACTGTTGTAAGAATATTTTTTATAAAGAAAAAAAAAAACCATCAAAAATGTTCTGTTTCTAAAAATTATAATAAGTCAATGAAAATAAAAATCAATGGCCACGGTGAGAGTTGCAATTTAGAGTAATTAGGGAGAAGTTGGCGACGCCCGGTGGCTGAGAGGTAGCGCTTCACGCTGTCGTGCCACAGGTCCGTGGTTCGATCCTCGGGCCGGGCAAGGTTGACTCAGCCTTTCATCCCTTCAGTGGGTCGATAAATGAGTACCAAGCATGCTTGGAACACTGGGGGTTCCACGTTCGGCTGACTACCTAACTAGAACATCTGCTCCTGCACCCCAGAGCCCAAGGTCAAGAAAACTGAGATGGGCACAGTAGGCCTTGGACCTCTATGGGCTGTCGCGCCGCTGAGTTTAGTTTTAGGGAGAAGTTGGCAACTTTACGTTAGCTCCCTTACGCTCTCGTACATAAAATTTCAAGTAATTGCGCATGCCCGCTCTTAATGCGCTTACTTCCGTGAAAAAATATTAAACTTACATAAGTGAAACTAAGATATTTCGTAAAAATACGTAAGTTAAAAACGTTAACGTAGTGGTATATAGTTTTGACTTTGACAAAAAAAATCAAAACAAACATTACGTAACTTTTTATTAACGAATTAGATAACAAACATTTATCACTACTTTCGCTGAGCCGTGATGGCTCAGGGGATAGAACGTTCGCCTTCCAATGAGGTGAACCGGGTTCAAATCCCAAACATGGCTGGTCGATACGAATTCCGCATCCAGTTTGAACAACCTACAGTGCTGACGTAAAATATTCTCGGTGGTAGACAAATCATGGGATAGAGTACTCTTGCTGCCATGTGTTATATTTAAGTTTTAACCCGCAATAGTGTTATATTAAAAATTTTTTTTTTTTTTAAAATTAACATATTAGTTATAATTTAACATATATATTAAATTACTTTAAAAGACTAACCAGGAGTTGTAAATTTAAAAATCTGTTATTTTTTCAATTTCGAAGTATGGTTCATTTTTAACTACCTTTAAGTGCCTTTTGGACTTTTATCCATCAGTACTAAGCATTTAATAAAATAATACTTTAATTAGATCGTATAGTACTTAGAATAGTTTCTTAATAACGATGGTTGCGTTGTGTAATTTTTAAACTAAAAGTCATAAATATAACTAGACCTCGAAATAACTTCATCGTGATTTAAATGTCAAAATTAATAACTTCATCCATACATTTAACCTCACTAATCACTGTTCCCTAACGTGCTCGTGCAGGCCATCCACGTGACTCAAGATCTGCTAGCAATGTTAATCTGCTAATCTAAATAGCAATTTGGACTAGAATTAATTACAAGCAATGTTAATTTGCATTATTTAACGAAATATTCAGCTATTTAAAAAGATTATAAATAATCTTTGAGAAATCATGGCACTAGACTGCACGTGCACTAGCTTTGACCCTATCCAAAGAATTAGCATGAGACATAGCCAGAATTAGAGACTAATTTAACTTTTAAAAAACAAATATATATTAAAACATAATTCTTGGTTACAATGCATTTGCTCTTATACAAATATAGTGTCTTCGTTAAACAATTAGAATACATTAGATATTCGAAAATTCGGTGCACCTTCTAATTAATTTAAAAAGTTATAAGAGCTTAGATTATATTAATGAACATATCAAACATTAACAATTTATAAAAATAATTGGCTGGGTTTTAAAAAAAAAAAATCATCATGCACGTGGTTTAAAATTGGCGGAGTAATTAGAATTTTTAAAGTTCCTAATTTAAGTTAAAATTTTTTAACATTAACATGATTTAAATCACTTTACTAAGCAAATAAAAAAAATTAGAATTTTCGTTTAATTGAAATGGTACTTATCACTTATCCGATCCATGGATGCGGGATGCCGGTTAGGCCGAAGCTTCAGCCTAAAAATTCAAAACCTAAGAATAGAAAATTTTTTAAGAGATTGACTAACGCGCTCTGCGTCGAAGATTCGAAAAAAAGGAGGGAGGAAAACCAGCGCCCTCTGGCAATCGCTGATAGGCTCGCATACCGTTACGTCACTCCTCTTCATCTATTACATCACTCCTCTTCAGCCATTTACTGCCTGTTAGGGAATAATCGTTTGCGAAGGGACTTTAAACTCATAAAGGGAAAATCGCCTACACGCGACCCAGCCACCAGCCAATTGTTACAAGACAGATTAAAAATATAAAAATAAAAATACTTTTTACAATTCAATTATATTATTGGTCTGTGATGCCTCGATTTTTTTTTTTTTTTTTTTTTTTTTTTATTTATTTTTTTAATAAAAATTAATGTACCGATGAAAATTAATATATAACATTCCATCCCGTATAGGGGAAAAAAAAAATTTATTTATTTATTTATTTTTTTTTTTTTTTTTTTTTTTTTTAATTAAGACAAATTGACTAACCCCCTTTAACTATCTACTGGACATCACATGTTAATCGAAACATCACAACCTCACAATATACTAGCTTATGACTCATGAGTGAAGACCCGTATCAGAGATGATTAAATCGTAAATATTACACAGTTCACTTTTATGAATAATAGCAGTCCATTTGTGTATTTTCTCTGCTCTGCCTTAACAGTTCTTTAGTAATATGAGGACTGACTATCATCTACCTTCTTTTCAGTTCATCGAAAATCTTGGTGACAAAGGTAGGTATGGTAGGAGTTGGGAGGTTGGGTGTTAAGTTGATTTACGTGGGCTCCAAGTCTGGGGAAATGCTGTAAGTTAGGGCAAGTGGATTCCGGATTCCTCCACCTTTCTGCAACTGTGCTTACTATACATCAGAACTATTGGATGATCGTGGCATACGAGTCTATGGGCTTCTCGACCATGGCACATCCTAGGATTGTTACTCCATGTGATTGGAAGGTCTATAAGATGCTGAAGATCTGATTTATTTGCAGCTGATGTTATTGAAATTTTGGGTCATCCGTCCAGCGGTCGACCTTACGTTCCAGGTTGCTGCATTTACTCAGACAACAACCGTGGCCATCGGTCGGTGTCTTTAGGTCTCTGAAAGATCAACATTCTCTCTTCTTCCATGGGAACTCAGCTCGGATTTGTCAAGGATCAACTTCTCTCTTCTTCCATGGGAACTCAGCTCGGAATTGTCAAGGATCAACTTCTCTTCTCCTCCATTGGAACTCAGCTCATATTTGTCAAGGATCTCTTCTTCCATGGAAACTCAGCTCGGAATAACCCTCCAATCTCCTCTCTACCAAATCACCAAACAGCTGCTTGGTCCGTTTGTTTCACTTAACATCCTCTTACTTGATTCTTATCCACAGAAGTTAACAATTTTTTATCTCTGATCGCATCCACCCTCATGAGTTTATACACATAAAATTAAAACAGTTTTTCATTTTTTTTTTTTTTACCTTCTTCCCCTTTCACTACCAAAACCTTATCATTGTTCTGCCTTACAATTATGTCTATCTACAATAACATTTTTCATCCTAAATTTTTCTTACTTAATTTAATTATCTCATTAATCCCTCAATTTTTATATATATATATCAATATTGATATCTCTTCTCAACCTCATATATATTATTTAATTAATTAATAGTATCAACTCCAATCAATCTTAATCTCAATTAACTCATTATTAATTCAATCATTAATCAATCACAACTTCATTTTTACTCATCACTGAATTCCGAATCAATTAATTTAATTACAAATCATTTTACCTTTTTCTTCGAGTGCGTAGGTTATAGTCATGAATTTTTTTCTTCACCTCAACATCTGGAGAATTAATTGCCTCATTGTTTACATCACCCTTATCTAATTTAGTGTCTGAAAAATGTTCGAGTCGCAAAGGTACCTTAGTTAATCTATCAATATGCACTCGTTTCATGCTACCTCCACTCACAGGCTCGATCTCAACATTTACTGGTGATATAATTTTAGTTACTTTAAAGGGACCCGTGTTTAATTTACTTAATTTCCTTGAATTTCCCTGTTTGAAGGTGGGGGTGTATAAATAAACGAAGTCATTTAATTTAATATTTTTATCTTTAGAAATGTTCTCCCTTCGAATCTCCTGTTTCTTAGCCGCTTCAGTGAGATTTTTCTTAACAATATCAAATGATCTCCTTAATCTGTCTTTTAAATCGAAAACATAATCTTTAATATCTGCATATGATAGTCTATTTTCCCCTGTTAACAAGTTATGTGGGAGCTGTAGTTCTCTCCCATACAAAATTGAAGCTGGTGTAAAACCTGTTGATGTGTGCATTGCAGTACGGTGAGCTAATAGAGCAAAATTAAGGTGTCTGTCCCAGTCATTTTGAGACTCATTTACTAGATGACTTAATGAATTTAAAATTGTAGCGTTAAGACGCTCTACTACCCCATCACTCTGTGCGTGGTAAGCACTAGTTGAGTGTTTTCTTATTCCCAGCTTCTCGTAAACCTCCGATATTGATTTGGATAAGAAATTTGAGCCTCTGTCAGTAATTAAATGATTTGGGACTCCGTGACTAGCAATAAAGGTTTCAAGGGTTCTGGCTACCGTATCAGACTTAATATCCGGGGTAGCATAAGCCTCTGGCCATCTGCTGAAATAATCTGAGAAAACCAAAATATATTTGTTTCCCATGAAGGTTGTCGGTAAGGGTCCAAGAGCATCAATAGCAATAAGCTCTAAAGGTTTCGATGTAACTGGTACCCTTTGTAAAGGAGCTAACTTTCTCGGTTTATGTGCTCTTCTCTCATTGCAAGACTTGCATGATTTTATATAGTTAAAAATATGTTTGTACATTTTAGGCCAAAAGTAGTATTGTTTGATTCTATTTAAGGTTTTAGAAAATCCCTGATGAGTAACTGTGGGTGAATCATGGCATAACTTTATTATTTCGGATACTAAGTTTAGTGGAATTACAAGTTTATCTTTTTTCTTATCTTTATCATTTTTTGAATTGCAATAAAGTAGATCATTTTTAACAAAAAAATTTGACTTTGAACTGGTGTTATCCTCATTTTCTAACTCGTCCAGAATTTTTAAGCAAAACGGATCTGAATTTTGACTTAATTTAATTTTTTCAAGCAGTTCTGACTCAAATGAAATTAATTCTAAACTATTTACATGACTTATTTCTCTCGATAAGTAATCCGCTGTAATGTTTTGTTTTCCAGGCTTGTGTATTATCTTGTAATCAAATTGCTGTAAGGTCATTACCCATCTGGCTATGCGTGACGTGGGATCTCTTAATTTTAATGCGTATGAAAGACTAGCTTGGTCACAAAAAACCGTAAAATGTTTAGCATACAGATATTGCCTGAAATGAGTTACCCCAAATACAACTCCCAACATTTCTTTTTCTACAGTTGAATAATTAATTTCAGCCCCTTTTAACTTTCTGCTTGCGTAAGCAACAGGGTGGAGTAGATTGTCTTCGCCATACTGACTCAGAACAGCACCTAAAGCATATTTTGAAGCATCTGTGCTTAAAATGAAATCTTTTTTTAAATTGGGCAATAATAAACATGGTTCGTTAATCAAACATTTTTTTAATGTATTGAAAGATTTAAGCGCTTCATCATTAAATTCAATTTTAGTATTTTCTTTGATTAGGTTTGTTAAAGGTAACGCGATTTTAGAAAAATTTGGAATAAATTTTCGATAAAAACCTACCATGCCTAAAAAGGATTGTACCTGTTTTAAATTTTTGGGAATTCTAGCACTATTTATTACATCAATATTATTTTTATCCGGGAAAACTTTACCATTTTCAACAGTGAATCCTAAATATGTTACATTTGTCTTTAAAAATTTACATTTCTTTGGTTTTAATTTAAGCCCGTGCTTGCGCAATCTATCAAAAACGATTTTTAGTTTTTTTAAGTGTTCGTCTGCATCATTTTCTGAAGCTATGATGATATCATCTAGATATACTCCAATTTGTAAAGGTCTGAGACCAGACAAGACGATTCCCATTAATCTTTGAAAGGAATTAGGTGAATTTCGCAATCCGAATGGGACGCGTAACCACTCATATAATCCATTTTCTGTTGCGAATGCTGTTTTAAAGGTATCATTAGGATTAATTTTCATTTGATAAAACCCTGCGCAGAGATCTAAAATGGTGAACAATTTGGCGCCAGAAAGGTTATCTACCAGATCGGTCATATTAGGAATCGGATGTGAGTCAGGGAGTGTTTTTAAATTTAATTTACGAAAATCAGTACATAGCCTATAAGAGCCGTCTTTTTTCTTTACTAGTACAACCGGAGCTGAATATGGGGACGTACTCTCCTTAATAATTTTATTCTCGAGTAGCTCATTTATTTGTTTTTCCATTTCGGGTTTTAGATGGTGGGGAACCTTGTAATGACGTTGCCTTACCGGTATATCGTCAGTTAAATCTACGCGATGTAAAAGGGTGTCGCACCCTGAAAGATCTTTTACGCTTTTTGCGAATATGTCTGGGTAGTTCTCTAAAAACTGTTTTAAGGTTTCCTGTTTTCCTGCTTCTAAATGATCGATTTCGATATCACCTCCCCATGCCTCAAAATCATCTCCAAGTTGTGCAGTCTCCAAGGAATTACATTGCTCTACACGTGTCTTGCTTAAACATTCGAGTATTGCGATATTACAGTTTTTATTTAAGTGTATACATTCGTCCTGGGTATTAATTACTGTTATCGGATAAACATTAGACTCAGAAAAATTATTGATGTTTCTAGCAACCCAAACACCTAGATCACTGAGTTTTTGAACATTAGAAATTAGTACCTGCTCAGTATGCTTAAAATTCTTTACCCGTGATTTTACAAATATTATCTGTTCAGATTTAGGCTTTAAAATGTACTTGTTTTGAGTGTATAATTTAATTCCTGTTTCCTTTTCGCATAGATTACATTCGACTTTATCTATTTTGCTGTTAGTCCAATTTAATTTTAAATTTTTATTCTCAATACAATTCTTATCGAAATTTAGGTTAAATTTATTTCCTGCCAAAAATGGGTTTCCTAAGACCATGTCATAGTCTGAATTTATTCGATTAGGAGTTATAAAAAAATCTTCCTTAAAAAGGTTATCATTAATTTTAAAATGTATGTTAACAAAAGAATTGATTCTGGCTGTATCACCCGTAAAATTTTGAACTAACAAGTTACATTTTTCAATTTTAAATTTACACTGCATTTCTTCCAAGATTTCCCTGGATATAACATTAAGAGATGATCCCGAGTCCAACATAGCATCGTAGTTTTTTTTATTTATTTTTAATTGAATTTTGGGCAAGGATACTATACTTTCTTTTCTCATTATGTTTAAAGATGGCACTATGAGTGGGGTAGCAACGGAAAGACGCGCCTCATCTATTCCCCCCCTTTCTCGTTTAAATTATTTGCTTTCCGTTTTTGGAAACAACGTTCCTCTAAGTGGCCATGCCTTCCACAAAAATTGCAAATTAAAGTTCTGCACGCGGGTGCAATGTGTCCTCTCTTGTTGCATCGTTTACATATTTTTATTTGACTGCCTTGCCTAAAATTTTGATGGTCAGGTTTAATTTTATTTTCCCTACCCCTTATTTGCATTTGTTTAATGTTTTCTGCCAAAATCGCTATTTGTTCTTTTAATTCTTTTATTTCTGTACTATTATCGCACGCATTTCTAGATTCGAAACTATTTACCTCCTCTGTAGTGGGCCTCGCGATTGCTAATGTTTCCTCGAAGTTTATGGCATGGTTTTTAAATTCCCTATAGTCTGTGAACCCCGCAGCTCCTATTCCTTTTAAAATCTCACCTTTAATGCCTTGTCTCGCTGCGCTGAGTAATAACTGTAGCCTGTATGATTCGAATGCCTCACCATTTTCTTCCGGAATACAGTTGTATGAAAGGCTTTCAATTCGTGAAAGAAATTGTCTAACACTCTCTACAGGTAACTGGTAAGCGGAAGTTAGCTTGCCAATACTAGTAGTCACCGAATTCTTTCTTTCAAATCTAGTTTTTAATTTTTTGACAATATCGTTAAAAGTTATGTCCCTGTCTCTTTGACTGTTTAGGTATTCTTGCGCCTCTCCTGTAATTCTCAATTTTAACGCGAATATCTTATCTTTTTCTGACCAATCGCAATGTTCTGCTATTTCGTTAAGTCTATGAACAAATTCATTTAGTGAAGAATTACCGTCGAATTTGGGAATAAAATTTAAATAATCTGCAATAAAATTTGAAGTGACTCTGACACTCGGAATAACAACGGGAGTATTGCTCGCAGCTAAAATTTCCGTGGCTTCACCTGACTCATCCATAACGATAAATTATTTAACCAACTATTCGAAAATCAACCTATCCAGTATTACAAGGACTTAAATTGCCTATTACTATAACCCATAACTATGACTATAACATAACACAAATTTCCTAATAAGACATTTAAAAACATATAATACAAATATTCATTGATATACCTCAAAAAGTATAGTAATTACCATAAACAGAATTAAACACAATCATAGTATTACCATAATTAAAAATAATTCAGAAAACAACACTGCTACAATTTTACACTGCAAAACATACGTTCATATTGTGTACATATGTAATTTTATGTCAGTATTAACTCATTATATAACCACTTATTTTATTGGTAGTATTTATTTTAATTTAAACTTATCGCGACTGGTCATGGCACCAGTGTTATACTTAAATTTTTACCCGCAATAGTGTTATATTAAAAAATTTTTTTTTTTTTAAATTAACATATTAGTTATAATTTAACATATATATTAAATTACTTTAAAAGACTAACCAGGAGTTGTAAATTTAAAAATCTGTTATTTTTTCAATTTCGAAGTATGGTTCGTTTTTAACTACCTTTAAGTGCCTTTTGGACTTTTATCCATCAGTACTAAGCATTTAATAAAATAATACTTTAATTAGATCGTATAGTACTTAGAATAGTTTCTTAATAACGATGGTTGCGTTGTGTAATTTTTAAACTAAAAGTCATAAATATAACTAGACCTCGAAATAACTTCATCGTGATTTAAATGTCAAAATTAATAACTTCATCCATACATTTAACCTCACTAATCACTGTTCCCTAACGTGCTCGTGCAGGCCATCCACGTGACTCAAGATCTGCTAGCAATGTTAATCTGCTAATCTAAATAGCAATTTGGACTAGAATTAATTACAAGCAATGTTAATTTGCATTATTTAACGAAATATTCAGCTATTTAAAAAGATTATAAATAATCTTTGAGAAATCATGGCACTAGACTGCACGTGCACTAGCTTTGACCCTATCCAAAGAATTAGCATGAGACATAGCCAGAATTAGAGACTAATTTAACTTTTAAAAAACAAATATATATTAAAACATAATTCTTGGTTACAATGCATTTGCTCTTATACAAATATAGTGTCTTCGTTAAACAATTAGAATACATTAGATATTCGAAAATTCGGTGCACCTTCTAATTAATTTAAAAAGTTATAAGAGCTTAGATTATATTAATGAACATATCAAACATTAACAATTTATAAAAATAATTGGCTGGGTTTTAAAAAAAAAAAATCATCATGCACGTGGTTTAAAATTGGCGGAGTAATTAGAATTTTTAAAGTTCCTAATTTAAGTTAAAATTTTTTAACATTAACATGATTTAAATCACTTTACTAAGCAAATAAAAAAAATTAGAATTTTCGTTTAATTGAAATGGTACTTATCACTTATCCGATCCATGGATGCGGGATGCCGGTTAGGCCGAAGCTTCAGCCTAAAAATTCAAAACCTAAGAATAGAAAATTTTTTAAGAGACTGACTAACGCGCTCTGCGTCGAAGATTCGAAAAAAAGGAGGGAGGAAAACCAGCGCCCTCTGGCAATCGCTGATAGGCTCGCATACCGTTACGTCACTCCTCTTCATCTATTACATCACTCCTCTTCAGCCATTTACTGCCTGTTAGGGAATAATCGTTTGCGAAGGGACTTTAAACTCATAAAGGGAAAATCGCCTACACGCGACCCAGCCACCAGCCAATTGTTACAAGACAGATTAAAAATATAAAAATAAAAATACTTTTTACAATTCAATTATATTATTGGTCTGTGATGCCTCGATTTTTTTTTTTTTTTTTTTTTTTTTATTTATTTTTTTAATAAAAATTAATGTACCGATGAAAATTAATATATAACACATGCTAACCGTAAGAGGTTTTCGTGGTTTTCCACTCCATGTAAGGCAAGTGTGAGTTAGTTCCGTCAAAAAATACCTAATCCAGGAGTTCTCTTGTCTTCTGGATTGGGTTTAAAACAAGACTAAGGAGTTGACTATTATTAGTCGTAAAGCCCCCCCCCCCGAAAAAAAAAATACGTGTCTGCTGTTCAACGGCGGTTATAATAATGTTTTGCACCATTTTCATAATTATCATATTTGGTTAAGGATAGGCAAACACGACCTAACAGTCATGAATTCATAACAGTTATTTAATGCTACAACTCTAAATGCAACAGTTGGTTTGCCATTCTCTAAGAAATGCTTATATTTTTTTAACTTTCTTTCGAGGTAGAACACATTTTGGATTATATTAGAATTCTCTTTTGTGAATTCTTATTTTTAAAATAAAAACTTTCCTTATTTAAATGTTCATCTACTTCTCTATATTAATAGAATCTGTTTATTTTATAACCAATCTGTCTTATGAAATCAATTATATCTTTACTATATGTAAAAATCTAATGATGGTGTTGAATTTTTCCATTATTGTCAATGCATTTTTATTGGCTGGAAAATCACATGGTAGGATCCAGTTTGCGTACATTAATTTTCATATAGTTATTGTTTTCCTAGTTATTGTTTTAAGTTATTGTTTTCCTAGAAATATTTTTATTTCCCTAACTTAAAAGTTAAAATTACCTGTACTGTTATTATTACATTTTGATTTTGTTTGATTTCTAAAATAAGAGCTTAAAACGATTGTTTTTCTTCTTATTATTATTAGAATAATATAATTAATTCTACGCTACATTTTAAGATAAAGTTATTTAAATCTGTGTCTGATCTTATTAACCGTTTTACAATTAATATTTTTTTGGTGCAAATTACATTAATATACTATTATAAATTACGGTTTTAAGAGATTCGTTTAATGATTTAGAACTTAACTTTCAGCTTCATGCATAAAGTGATAAAAACAAAAATCATATTTAAAATATATCCATCCATTTCGTAAGCAAAAATATCAAATTACAGTTCAGAATTCACCAAATTTGTTATAACAATATACGTTTAATTTTAAATGTTATTTCAAAAAATGATTACTTAAAAAAATGATTTATGTTCACTTAGAGATCTTAATAGTATCATAAAGGAAATATTTGGACGAGGGAAGTGGAGGCACAAGTCTTCTTTTTAGTACATACAGTCCCTGGCCAAATTATTAGACGCACTATAAGATTCTATGTAAACTCTTAATTATCAGGGGATGTGATACTATACAGCTTTATTAATTTTACTCGACTGAAACCGGTTTGCACTTGTTTACGTTCGTGTATCAATTGGCTAAATCCACGATATATAATATATATGTGACGTTAGGATAAATTCAGCGATTTATTATATAAATATGGAATATTTATTATATCAAGCTTTTTATAATAATTAGACTGTTTTACAATGTTAACCAATTGATACAGGAGCGTAAACAAATGCAAAACGGTTTCATCCGAGTAAAAACAATACAGCCGTATAGTATCACCTGATATTTATAATTTTACGTAGAATCTTATAGTGTGTCAAATAATATAGTCAAGGACTGTATATTTTTAGTTAAATAATTCCAACTGTTTTATGCCAAGAACTAGCAATTATCGTGGTTGGCCGGGATAGCCTGGTTGGTAGGGCACTAGACCCGTGTCGAAGAGATCGTCGGTTCGATCCCTGCCAGCCGAGACTCCCCGTGTAGTAAATGGTGACTTATGCACGTTAAGTCTTATGTCGGGTCACAAAGTCCTCCATGTTCCCATAACAAATCAAAACCTCTGGGGGTACTGATCCGGGAGCTCCCTTGTCTTCTGGATTGGGTTCAAAATTACAAGTATCCGGAGTTGAACATTGGGAGTCGTAAACCCAGAATTGTGTCGGCCATTCAATGACGGTTATGAAAAAAAAAAAAAGTATATATATATATATATATATATATATATATATATATATATATATATATATCGTGGTTGGTGGGCGTTAGCGAACAGGGATTTTATCCCCCTTGTTTATGTAAAAAAAATCATTTAAAAAAAATTTTTTTTTGAAAAATAAAGAAAATCTGGGCAATAAAACTAAATGGAAATAAATAAATAAAATTTCCCTTACATAAATTGGCTACTCACCCTTCAACAAAGAAAAAAAAATGACACACTCTTAAAAATAAAATAAAAAGAAAAGAAAAGCATAAATGAAAGAGTGGGTCTTAAAGCTGAATGAAAAAAAAAAAAAAAAAAAAAGAAATTCTCTCTTCACCAACTACTATCTTTAATCAAACGACCTTCAATTTTCCTAACATATTATCTGGTTCCGAACTTTCTCTCTACCCTCCTGAAGGCCTAATATCTCTTTCCAAATGAAATCAGGGATGGTTGGCGAGGAATTGTTCTTCGTATTTTCTTTTTCAAGTTCTAATAAAAAAAAGTACCCATTTCGAACAATAACATTTTACTTTCATAGCTATGAGAAGAACATTTGTTTGTTTGGCATTGGGCCGTTGCATTAAAAAGTGTTTAATTCTCCTTATTATTCTCTCTGTCATTATTTCTCTAGGCTGCATCCTTTTGATACATTTAACTGTAAAATGATCTTGAAAATAATTTTTTTAATTTTATTTATTTAAAAAAGAAGACGCTGTCTAATTCGGGTAGGAGATTTTGTGGAATTTTCTCTACGGTTAAACCTTTTGATACATTTTACCTATAAGTAATTATTCAGATTAACGATAATGTTTACAAAAAATAATAAAAAAAGAAAAATAAAAAGCTAACTACTAAAGTAAAAAGCAAAGTGAATAAAGCACGAATAAAGTACAGAAATGAATATACAGTCGAACTCGTTTATAACGAGCACAAAGGGACCGTAACATGTATTCGTTAAATTTAGTTAATACTATTACTCTGAAAATTTAGTTAATACTTACTTACTTTAAATACATTAATTAATTTAATTAAATACTTTTCTTAATTTAATGACCCCCCAACCATCAAAAACGTCATGACCGATAAGGCGCGAAATCGATACGTCACCGCCTACTCTCACGTGACTTTTCCCATGCTTTAGATTAGAACGATAAGGTGAATTAAGTTTCAGTTCGCGGTTTTTTTTTTTTTTTTTCGCGCGCATTTTTTATCATTTTGAAAAAAGGATAAGACAGAAAGACTAGAAAGATGAGAAAAAAGATTGCTGGACAGAAAAATATTGCTCGCTAAAACCGAGTCTTGCTCGTTAAAAGCGACTTCTGTTACATAGACTTAACATTGATCCAACCAAATATTCTCGTTTCCCTCGGTAAATTCGAGTTCTCGTTAAATCCGAGCTCGTTATAAACGAGTTCGACTGTAATACAATTTCGATTAGATCAAGAACCAAACACGAATAAAGTAGAGAAAAGGACATAATTTCGATTAGATTAAGAATCAAGAACAAATAAAGTACTGCCATGGACAAAATATAATTTTGATTAGATCAAGAACCATCAAGCACGAATGAAGTACAGAAATGAATAGAATATAATTTCGATTAGATCAAGAACCAAACACGAATAAAGTAGAGAAAAGGACATAATTTCGATTAGATTAAGAATCAAGAACAAATAAAGTACTGCCATGGACAAAATATAATTTTGATTAGATCAAGAACCATCAAGCACGAATGAAGTACAGAAATGAATAGAATATAATTTCGATTAGATCAAGAACCAAACACGAATAAAGTAGAGAAAAGGACATAATTTCGATTAGATTAAGAATCAAGAACAAATAAAAGTACTGCCATGGACAAAATATAATTTTGATTAGATCAAGAACCATCAAGCACGAATGAAGTACAGAAATGAATAGAATATAATTTCGATTAGATCAAGAACCAAACACGAATAAAGTAGAGAAAAGGACATAATTTCGATTAGATTAAGAATCAAGAACAAATAAAGTACTGCCATGGACAAAATATAATTTTGATTAGATCAAGAACCATCAAGCACGAATGAAGTACAGAAATGAATATAAATATAATTTCGATTAGATCAAGAACCAAACACGAATAAAGTAGAGAAAAGGACATAATTTCGATTAGATTAAGAATCAAGAACAAATAAAGTACTGCCATGGACAAAATATAATTTTGATTAGATCAAGAACCATCAAGCACGAATGAAGTACAGAAATGAATAGAATATAATTTCGATTAGATCAAGAACCAAACACGAATAAAGTAGAGAAAAGGACATAATTTCGATTAGATTAAGAATCAAGAACAAATAAAGTACTGCCATGGACAAAATATAATTTTGATTAGATCAAGAACCATCAAGCACGAATGAAGTACAGAAATGAATATAAATATAATTTCGATTAGATCAAGAACCAAACACGAATAAAGTAGAGAAAAGGACATAATTTCGATTAGATTAAGAATCAAGAACAAATAAAGTACTGCCATGGACAAAATATAATTTTGATTAGATCAAGAACCATCAAGCACGAATGAAGTACAGAAATGAATAGAATATAATTTCGATTAGATCAAGAACCAAACACGAATAAAGTAGAGAAAAGGACATAATTTCGATTAGATTAAGAATCAAGAACAAATAAAGTACTGCCATGGACAAAATATAATTTTGATTAGATCAAGAACCATCAAGCACAAATGAAGTACAGAAATGAATAGAATATAATTTCGATTAGATCAAGAACCAAACACGAATAAAGTAGAGAAAAGGACATAATTTCGATTAGATTAAGAATCAAGAACAAATAAAAGTACTGCCATGGACAAAATATAATTTTGATTAGATCAAGAACCATCAAGCACGAATGAAGTACAGAAATGAATAGAATATAATTTCGATTAGATCAAGAACCAAACACGAATAAAGTAGAGAAAAGGACATAATTTCGATTAGATTAAGAATCAAGAACAAATAAAGTACTGCCATGGACAAAATATAATTTTGATTAGATCAAGAACCATCAAGCACGAATGAAGTACAGAAATGAATATAAATATAATTTCGATTAGATCAAGAACCAAACACGAATAAAGTAGAGAAAAGGACATAATTTCGATTAGATTAAGAATCAAGAACAAATAAAGTACTGCCATGGACAAAATATAATTTTGATTAGATCAAGAACCATCAAGCACGAATGAAGTACAGAAATGAATAGAATATAATTTCGATTAGATCAAGAACCAAACACGAATAAAGTAGAGAAAAGGACATAATTTCGATTAGATTAAGAATCAAGAACAAATAAAGTACTGCCATGGACAAAATATAATTTTGATTAGATCAAGAACCATCAAGCACGAATGAAGTACAGAAATGAATAGAATATAATTTCGATTAGATCAAGAACCAAACACGAATAAAGTAGAGAAAAGGACATAATTTCGATTAGATTAAGAATCAAGAACAAATAAAGTACTGCCATGGACAAAATATAATTTTGATTAGATCAAGAACCATCAAGCACGAATGAAGTACAGAAATGAATAGAATATAATTTCGATTAGATCAAGAACCAAACACGAATAAAGTAGAGAAAAAGACATAATTTCGATTAGATTAAGAATCAAGAACAAATAAAGTACTGCCATGGACAAAATATAATTTTGATTAGATCAAGAACCATCAAGCACGAATGAAGTACAGAAATGAATATAAATATAATTTCGATTAGATCAAGAACCAAACACGAATAAAGTAGAGAAAAGGACATAATTTCGATTAGATTAAGAATCAAGAACAAATAAAGTACTGCCATGGACAAAATATAATTTTGATTAGATCAAGAACCATCAAGCACGAATGAAGTACAGAAATGAATAGAATATAATTTCGATTAGATCAAGAACCAAACACGAATAAAGTAGAGAAAAGGACATAATTTCGATTAGATTAAGAATCAAGAACAAATAAAGTACTGCCATGGACAAAATATAATTTTGATTAGATCAAGAACCATCAAGCACGAATGAAATACAGAAATGAATAGAATATAATTTCGATTAGATCGAGAACCATCAAGCACGAATGAAGTACAGAAATGAATATAAATATAATTTCTATTAGATCAAGAACTAAACACGGATAAAATGCAAAAATGGACATTATATAATTTCGATTTGATCAAAAACCAAGTTCTAATAAAGTGCAGAAATGGACGTAATATAATTTTGATAAGATCAAGAACCAAACATGAATAAAGTACAGAAATGGGCATAGTAATATAATTTCGATTAGATCAGGAAACAAGTACGAATAAAGTACAGAAATGAATATAGTAATATAATTTCGATTAGATTAAGAACCAAGCACGAATAATGTACAGAAATGGACATAATATTTTTTCGGTTTGGTTTCAAGAACCTTCCCCAGTCTTAACTCTAAATGACCAGTGTGTAAACAAAAAACCAGTGTCTGAACACCATTGGGTGTTTAGACACTGAAGAAGTTAAAAATTTGTGTTAAATGAATCTAAATAATAGTATGTCCATTTCTGTATTTTATTCAGATTGTTTTTCGCCTTAGTCGACGTTGTACGAAATATACCCTATCCTCCTTTTTTTGGATAGCAAACTTCTAATCGGCAAAGTGGTTAAAGGTTTAATGAACCAATTTTAACTGGGATTAATAGTATGATAAACAATGTTGTCAGCGATCAGAAAACATACAATGGTCTTCAAGAACTGATCTTCTGTTAATGCGTTAAATACTTCAGGCAATCTTAAAGTCGTCGGAATTGTGATTTACTTTAAATTTATTTTGTCTATTGCTATAAACTCTGCAAGAAATGATGGTAACTTGTAGTGTCCTCCAGCTAAAAGCTGCAGTTAAAATTTGAGTGCTTTACCTAGACTTGAAGTGGTCAAAATTTTGATAGACGATACATTCGATTTGGTGATAAACTGACTATAAATTCTTGTTGTCGTAATCAGGAAACATTAAAGCTAGATAACTCTAGGGTGTCGTGAATGAACTGGAATTTCGATTGCATGTTTCATCTTTTACAGACGCAAAAGCAAGTTATTTTATTTTATTTTATTTTATTTTATAACCGTCTTTGAACAGCCGATTCAATTTTTGGGCTTACGACTTCTCATGTTCAATTATGTAGCCTTGTAATTTTGAGCCCAACCCAGAAGAAGAAGGAATTCTTGGTTGGGGGAAATTTATCTTCTAACCCATGATCTACCACTGAGTCTACCACTGAGGATATTTCACGTCAGCACTGTGGTTAGTGCAAGCTGGATGCAGAATTCGTATCGACCAGCCATCGCTGGGAATCGAACACCTTTGGAAGGCTCTATCCACTGAGCCACCACGACTCTAATAAAGTTATTGCAAACTTTATAGAATAATATAATTCATGAGGGAGATTTAGCACATTTATGTTAAGTTCCGTAAATAAGATTTGAAGCAATGATCGCGTTAATTTTAGTTGCTACGCATCTTTACACGTCATGTTGTCGTGATTTACGCTACAAAAACAAAGCTACAAGCACACTGTTCATAGCTGTTAAATGTAGTTTTCTGTTTTAAGCTGACCTTTAAAATAAAAACATGAACATGGAGTACCAGTTTGAAGAAATGTATAGATGAAATTTAGAAATGAATCGTGTTATATTACTACAAACTTACATGTGTAGTTTAAAACAAATTATTCTAAGTTATGGTTATTTGTTAACCTCGTGCAGAAACTAAGTTCTTTTCAAAAATCTTCTGTCACAAATCTAAATAATAAACTGCATTCTTTATCGCTGAATTCCTTGAAATCTACCAAATTTTTCTGCACACAGAACCGCAGTTTTACGTAGAGCAAAGCATGTTTTAATCGTGTGCCACAACTTTGTGGAGATCGACTGCGTCCGTTATAAATGTTTGTTTTAATTTTGCGGTCAAAGTCAAAATGATATTCCTCAACGTAAGCGTTTCGAACTTACGGATTTTTACAAAATTTCTTATTTTCCCTTACGTAAGTTGGATTTTTTTTTTCTCACAGGCGCATGCGCATTTCACCAGAACTAACGCATGCGCAATTTCTTAAAACCTTACTTACGGAAGCTAACGTAAATTTGCGAAATCGACCTATTATGTATATAGGACCGGGATAGCCTGGTGGGTTGGGCAGTGGACCCACGTTAAAGAGGTTGTGGGTTCGATCACCGCCGACCGAAGACAGGCAGTAATTGGTGACTGATGCACGTTAAATCTGACGAGTTTCAAAGTCCTCCATGTTCCTATAACAAATCATACCCCTGGGGGTACTGATCCAGAAGTTTCCTTGGCTTCTGGATTGGTTCAAAACTTCAAGGCTTCAGAGTTGAACATTAGTAGTCGAAAACCCATAAACCCCAACAAATTATATATAGAGAGCAGTGATGGCTCAGGGGATAGAACGTTCGTCTTCCAATGAGATAAACTGGGTTCGGATCCCAGCGATGGCTGGTCGATACGAATTCCTCAACCGTCTTGCACCGACCACAGAGCTGATGTAAAATATACTCAGTGGTAGACGGATCATGAGTTACAGTCCCTTTGCCGTCAGGCTAACCGTGGGAAGATCTTGTAGTTTTCTTCTCCATATAACGTAAATGCGGGTAAGTTCCATCAAAAAGTCCTACATGAAGGCGAATTTCTTCCATTACTTGATCCAGTAGTTCCCTTGTCTTCTGGAATGGGATCGAAATTACAAGGCTACGTAGTTGAACACTAGTAGTCGTAAATCCAAAAATTGGGTCGGCTTTTCAACGACGGTTGCAATATTATTTATATAGCATTTTTTAAGAAATACTCCAAGTATAAATAAGACCCTAAGTTCAAAAATAAATATATAAATAAACAAAATAAAATATTTAAAAAAAAAAGCGAGACAATATGGTAAAGGATAGGTATTCTTCACTAGAGCAAGACGCTTTTAAATTTTCATTCTTTCTGGTCTGCTAAAGAACTTTTTGCCGAACAATCCACTTGTTCCAGGATCGGTCCACGCGACTTCCGATGTAGCGTGTGCTGTGGTTGTTGTGGAGGGGGTTCAGGTTGGTTAACAATGTCTGCACCGGAAAAAGTGGTTGACGCTTGGCTTCTCTTGAATAAGACACCCTTTCCCCCAAGAGAATTTTTCCATGTTCATCCAGCCGAACACATCCACGAGCCAAACGATTTTTTTTTTTCAAGCAACAGGTACTTTTTCGACACAAGTGAATTGAAATATGAATGATCTTAGAAAAAAATAAAAGAAAGAAATGACTGCTTATGTATGTTTAACTATACTTCTCATCAACGTTAGTTGGCTTTATTATTTTTGTAAGAACAAATTAAATAATAAACGGAACAAAAATAAAATTTATTATTTTTGTTCCGCCAAGAAACTTTGACAAAAAATATTTATGACGTTACAAATTTTAGATAGAATTTTTGAATCATAAGCATTCTAATTAATTTTGCAATAATAATTAGTTAGTTATATAAAAAAATTTTTTAAAAATTTAATATTCACCACAAAGATAAGTTTGAATTGAGCAGCTCTAAAAACGTTACTTTAAGCAAATAAATAAAAACGATGTTTAAACAGAAAATCTTTGGGTAATAAAATTTGCATAGGTGAAAATGATATATTCATAGAGTATACTTTAATCAAATAGTAAAATAGTTTTAAATGGAATTATAATTTCAAGATTTAAATATTTTTTATTTTTAAATTCTATTAAAACGATATAAAAATTTAAATTATAACCCGATGCTTAATATATATATTTATATATATATACAATATATTCCCCTTATCTTGTGTCATTTTAATGTGATTATGATTTTAAGGCACCAAGTGCGTCCAATTAAGATAATCAGATATATTTTTGTAGCTGTTCATTAGCACTGCAGATTTGTTTTTCCTTTTTTTAAATTTTAAGGAAATGAGAAAAGCATAGTTCATCACACTATTCACAACCAAGTCATGTTTGCCAGATTATACAATATGCTCTGTTAAGTTAAGCTGATTTTAAAAATGTTCAACTCGTTAAGTATGAATTAAGACTCGTATACATGAGAAAAGTACGGCAAAGTTAGCTTTAAGGCGTCTGTCGTTTTTATTAACACGAAAATTTTTTACATCGAGTTTTGATCTGATCGTCAGCTGTACTACGTTCAAGGTCATGTCTTGCCATTAGCAGGTGAGTGTGATTAGGCTGATGTTGTGTGTGATCGAGACAGAGTAGCAAGGAGTAATATCGCAGATTGTCAGGATACCAAAGCTTCGGATCATACTCAGGGATAATTCCCAGACCATTGCCTATAGCCCATTGTGCAGCTCCAGTGCGACGTAAATTAAGAATCTAGTATAAAGTTTTCTTTTATACCTACCATACTCGCACACATGATGCTGCTTAAATATTCAACCGATTTCATCTCAAATATAAGCAGTATGTGTTAAAAAAAAGTAGTTTCAGTTGGACGTAAAATTTTTATTTTATTTATTTATTGAATATTATTATTTTTATTTTGACTTTTGTGAGAAATTCTAGATTTTAAGGAAAATACTTGAAAGTCCGAATTCAATATTGCCACTATAATATATATATATATATATTTTTTCGTTTCTTTTTTCGAAATTTATTTCACATATTTTGTGCTATATATTACAATTTACTCTTCTTGTTTTTCTATCCTATGTCATAAGAAGTCGTTCAAACATGACTGAGCAATGCTCAGTTAAGAGAGAGAGATCATAAAATACACTTTTTTCCTAAATAAAAAAAATAATGGCTAAAATATTTGGAAAAAATAACGCCTGGAAAAAATTATACTTTGAAGTATCAGTAAAATTTGGGATAAGAAAAATATGATTTTTTCTTTGAAAGTGTTTTCAAAATTTTATAGAATGAATTAAAGGCGTCGAATGTATCTTAAGCTAAGTTGCATATTGCATTTGAATTTAATTCTAAAGTTATTGCATTATTACGAAAAAAAGTTATAAATAGAATAAGAAGAGTTGCATTATTACGAAAAAAAGTTATAAATAGAATAAAGAAATTGCATTATTAAAGTTATTGCATTATTATTAATATATATTGCATTATTACGATGAAAGCAGGAAAACGGAGAAGGGGATGCGAATTTCTTACATTAAGCATGATAGTTATGATTTGCTTATTTTTGCTGAGAAGGTAGAGGGGTGCTGGTAGTTGCAGAAATAAATTCTTACGAATTATTTCTACGACACTTTAAAAAAAAAAAAAAAACATCATAATTATTATTATTATTATTATATAAATTTTTATTTATCATTGTATTTTTTTTCCAAGGTGCTGGATAATAAATATTATACCACTTAAAATTGTATAATATCTTTTTTTAAATCGGTTTTTCAAGCATGATGAGTGTTAATAGACCCCTAGACCTTGACCATCACGGCACACTTCTCCTTTCCGTCCGGCACTTGCCTTCACGGTTGCGGCTTCTTGAAGGAAATCCTATCCGAAATCTATCTCAAGAAGTGACGCGACTTTCATAATATGTCCCCATACATCACAATGAATTTTTCTTACACCGGATTTCGGGGTCAAAGCATAGTCTGTCTTTAAAACATTTTCAAGAAAACTTATTTATTTTAATTTAAATTTGTCTCTTTTTTTTTCTCCCCCCTATATATTTAAAGCAGTTTTATTAGCGTTATACTGTTAAAACTGGAAAATCGCAACGTTATGAAATAACGTGTTAATTTAAGCGAACGGGAGCTGTTCCGGAAAACATTTTATTATACCCATTGGCAAAATGGGTCTTGATTTGGATTTGATGGCGTCCACACACTTTTCAACTGTGTTTAAGAGTAATAGTAAACAGCGCGCATGCGTCATCTTTGCATGCGTTGCTATGGCGACCGCTGATGTTTTATTATTATTATTATTTCTCTACAGGCATTTTTAATGTATTTACATAATAATAATGTAAAGTATTTTTATATTCTTTTCATTGTTAACGTATAATTAGTGGTTTGACGGGGATTTTAATATAAATATGAATGCCGAAGAAGGAAAAGTATTTTGTGACGTACATAGGCAGGATATGAAATCAAACATCAATGGAGACAGTTTTTGCAACCCATGATTTGAAATGTTGTGGAGTCAATCCAGAAATAAAAAGCATTTGACCAATGGGTGACCAGTGATCGTAGTCCAGAGCCGTGATGGCTCAGGGGATAGAGCTCTCGCCTTCCAATGAGGTGAACCATCAGGTTCGAATCCCGGTGATGGTTGATCGATGCGAGCTCCGCATCCGGCTTGCACCGACCACAGTGCTGATGTGAAATATCCTCAGTGGTAGACGGATCATGGGTTAGAGTCCCCTTGCCGTCCGGCTTACCAGTGGGAGCTGTTCATGGTTGTCCTCTCCGTGTCGAGCAAATGCGGGTTAGTTCCGTCGAAAAGATCTCCACGAAGGCAAATTTGTTCCAATTCTTTAAACAGGAGTTCCCTTGACTTCTGGATTGGGTTCAAAATTGCAAGGCTAACCCAACTAAACCCATTTGTGATTAAACCATTCAGGACAATTATGAATCCGTTTTGTTTGTCCTGTAAAGGGCAACATATTCACTTTGTAAGTATTACAAAATAAATCTCTAAATGTTTCAATAAATATCTCTCATAGGCTGCAATAGCGGCACAACTCAAAAAATCAAGTTTTGAGATAAGTGGGTTTAAAGTTTTCATTGCTAAGCAAAATGCATAAGAAATGCTTTAGTTTGCTTAAACAAAGATTACCTTCAGGTTGAATTATGAGTTGTGCAAGTATTGCTGCTGAAAGAATGTGTATTTTTCTATTTGCACCTGTTCTTAGTCAGAAACTCTTGTTTTTTGAATTGTGCCACTATTGCAGCCCATGAGCGATATATTGAGTTTTCTAGTTGCATACGTCCTTGTGAACTAATATTTTAATAAATTTTACCCAATAAATAACTGGTATGCTAAAAAAAATCAGAACGTAAAATAAATAATTAATTTAAAATTTCTAAATTGGAACTTGAATAATTAATAAAAACTGGTAATTCTTTTAAAACTATACTCATGATACAAACGCTATTTATAAACTCATGGATATCAGCCACATGATGCAAAACCAATCACTCAAAACGTAAGGCTAAACGTAAATGTCTGAAGATTTCTCAAGTATTGGGTGAATAAAATTCTTCCAATACTGTATCCAGGAGTTTCTTTGTCTTCTGGATTGGGTTCAAAATTACCAGGCTACGGCGTTGAACATCAGCAGTCGTAAACCCAAAATATTACGTTAGCTTTTCAACGACGGTTATAAAATAAAATAACATAGCTCAAAAGTTTATAAATAGAATAAATCCCATGCGATGTAATATGAAAAGCAATTTTAACTTGTCACAGTGTTCTTAGAGAGAATGTCTTGCACTTGGATTTGACAACTAGGCATATTTTCATTCTCCCTTAATAAATGGTATGAACATACAAAAAAAAATTGTAAAGAACAACATACGTTCCAAAGGAAACGCACATATCGTTTGCTAAATGCACCTGTACCTCACGGTTCAAGGTCAGAAAAAAATCAACCTGTGTGAGTCTGATGGTGGTTTACCGTACTCAAAGACGGAGAGCGGACGGAGGCTCCGTTTCCTGTTTCCGCCACTCGACGCATGGTCGGTTTGTGGGGGTGCTGGAAAGCCAACAGGGAAAACATTCTACAAAATCAAACACCAAACGAAACTGTTTCCGGTCGACGGAGGGGTGAAAAAAAAAATTCAAGAACGTGACTGACCAACGTTCAAATAGAATCATTTGTCAATATTACCGAGAACATGTCGGGGGAAAAAAAAATTGTTTTCAGAAAAGTTTTCTAACCTCTCATAGAATAAAGAATTCTGACACTCTAAGTAATTTGCCAAGAGCATTTTTTTATTAAAGGATTATTTATTTTATTGCTTACCTGTATTACTTATAACCTGCATTATTATATTACTTACCTGTGAAATTTTATTTTGTAGTTTAAAGAAGAAGAAACAAAAGGGGAAAAAGAAGCATTTTTTGAAACTTACCCCCAATGTCCCGACAATTTCTTAAAAAATATAATTCTAAAAGGGGGACTTCTTGTGATTTGCTGTTCTATTGAAAAATCCCAAAAATTGTTGTTAATTATGAGAATAATAACAAGATTAACAATTTAAAAGATAAAAAAATTTTAACGCTCCCCATAAAATTTTTTTAATAAACATTTAATAAGAAACTATTTTTTTTATTTACTCATTATTTTATTTTTACATTGGCTATTTTTGATATACTAAACTCTTAATCATACTGTTAATTTATTGAAAATTCCTACTGGCCAATTATAAACTTCTTTTTTTTAAGTAGCGATTTTGCAAAATAAATTAACATTCGCTGTGAACTTCGACATGGAAAGGGGAATAACAATAAACATTATTTTTTTTAAAAATTCAAAATTATTATTACATTATATTCATAATAAATGAAAAAAGAATTAACAAATTATCTTGGTAAATATTCGAAATGAATAGTTATAATTTTAGATAGAAATTTTTTTTTCTATCTCAAAGTTCAACGTGTAAAATTTTTTGTCTAGAATAGCTAAGTATCATATCTACTAAAAAACTGGTTATTAATTTTTTTTAATAAATTGCAGAATTTATAACTGCTTTAATAACATATATTTTATGTTAAGCTAAAATTGTATTTTTACACATCTTCTAGAAAACGCCTATAAGTCTACAACGTTCACTGGGGGTTAGGCAATAGCGTTCGCATTATAAACCTATGGTCTTATGGGAAATTGTAGACATTGAAGAAATTTTTCAGAAAAAATCTTCTAACTTAAAAAGTCACGAAAAGTTAGGGATTTGAAATGTCGAGATTAAAAAGACACAACCATAAATAAGATTGAATCTATTTATGGTTGTTTTAAAGAATTTGTCTCAATCAAGAATCAAGATTGTTTTTAAAGAATTTAGTAATAAAGATTGTATAAAAAATATTAACAATAACAATATTTTGCTTGTGATTCACAGTTATTTTTTAAGTGGCTATTTCTTTTTTTAAAGAAGCAAAAAGGTTTTGATTTACTAATGTCAAATTAAATCTTAAAAGATATTCAAGAATGTGTGTGACCATTATTTTCTGATGCGCAGATTCATAGCAATAAACATTTTAAGGGATTGTACGCATAATACAAACAGTATAAGACTGTATTGCATTAAAATCATTAAAAAAAAGTACCGAACAACTTTTTCTTGGGGGGTCATTCTATTGAAAGGCATCATTTTTAGATATTCATGACACCCAAAATCAGGGAATGACTCACATCCCCTGAGCCATCGCGGCTTTCCAATAGTTATAGGAAATTGCGCTATTTCATTGTGAAACGAAGTATGTTAAGCAATAACTTGATTACTATAACGATTTAAGTATTCGATACGTTTTGGCACCTATGACATGTGAATAAAGATTTAATAATTGCTATTTTAATTGTAATAAAACTTTATAATTTAATTATTTTTAAAATTATCGAAACATTTAAAAAATTTTTTTTTTTTTTTTTTTAATTTAAAAGTATTATTTTTTTTTCTTGATAAATACTTTTGTCTAGTGACGTACTTATATTTTTTATGAAAAAAAAAAAATACGTGTCAATATGATTTTGATTTTTACATTTTTAGCAACAAGCATTATAAAAATGTTGCTAAATGAAATATATAAGCTGTTTACTTTTAGGGTCCGGTAGCTCTTGGGTGGAAGTAATCATCCCATGGAAATACTAAACTTTGATGGAAATAATCTGTTTGAAACAGATTGATCTTTTTGAAGGATGATCTTGTAATTGAAGTATCATTCATTTGTTCTAAAGATATTTTTTAAATATGAACCAAGTTACGATACTCTGCGGAACAATGCCCCCCTTCAATCAACGCTAAGTGGGTCGGAATGATTTTTTATGTATTGCAACGGGCACAGAAACTCTATTTAAGGTAAGTTCTTATTTCCTTCATAACTGTGCCTATTGGATAATAGGCGTTATTTTTTAACGTTGATTCCTTGTTTATTACGATATAAATTCCTGGAATTAAGTTTTGTTTTCTCCGCTTTTTTAATATATATATATGTATATATATATATATATATATGTATATATATATATATATATATATATATATATGTATATATATATATATATATATATATATATATATATATATGTATGTATGTATATATATATGTATGTATATATATATGTATGTATATATATATGTATGTATATATATATGTATGTATATATATATGTATGTATATATATATGTATGTATATATATATGTATGTATATATATATGTATGTATATATATATGTATGTATATATATATGTATATATATATGTATATATATATGTATATATATATATATATATATATATATATATATATATATGTATGTATATATATATGTATGTATATATATATGTATGTATATATATATGTATGTATATATATATGTATGTATATATATATGTATGTATATATATATGTATATATATATATGTATATATATATATGTATGTATATATATATATATATGCGTGTGTGTGTGTGTGTGAAAGGCGTGTTATACACAATTAGCACAAAAAAAAAAAAAAAAAAAAAAAAAAAAAAAAAAAAAAAAAAAAATTCGCCAACGGTCACCTTCAAATACATTTTTAACCAAAGAAATAGCATGCATTAAAATAAATGAATAAAGAAAAAAAAAATTCTTGTATATTGAATTTTCTTTTAAACAAAAATTTTTCGAGTTTAATAATACGTAACGTTAGTCGATGTTTTTTTATTTTTTTTTTTTTATTATTTTTTTTTTAAAAAAAGATGAAAATCTGAAATTAAATTCTGCGAAAGTCTGAAAACACTTGGTAGATGACAGAAAATTTCTCTACGATTATATCCTTTTATTTTTTTGTTTTCCAGCTTTTTTGTTTTCTGGCTTTTTAATATATATTTTTGTTATTATTTTATTTTATTTCATTTCAATAATCTTTCTTCTTCTCTTTTCATTAATTTTAATATTTTTCTTGTTTTCTCCGTATTATTAACTTAAGTGTTCTATATACTTGCAGCTTATGAGCAGTAAGTAAAACTTATTAATTTTCTGAATTATAATATTAATATATATAAATAAACTCACTTTTCTTTAAACTTTAAAATTCCAATGGAGAAGAATGAAAAGCGTCTCCCGCAGTATAATGTCCCTTGAAGAGACCATCAACCCATAAAGGTGAATGACGAATTTCGGTGAACTTACCAACATCGTTCAGAATATGATATCCTCAGCAACACGTTTCCGAACATATTACACGTTCCGATGTATGTTTCGTAAAATTGTAATATGTCCAAAATATGAAAGAAACATAGTTCATTCCACTTATATTTATTAAGAATTGAATATCCTTCTATTAAATTGATACGATGTTTAATAAAATCATAACGACTGACAATTTTTAACAATCTTGATTCGTCAGTATGATTCGATTATAGTCGTAGAACAATATTTATCGTCAATGTATACATGTTACTATTATTTACTATGTATTATGTATATATGTATACTGCACACTTGTTACATGTTATGTTACTGTTAAAGCTTTAAAATTATTAATATGTATTATCTTAGTTAATCTGCAAATTTAACTTAATTGCGGAATCAAGAGTTCCGCAATTTGCCCAATGTGCGCATTAATGGTTTTCGTGCTGTTAAATTTAAAAAGTGTGTGCCCCTCATTCCATCAACTTATGTATTAAATAAATTTGCATTCTTAAGAAACTGAAATGGAAAGACATATTTGATTTAAAAACGTGCGTCAAAATATTAAATATATTAATTAGAATAGGGCATTTTACCTTCATTCGCCTTTCTCGAGCATTGCGGTTTTCCTGTTTTTTTTCTCACTCAGGGCTACCGCGGTTTTTCTAGCTTTATTTTCCCCCTTTGTTTTCTGTTTTTTCATAGTGGAATGTTGGGAACCTTACATTCTCTGTTTCTTTTTTTAATTTTTTTTCTCAGTGTATTTTTCGATTATATTATTTTCCACTACTTTTCAATAAATTATATTCTAGTCTATTGTACTTCTTTTTGTTTGCACTCGATCAGTTATTAGTTTATATTCTCGGATTCCTTAACGTGCGATTTTCCATTTTGTATTCAATTCGATTCTTTAATTTGGTAATAGTTTTTGACCTACTCGTGAGAAAGTGCCTTAAAAAATTAGTTTTCAAAAAAAAAAAAAAGAAAAAAAAAAGCGTTTTGTTCGATGATGATAGATGGCTTCAGCTTGCGAAATACTGATTGCGAATTATTTATTTTTAAAGAAAAGTTCTTTTATACAAATATGAAGAAAAGGTGATACAAATTATTCCAAAGTGAATTGTCTTCTTTTACAAGAGATTGGGGCAATGGTATGCCAAAAAGAATTTACATTGAATCGTTTCATAGTGCAAACTCTTAATGACAAGGTAATGAAGTTAATTCATCTTGAATGGTGCCGAATTCGTGCAGGGCCCACAATATTCAACAAAATGTATCGTCCGTCATTTCCTTCCTTTGCGTGAACCCCACGTGACCTTTCCATCATCATAAAGGCAAACAAAGGCACGCGCAATAATTCCCTAATTATTTTTCTATGTGTGTCTGTAATATTATACATTCAGGTAGAAAGAAGTAATAGCATGAGTGTGGTGTTTCTTGTGGTTTAGATTGAAGTTAAATGTTATCCATTTTTGTTGTGTTCGTAAAATATCAAGCCAAGAATGTGAATACCGAGATAAAATATTTAATTTATTTGTTTTTTGTCTTTTACACCGCTGTCTTTAATTTTAGTTTCTCAAAAAAAAAAAAAAAAAAAAAAAAAAAAAAACACTTTTACGGTTAAATGAAAAATAATCAGTTTCCATTTAGGAAGTGAATTTTCTTAAAACAAATAAATAATTGAAAGAATTTATTCTATAACAAAATAATTTAAGTGTATATTTACTTTATTAATAAATGGAAGGCGAACGCTCTATCCTACGAGCCACCACGGCTTCACTGTGCATTATTTTATTTTATTACCGTCGTTGAACAGTAGTCCCAATTTTGGGTTTATGACTACCAATGTTCAACTCCGTAGCATTGCGATTTTGAACCCAACCCAGAAATCAAGAGGATTCCTGGATTAAATATTGGGAGAAATTTGCTTTCGTGGAAGAGCTTTTGATGGAACTTACCCGTAATTACGTTACATGGAGAGGAAAGACTGTGTATGATTGTTGGCAATAGTGGTCAAGGGTAGGTACTGCTTCAAGAAGATCGGGTTCTGGGCGACAACTACTCAGAGGGTTCACTGTGTATGGCTTAGAAATTTGAGCTGCAGTTGGCACTGCATTGACACAACGAACTGTTGCAAATTTGTAACATCAAGTACATTTTCAAACGACTTGTCCTGCATTTCACTCACTCCAAACCACAGCTGTTTACGACGAGTTAGAGCTCAGTGGAGATCTTCTGATGAAAGTCAGTTCTGCCTTGGTGCCGTATATTTGTTAGAACGAAGCCAATTGAGCGGCTGTTACCGACCTGTTTCCGGCCTGGACACACTGGAGTTATAGACGACAACTTCAGCATCTTCTACAACCAGTATTAACTATTCCCGTGTTAACTGACCTAGTGCAAGAGGTATGGAACTAAGACAGGTAAACAGGCATCCCCAGAAATGACATGCGGCATCTGTATGACACAATGTATGCCCGTTTGCATGCTAGGATTCAAAATTATGGTGGTTATACAGGTTTTTAATGTATGTACCAGTATTTCACATTTGAAATATTTTTCCTCTTAATTGCATTAACCTATTATCTTGCAACTTTAATATATTGAATACAGTCAAACCCCGTCATAGTGAATTCCCAGATATAGTGAACGAAATGTTCGCCCACGTACCTTGCTATACACATATATTATTTTTTGTGGATATAGTGAACCAAAAGAAGAGAAAAAATTGAATATTATAAACTTTTTTCTGTCTTCGACTGTTTTTTTTTCCTTCATTTTTTTTGGTCATTTTGTTTATACGTGAAATACATATACCTATTTTTAAAACGATCTATTGAGTGAAATGTAGCTATAAGCATTTTTTCTTGTTTGCTTCTTCTATCTCAGTTTCCCATCCCTAAAAAAGTCCATCCCGAAATTTTTTGTATGCAAGACGAAGAGTAATAAAAAATAAAAGTTATTTAGTATTTTTGTGACTACATATTGTTTCTTAATTATTTTTGTATTTCTTTTAATTGGTCATTTTTTTAAAATAATGTGCAATAAAACGGAGTAGTTCGGTAAAATTAGTTAAAATTGTTTTCAGTATGGATATAGTGAACTTCCAGTTATAGTGAACCAAAATTTTGGTCCCTTGAAGGTTCACTATAACTGGAAGTTCACTATATCCATACTGAAAACAATTTTAACTAATTTTACCGAACTGCTCCGTTTTCCCGCTATAGTGAACCAAAATTTTGGTCCCTTGAAGGTTCACTATTGCGGGGTTTGACTGTATTTTACTCAGATTTTATTTTGCCATTCAGATTTTATTTGAATTACTCAGATTTTATTTGGTGTCCATGTTTTGTCTCCATCATATGCCGACTGGCCTGTGGTCTAGCCTGTGGACTGGAACTGGTCTTGCATCAAAAAAGGTTCTGGGTTCGAGTCCCGGGCAAGGCATGTTCTGTCCTTCCCTGTACTATCTGTCCTTACTGGGGAGCAACGTTGTCCCCCCTAATATGGTGCCCCTGAAAGAGTGGCCAACAAATCTGCCCTTCAGATGCCTGCAAAACGAAAGGTCATTCTCCAGATGGGCATTGAAAAAAAAAATATCCTCATGTATGGTCATCGACTTCATCAGTGTAAAATGTGTGTTCATACTTTTTAGCATACTGAGAAAATAAAATATGGTCAAAACTACCTGAATATGAAAAAATTACCGTGTTTCTATGACTCTATGGGAAAACCGGAAGAACGGTAATTTTTACCGAAGCGCTTTGGTCAGAATTTTGCTAAAATTAACAATAAAATATGGTTTTATAATATGTGATAAATTTTGGTAAATGTGGTTAAACTTGTTAATTTTATCATGATACTTAAAAGATGGCATGAAAACAATTTATTCGGTAAAGCTTACTTTTTTAGTTTTGTATTTTTTACTAAATGTGAGATACTATTAAGAACTTAATTTTAGAAAACCAGAATTTCCGTTTAACTCCTACTATTTTAACGGGAAATTTACGAAATGAATTGTTTAAATACCTCATATTTTGGTTTTATTTACTAGAATTTAGTTTTTTTAAATTTTTTAATTATTTTTTTTTTATATATATATAGAAAAAAAACCGAGTCACACCATGCTGTACGGAAATTTGCAGTAAGTTCAGCCTATAAATATTAACGATGAAATATTAGTTGAGGATTAATTACATTTATGCCATTATTTATTCTTCAAAACACGCATTGTTTCTGCAGTTTTCTTTTCTTTTTTTTTTCATTTAGTTTTTCATATCAAAATTTTTGATTTTAAGGTAAATGCAACAAAAATAAGATAATGCACGATAAATGCAGAAATAATAAGGTTTTATAATAATAAGGTTAGCAATAATAAGGCAGCAATAATAAGAACATTAGTAAATAGGTGAAGGAAAATGTTTTGTTTCTAAAATTTGGTTTGTAGAGATCGATTTTAACATACGATACATACTCTCTGCATTTATTGTTTGAATACGTTGAATTTATTCCTATTCACATTAGACTTAATAACCGTTTTGCATAATAACAAGACGTAATAATCGTGCTATAAAATAACAAAACTTTCGACACGGGTACTCTGTGCGATGAAATTCGTTGTCACCCAATTATTCGAACAAAGCAATTATTGTAATTAATATATATTGCAATTTTCGTTATTTGTATTTGTATGCCCGCTGTATTGTATAATTATATTTACCTTATATAAATTTTACCGACGGACATATACGAGCGGTTTTTATAAAATTTATATCGAAATGAATCGTTTTCGAATAAATTTCAAAAAGTTTAAAAATTTATTAAATGACGACGGAAGAACGGACATCGGTTAAGAGGAGTTAACGGATGTGAGAGATTCTGATAATCGAGGTTCTTCTGAAATGATAGTAGTAAAAAATTTCAAGTCTTCCAATCTGAATTTCTGAATGAAAGACTTCTACAGAAAAAAAAAGAAGGCAAAAGCATAATATACAAAGCGATCGTGTCGTAACAATTTCCCCCTACTTCCAGAAATCAAAACAAAAACAAAATTCCACGCATCGCCGCTCCTCCCTGTCTCGCGATTGGCGCGCGCCCCACCGGGCGACAATGACGGTAAAGATCCCCGCACACCTCCCTCCTTCCATCACCCGCCAATGAATTCTTCCCAAACGACTTTTTGCCGCTGCCTACCCGCTGATCTGCATCATCATCCACTAAGTCTCCAACCTTCGCTCAGTGCAAACGGCGATTTTAGTGGTCTTGAACGGGGAAGGAGAGAAATTTCGTTTTTTGTTTTTGATCGTCTGCTTTTGAAATTAAAAAAAAAAAAAAATTTTTTTTTCTTTGATTGTCGTTGCCAGTATCGTTTTGAGCGGTGATACATGTCGGTGGCCACGGGGAATCCGGTGGCGGAATGTGTACGGTGGCAATCGCCGCATGCCGTCAGCAATAAGAACGCTGCGGGAGTTGGAATGGCTTCAGAAATGGCTGACTTCCATGATGTAAGTATTTCTTTCGTTCTTTTTCTTAAAAAATTATCTATATTTTTTAAATTTGTGTCACGTATAAGTGTATTCTATAAATTCTATTGTTTAATTATACAATGTATTGTGCTCCTGAAATTAAACTTTTTATTCCCTATTTTTATTAAAAATAATAGCTTCAAAATAGGTTATAAACTAGGAAGTAAATTATTTAAATAAAGTCTTAATGTGTAGCAATTTAATCCATGCCAACAGTTTATAATTATTGTTTAATAAGTCATAAATGACGAGCAGACGATTCTCAAATGATCCCAAATGATATTTTTAAAAAGCAAAAGTTACCCAAATGCTTTCAACTTACCGATTCCTTATTTATCTTTATTTAACAAATGATTCTAAAGTTTTTTATAATGCGCAAATGATTCTCCACTTTTCTATAATGAGCAAACGATTCTGAAATGATCCCAAAATTATTTTTAAAAAGCGAACATTACCCAAAAGCTTTCAAATTACCAATTCCCTATTTATCTTTTTTAGTGAACGATTCTAAAGCTTTTTATAATGAGCAAACGATTCTTTCAGATTTCTATTCTGAGCAAACGATTCTCAAATGCTCCGAAGTTAAATTAAGTAACCAGACTATTTCCGTAATATGTCTAAGAAAAAAATTAATTAGTTCAAAAAATATTCCTTTTACGATCTAACACACCAGTTTTATTTAAAGGAAAAACATGTAGTATATAATGACTTTTTCAGGGTTTAATCTAATTTAAAAACGAACCGTAATTTGTTAGTTTTGTAAAACTAGGAAAAACTTCAAAAATATACCAATTAGAATTCATCTTTTGTCAGTACAACTTTGACTATTTTGAATAAACTGGCCGCCCCTTAAAATTTAGACTTAAAACACGATAGATATGTCTGTTATTAAGAATACGAGAAATCATCAATTGCTGCATGTTGAGCCGTGGTGGCTTAGGGGATAGAGCGCTCACCTTCCAAATTTCAAAGTTAGACTGTTAGAGTACCACCTTTTTAAATAGCTACTCTTTATGGAAAATGATACTACTCTACAAAATAAACAGTTCATGTCTAGGATCGTTTATTTTTTTTTTATTTAAATTTTTTTTTTTTTTTAATATTTTGTACATAAATGTTAAATATTGATATTAATTAGAAAGTTTACTACAATTACGGTTATGAAACCATGCTAGTTGTAAATGGTTAAATAACCGTATAGTTTCGTATTCATGGTCTTTTAACCATACGAATTGGAAACTGTTTCAAAACCGTAAATATAAAAAAAATGTTCTTTACCGTAAACTTCACGGTTAATTGGATGGACAGACTGCTGCCGGTTATTTTATCGTATCTATTATTTTATCGTAATTTTAGAATAAAAATTCTTACAGTGCATGCTTGAACTAAATTCTTAATTACAATAAATTTAAATCCATGTCGGTATGATATTAAATTAAGGAAGGGGGAGATACGTGTAAATAAATATAAGTTTGTAAATATTCTCTTATTCATAGCTCGATGGTATTGAATTTTCTTTTATTTTTTTAAATAGATTGTAATAATAAGCTAAATTGAATCCAACTTTTGTAAGGCTTCTATTTTAGTTATGTTCCTTATGTAATAGTTTATGTTTTTGAAATTTGGCTTTTAATGTTGTTATCATGATTTGGGTATTCAATTCAATGTTTATTATGTCCATGCAAATAATTTCTTTATCTGAATATTTTGTACAACGATGACACAGTTTACGCGATTCATTATTATTTTTTTTCTTCTAATTTCTTTGAAAATACTTTAATTCAACATTTTTGGTTTTCGTCTACTCACATTTGACTATGTCAAATTAACTTTAAATAAAAAATAAATTTTCATAATAATAAATTCAAATATAAAATTCCTAATTTTTCTTACTTTTTCTCAGGAAAAAAAAAAAAAAAAAAAAAAAAAAAAAACAGTTTTTGTTGTTGTTGAACGTAGAGTTTAAATGATGGTCCCGAATATAAGATATTCTCAAATAAAATATTCTTTAAAATATTAAACGATGCATAGGAGTGATTTAAAAAAAAATATATATAGACGTTAAATAGTCATAAACGTGTTGTAAAAAATTTTTAAGATTTTTATTAAATAACATATACCAAATTTACATATTGTACCTAATTAATAACATTTTTCGAATACAAATATTATCGAAATTTATTGAAATTGAAAAATATTATGTAGTTTTCCAAATAAATGTTATAGATAATCAAAATGACTTTCTATTGCAATATTTAGGTATGTTTAATGCAATGTTATAATTGCTTGATTTTTAAATCGATATCATTCAAATATTATGTAAGTAGTTTTTTCCCATCAGTTTTGATCATCTTACAGTAGCAAAAATCCTCCCGCTATGCCAGCAAAAAACAGAAGTTTTTTTTACATTTTTAAAAAATTTTTTTAAAACATGGGGAATTTAGTATCTTTGGCGTAAGCACCCTCATTATCAAAAATATACAATCACTAACCTCCCTCGCCTTTTGTACTTCTGTAATATGCCCCTTATTATTATTTTGTAATTTTTTACAGTGAAATCCTAGGGGACGTACTAGGATTGAATCTTAATTTTTTATTTTATTATTTTATAACCATCGTTGAACAGCCGACCCAATTTTTTGGTTTACGACTACTAATGTTCAACTCTGTAGCCTTGTCATTTTGAACCCTATCCAGAACTACTGGATTTTGGACAAATTTGCCTTCGTGGAGGACTTTTAGATGGAACTAACCTGCATTTACGTTACACGGAGAGGAAGACCAGGAGGACCTCCCACGGTTAGCCTGGCGGCAAAGGAGCTCTAACTCATGATCCGTCTACCGCTGGGGATATTTCACGTCAGCACTATGGTCAGTGCAAGCCGGTTGCGGAATTCTTATCGACCAGTCATCGCTCGGATTCGAACTCGATTCACGTCATTGGAAGGCGAACGCTCTACCCCCTGAGCCATCGCGGCTCTTAATGCCTTTATTGATGTAGAATCATGGCACATCAAATAACGAACGATATAGAGATTTTACTTCTACCGAAATGTACAGTAATTTTAATAAAAATTCAAACATCATATTCTCTGAAATTAAAAATTTCGCTGTCCAAATAAAGCGAGACCATAGCACAGTTCTAAACTTTAAGGTAAGAGAACAACTAAATTTAAATTAATTCTCTTTAAAATTTTTAGAGAGAAATTATAATCTAGAGCCGATTTAAATATTACATAAGCTCCGAAGAGGGGGACGAGATTTGCGTTACAGACAATGGGAGATAGACTTGAGCAATGCTTACGTAGAATATTAAAATCACATAATTTTCAATATTGTTAAAAGCAAACAAAACAAAACAAAAAAAAATTTAATTGAGCCAAAAATTAAACTGTTAACTGAGCCATTGTCACACGATAAATAAAATAAAATAAAATAATAAATAAAAAAACAATGGTTTATTGATGCTTACAAATAAAAATAAACAAATTAAATTTCAACAGGACTTGATTGTAGCTTTAATTTATGCGCTGATAGTTTTTCCATAAATAAATTGTCCAAGATAATCTTAAATTACAATGAAAAAAAAAAAAAAATTGCTAAAATGTTAAATAGAAAAGTATAAGTAATGACGCGTAAGTAATAGAATTCAATATTGGCTACTTAATATTATTGTTTTTTCTTCTTTAATAATTTTTGCAGTTTAAGACAGCGTTATAAATCTTGTGTTTCGCAATTTGTCAATTCTTACATTACATTATATTTTTGTTTTAATAGCATGGTGGAAATTAACCATTTTAGTTTTATTTTTACCTATACCACTCATATAAACTAGCTAATATTATGTTATAATAGTACCAAGCATGCTTGGGAACTAAACACTGGGGTTCCGCGTTCGGCTGACCACCTGACCGGAACATCTGCTCCTGCACCCCAGAGCCCAAGGTCAAGAAAACTGAGATGGGCACAGTAGGCCTTGGCCCTCTATGAGCTGTCGCGCCGCTGAGTTTAGTTTAATATTATGTTAACCAAAATGCTCCGACTATAGAAACTTATCCATATGCATAGCAGTTAGTTGAATCAGTATAAATCGATCCTATAATTAGCAAGAAATAATAGAGTCGAAGAACGTAATTGTCATTAAAAAATTATCCAAAACTTTAAAACTACGCATTGAGAATTATCACTACAATTATGAAATCAAAAGCATCACTACGGTTAAAATTATGCATTTCTGAACAAGAGCATTGTTCAAATTATGAAATCGAGAAGAAAAAAAATATTATTATCGATCAAATTCGAGTGATCAAAAACGATATTAAGACTAGTACTATTTGTAAAATTTATATTCTAATAAGAAACATTATAGTAAAGAAAAAATACATTAATCAAGAAAATTTATATCATTGAGTTGCAATTTAGAATGATAGCGTTAGACTCTTAATACTTACTGTGTTTATCACAATGGTAAAACAGATCTGCATACCTGGTATAGTGTTTTAATACATTCATTTAATTTTAAGAAAAAAAACTGTTTAATTATGCAAATATAAGATTATCTTCGAAATGGAAAGAAGTATCAACCTGTATTACTAGAAAGTCATTAATGCATGAAAAACACGAAACCATTTTTGAAATCATAAACGAGTAGAACAATTACTTAAGAATTTTACGCCTGTTCCATTAGGCAATCAATTCCGATTAATGTTTATTCATCATCCCTTCGAGCTTAAAAAAAACCCTTTTATTTATGCACTGCTTAATTATTTGCTTAGTAGGTTAGAATAATTTATGATACAACTTTAAGGGGAAATCAAAAAATTTTACTCTTAACACATTTGATCGCCATTTTGATGAGTTTGTCTCCGATTATAAGATACAAAGGTCCTCGATTTTTTTTTTCCTGCTAAATGATTCTTAAAAAATTATCGATATATTTATTTATTAATTTATTTATTTATTTATTTTTTTTTTTTTGCTGAAGCTCTACTTGATAAATGAAGTTAGTCAGCTATTGCGATCTTGGTAATTATAGAACTAATAATTATTTTGAAAATATTTAACATGAATAATATATCTTCAGCAGTTGACGGTTCACGGGTTAGAGTCCCCTCAGACTAACCGGGGGTGGTTTTCGTGGTTTCCCTCACCATGTAACGTAAATGCTGATTAGTTTTATCAAAATGTCTCCCCCCAAAAGTAAATTTCTTCCAATGCGTTATCCAGGAGTTTCGTTGTCATCTATATTGGGTTCAAAATTACATAGCTACGCAGCTGGACATTAGTAGTCGTAAAACCCAAAATTGGATCTGCTGTACGACGGTATAAAAAATTTTTATTATTTACCAAAATTTAGCTTTATTGACGTTTATAATAGTTTTTTTTTTTTTTTTTTTTTTTTTTTTTTTAACCTTTCTCTTAGTCGAATGAGTACCATTTCTCCACTAATTTATCTTTTTAGTACAGCTCAAAATTGGGTCGGCAGTTCAACAACAATTATAAAATATGATAAATGGATTTTTTTCTGATTTTTATCAATAATAATAATGTTAAAATTAAGTTTTATGTCAGACTGTTGTATTCACAGGTTTAAAACGGCATTCAGTTTAATTCTAAACATGTAAATTATTACATGCCCAGTGATTTCAGTGCGATTCGTGATGGTTCAACATCATTTTTGATGGTCCCCATCATCCAACCTTTTCCATTAAGCAATCTTGGTTTTTGGTTTGCCAGCAAACTTCCATCATTCCATGATGGAAAATGCTATTTTTATACTATGACGGTTAACCATCAGGAGAAGTTGAATTCTTCTTTGGTTCTCAGGAATATACCATCAAAATAATTTTTTTTTAAGTTAGCCCATTATAAATCAGTTCCAATTCTTACAATGGGATGATGGTTGTTCATGACTGTTCCAAAATTTAATTTCTAAGAAACTATGATGGAAATTTCTGATGGTTTAACATGAATAAACCATCAAAACAAGTAGCTATTCTTATGTTGGACCATCATAAATCAGTCCGAATTCATACATTGGGGTGATGGTTACTTATGCTGGTTACCATCAAAAATTTTGACTTATGTAGTAATTTTTTTTTTTTTCCATTCTAAATAATTTATTGAAACAGTTCATCAATGACATCTCTCTTTTATATGTGCAACCTTCCACTTTAGAAACAATCCTTCGGAAGGCTAACCTTCAGGTTCTGTCATTTATCTTCAGTTGAAACAAGGAACTATCTTTAAAAAACTACAGAATCTTTTAATCTCCACGTGATCCTTTAAGACGAGGAATTTGTTTTATTAAGCAACTTCTGGGGTTTGAAAGGCTATTAAAATGCAATAAAAAAAAACTTCAATTAATTATTCCATTTCATTTTTACATTAAAAGTTAAGTGAATAGGCAGGTCCTTGTCATTAGTTCTGTTGTTGTTTATTCGAACAATTTCATTGTTATATTTTATTTTAGATAACAATAGAATTTTAACTGGAAGATTTAATTTTGAAACAATAGATTTTGTGTTTAAATTCGAATTAAAGATGGCTATATTTTGAATTGTATATATATTGTATGTATATATATATATATATATATATATATATATATATATATATATATATATATATATATATATATTTCATAAAAGGCATATCTCATAACTGGTTTTATGTGATTAAAAATAAATCTTTTTTAATAAGTTGCTGCAAATTTATAAAATTTATCTATTAATTCTTCATAACTTAGAATATTTTTTTTTATTAATTAATTATTTTATTTATTATTTTATAATATTTTAAATATATTTTTATATTAGTTATATATACTTATTTATGTATACTTATTAGACGCACTCTAAGATTGTATGTAAAATCTTAATTATCAGGTGATACTATACAGCTTTATTGTTTTGACGCGATTTGCACTTGCTTACGTTAGTGTATCAATCGGTTAGATTAGATGACATATAATATACATTTGTCGATTGGATAAATTAGACGATATATTATATAAGTATAGAATATTTTTTATATCCAGTATTATATTATTATTTGGTGACCGCTGCTGTTTTTCTTTTTATTTTCACTAGCAGGCATTTTTAATTTAAAGTATTTTTATATTTTTTTTATTATTAACTTATAATTACTGTCTTGACGGTGATTTTAATATAAATATGAATGCTATAGAAGGAAAAGTATTTTTTGACTTCTTGAAACACGTACATAGGCTGGATTTGAAAACCAAACGGACGACAAACATCATTTGAGCCAGTTTTTGCAACCCATGCTTTGAAATGTTGTGACTTTTAACGGAGTCAATCGAGAAAGAAAAAAAAGCATTTGACCAATTTGTAGCCAGTGATCGTAATAAGGCGTTCACAACTTTTATTGTATAATAGATCTTTGTACCTTTCATTTATATATTTTTTTATTCAGCTTTTTTAATTTTTATAAGGAACATGTCTAGAAATGCTTTAAAAAAGAAGTCTTAACAATTCTCACTCTTTTGTTAGCTTTTTAAAAATAAAAATAAAAAAAAATCTGCAGAAATATAATAAATAATAAAATTTATTAAAAATTATATTACTTATTATATTATATTACTTAATTATATTAAAAATAAACTGCAAGTGCTGAAATTATCTGCAGGGTCCAATGGCCGGTTTCTTCAACCGGACATGCTACCTTCTTCAACTTAACTCTTTAATTATAAGCCTTTTTTTTCCCCTGGTCATTTCATTAATGAGTGTTTGATAAAAGCAAAAAAAGCACAGTGAATAACGCTCAATTGAAAGTGTAAAAATTGACATACTGTTGTTTAACTGCTATTAACAAGAATCTTCCACGGTGTCTAAAGGTCAAATGTGCATATTTCTGCAAATGTAAATCAATACAAAATACATAATTCAAAAGTATGTATCACTTCAAATGTACATGTTTTTACAAATGTAAATGCACAATACGCAATGCATATTTCAAAAATATGTTCAACTTCAATAGTACATATTTTTGCAAATGTAAATGACGTTTACACACCGAGGAAGATTCTATCTTATAGAACTCAAACTACAGTATGTCAATATATATGTACTGTCCCGCATTGGACTGATCGTCAAGACACGGTGCCCAACAGAACACCGATGTGAAGCATCAGCGTGCTGGTGAGTGATCACTTTGATCAGCCTGCAAAAGGACCGGGGGTGTGTGGTATCTGTCCTAGTTTAACTGTTCTACCGTAAAGTGCTCGCAGGTCGTCAGGCTACCGAAGTAGGGAAGCCATCTCCTCTGCGGAGGATCAAAATTGTGATGGCACGTCTAAAGATCATCCTCAGGGATGTAAACCAACAACAATGCGACGTAAACCAACTACAATATATGTACTTTCATTTGTGCATTATTCACGTTACTATTTTGGTTTAGTCTTCATACCATAAATTTTTACCCATTGTTTGATAGTTTGTGAAACTTACCTCCAGATTCTAATAAATTCCGTTGTTTTTTAGATGTGGCAAGATATAGAAAGTGTGCTACTAGGTGAATCCACTTCTTCTGAATCAAGAACTCAAATGTACTCTTATACTGCAGAACCTTGTACCCAACAAAGTCCCAAGCTCAATCAGTCACAAGATAATGCTACTAGCTCACCCAATAACTTTTATTCGTACTCCCATCCTCATTCGTACCATTTGCAACAAGTAGCACAACAGCAGCAACAGCAACATTACTTGAACCCCACGGTAGTTGGGGCAAAATATCCCACCAATAACAGCTATACTTATGGACCTTACAGAAGTTCGTACAAGCGTGAAAACACGATCCGAGAAAAATCGAGCTCTTGGGATATGATGGGGAAGCTGAACGCTAACGACTGTACAAATATGAGTTACAACTCTAATTTCCCAATGAATGGTGGATTTCCAACAAATAATAAACACGATCCAATGATGAACTCTGTGTACAACGGCCATCCCAATTCATATAACGCAACGCTAACGTCCATTCAATCTCATATGTCACCACCAGCATCTCCAGAGACATCCACAAATCTCCAAAAAACCACTAGCCTTGATGGTTATTCAAGTTCGACGAACAGCAGACCTTCTATGATGTCAGGGTATGGCTATGGTATGGCGGTCAACAATGCCATGACCACACAATCCCATTTTCGAATGATGACACCACCTTCCTCACCGCACCTCGCCGATTTACTGGCAGCAGGAAATGCCTACGGTCTTAACAGGCCACAAACCAACCATCCACCCTCTCAACTGCTTCCTCCGGGACTAGGTGCTATTCCTCCAGCAACGAAGCACAGGAGGGGACGTAGAAGTACCGGAAGGAAAAAAATCACAGTTCACACGTGTTCTCATCCTGGTTGTTCGAAAACGTACACCAAAAGCTCTCACCTGAAAGCTCATTTAAGGACTCACACCGGCGAGAAGCCATATCAGTGCAACTGGAAAGGATGCGGATGGAAATTCGCCCGATCTGACGAGTTAACTCGGCATTACCGGAAACATACCGGAGATAGACCTTTTCAGTGTAGACTTTGTGAGAGGGCATTTTCGAGATCAGATCACCTTTCGTTGCACATGAAAAGGCACGCGACGGTGTAGCATATCGACTTATTAGATTGCATAAAAGAATCGAGATAAAAACTTACCTCATTTTATGTGATAAATACAATTTAAATTGATTTTATTATACAATAACGAGCTTTTTTTTTGCAACAAAGTGGAACTGGATGAACTTGTTAGTGAATTTTTTTTTTTTATCCATTTTGAAAACTCGTACAAAATGTCCGCAACAGCTCAAAGCTTTGTTTTTGAAATCGGTCCTTCGATTGAGCTTATATTTTTTTGTACTCTGAATCAAACCATAATTCATTAGCCATTTTTAGAATTATGAGCAAGAAATCAAAATAAGAGCCTTCAAGCTCCTACTGAGTCTGGTTTAGTCACCGGTTAGCTAGCCTTAGAAGAAAATAGGACGTCGTTATGTCAAAGGTAATTTTTTTAATATTTATTTTAACCTTAAAATATAAGACAACCTTGTACTTTTTAGATATTGAATATACAGTGAAACCCCTAAGTAGCGACCACCTCTATTTACGACCACTTTTGGCAGGCACGAAATTTTTTTCACGGACTTAGTGTTGAAGAAACACTTTATGAGAGATCCTTAAAACCTCTCCCAACGTACGGGTGTACCAAATGCGGAAAAAATCAAATAAGGAAACACGAAAAATTATCAAAACAAAAAATAAAAAAATAAAAAAGTTAATTAAAATGTATTAACAATATTTGCGTGAGACTCTCATTTAGAGAGGTCTTTTTGACAATACAACCTCGTGTTGCAGTCCACTAAAGACGATGCTATCAATGATTGACTTTTAGAGTTAAAAGTTAAATTAGAAAAAAAAGTTATTTTAGAAAAACCATGCATCTTAAACAAACATTCTCTCATCATTTAAACCTAACTAATTTTTGTTATATAAAATTAAGTGCAAACTCGGAGAAAAAAAAAAAAAAAAAAAAACATAATTGTTTATTTATTTAAAATAGCTTTATCATTCATAATTGGTAAATTTGTTTTTACATGTATATCAGTTGGGATTATTTTTATGGAAGCTAAATTTTATCCATAGATCCGTCTTTTCATGACGCCAACAGAAGTGACATTTCTTCACCAAGAAAATGACACTGTCTCAAATTAGAATCGTTTGCGAAAAATCATGTTCCATTAAATAACAATTTTGAAATGAATGGAGGTAACCTCAAAGAACGACAAACCTTTACAACGACCATTTTACTGCGGAACGGAGAGTGGTTGCTCCCGAAAGGTTTCACTCTATTATTTTAATTCCAAAAAAAAAAAAGAAGATCTATATAAGATTATTATGTATAAAAAACCATGAATTCTTATAAAGTTTAGAAGGAAAAAATAGGCATTTTGGTGCCTATTATGGTTATTTATGTTCTCAACCCTTCAAGGGGGATGAGGAAGTTAATTTCTTTTGGTAAACATGGGCTTTAAAAAGAAGCTAAATCTGCGGGAGGAATATTTCATGACAAATAATGTTTTACCTGCATAAGTAATTTAAAATTTTTAAGTACAGAAAAAAGTTTGTTTAGGTAAGCGAAGAGTTAACGATGAATTGCAAATGCTGATAAAAAATCAAAATATCAAAAGGCAAACAATTTAATGCAGGATTAAGCGATAAGAAAATAATCCTATTATAATTTGTCCGCATTTTGATATTCTGAAAAACAACTTCCAGCACTTGAAAATTTACGGTTTACTTTAGGTTTACCATACTTTAATTTTTTTTTTCTTCAAACCTAAGGTCTGTTTTTCTAAGGCTCCATCGTCATATGAAATAATTCTTTTTTAGGAATAACGTGCTATTTTCACAACTGCTGAGAGTTCACAACAGTTACTCATAACTGTTAAGTCAATTTTATCCTATCTGAAGCCAGCGCTGTCTATGCTTATTCTGTAAATGGCGCAATATGGAGAAAGGTCGCAGTTTTGAGAAAATAAAAATCGCTTCTGGTCTAATTTTTTAATATTTAAAAACTTACTCAAGGGCTGCATTATCTCGGCTCATTAAAATTTGTAAAAATTGAGGAAGTGATTTTGATAATTTTCATCTAGATGAAAAAATGTCGCTAAATTGGAGATTTTTTTAAAAAAAAAAGTTTAGTAACTTTTAAAATATTTAAACTAATTGTCCGTTCTAAAGCTCTGATAAAATTCTTCGCAGAAGGATGTTATATGTAGTTAAAAATTCTTCAATACTTTAAGTATAATGCTTCAAGTGTAAGGCGCATAAACTGTGACTTTTTTTATTTTCCTTGCTGACAGAGCTTCTAAAAACCTTGCTAAATTTTAAATTACTTATGGGAGGAAACAGAATTTGCCATGAAGCTTTTCCCCCGTAGTATAGCGGCTTCTTAAGTTCAAACAAATAAAACAAAAAGAATATATATATATATATATATCTTACGTTTACTTCTATATTTCTAATGCTTCCGTTTTATGTTTTTAATTAACTTCTGAATTTAATGAAAGTATTTTCTTTCAGAATATAATTAATACATTATTTTATTAATTTAGTCTTCTGAATGTTCAATATTTTCTCGGATTTTCATTTTATCTCATTAGTACTTATTACTAAGATAATTGCTTGTTAAAAATGTAATGTAAAATAATGGCGAAGTTATGATTATATTGCATGTTATAGTTTGTTTTATTATTGGTTTAATTTCTTGTTTAAACAACTGTGGTTTCGCAATAAATTATTTATATTATACTTATGTACAAATAATTCAATATTTTGTAAATAATTTTGAAATTGTCTTGAAAAATGTGTCAAAAATGTACGAAAGGCGTAAGAAAAAACTCATAAAAATTAATAATTAATGGATAAAAATTTATAACACACAGGATTTTTTTTTCTGAAAAAAAAAAAAAAAAACGGGTTATTGACAGTTTTAAAAAAGAGCGTTAACTTTTCACCAATAAAGCTTTATATCTTACACTCTGACATGTGACAGTAACAAAACTTCTAATTATTTTGTTTTCATGTGTTATTGTTGTTGACATAATTTTCGCTCACCATTCATAAAAAAGTATAGTTTGTGTCTCATTCAAAAAAAAATTTAGTAATAAGAATTTTATAGCCTGTTTTCGAAATTTCTATTAATTTCCATAAAGCAATTTTTGAAATGGATGAGTCAAAATAAATCATCATAATTGAGTTGTTCCTGTGTGGTCAAAACAAACAATTGACCGCATCCTTATCATTTTGTTCGGACTTTATTAAAAATATTTGATTGGCAGCTACTATGAAACCAACGATAGAACTTCTGTGTTGTTTTTGTACATTTATTTCTTGATTAATCGCTATGAATGATGGGAAAAAAGTAAACTATGTCCTGTTCCCACAATCTTTCAAGTAATCATTTGCCTATCCCATGTTTGAAATGTTCTTTTGATTGTTTCGAGTTAAAAAATCGCTTCCATTTTAATTATTTTATAAATATTTGTTCTTGGGAGTTACCCTCCCAAGAACAAATCTGATTTAATGCTACGCAAAGAACTGAAGGGCAGCAGAAACAGCTGAGAACAAAAAAAGAATAATTTTAATTCTTTCATATTATTATTTGTTCTTCTTAATACTGATATTGCATTATTAGATTAACTCCTCAAAACTCATTAAACTCACCAAAACTCAGAATAATTCACCAAAAATAAAATCAAACTCATCAAAAGAAATTAATAACTTATAAAAACCAATTAATTATACTTTTATGGGGACGTTGTGGAAGCAGATTTTTAGCTCATTTTTACTTGCTTGTTAGCAAAAGTAAGCGAATCAGAAACCCTTTCCCATGCTTACGCAAGATATCCCTTCCTACTGCTACCTCTTCAACTACCCCTCCTTTGTAATTTTGATTTACTTTTGACTTTTACAGAGGTAATTTAATTTTAAGATTAAATTAAATTTGTTTAAATTCATTTTATTAAATTTTGCAAATTTTTTAAAGTTGCAAATGCAGGAAAATAATTGAAATTTTTTTTTAAAAAATTTTACAGTAGTAATTTAATTTTAAGATTAAATTAAAATGTTTGAATTCGTTTTATTAAATCTTGAGCAAGATATTCATCAGTGTTTTCCTTCTGTGATTAAAACTCTTCACCTCTAAAGTTGAAATTTTTCTTCAACTCCCCCCCCCCCAATCTTTGAAAATAATGAATTTTAAAAATAATGTGGTTTCGAAATTTGAAAATAAAATTATGTGTTACGTAAACACTTGTCAAACTTCTTCCTACTCCCCTCCTTGTAAATAAAAATAAACAAATCACAAACACACCCCAGCCCCTCTTTTAGGTGCTTACGACATTTGAACAGTCTCTAACATTCGCCACGGATGATCACGTGCCACAGATTGTAATTTGAAACTTATTTTTTTCAAATAACTTAAGTGTATAATAAACTAATTTTTAAAATTAAATTAATATTAAATTAAATTCTTAAATGGATTTATAGAAGTAAGTCCCGAAACGTAACTACAAATAAAATAATTACGTGGTTTAATAGAGTTTTCTAACTACTAATTTCGTGACATCACCTCGCTTAGATTTTGTCTACGTTTGCTTATCTGACATTGTCGATGTTGTTGTTGTCTTGTCCAAGCAGTGCAGAGGAATCAAATAGCACCGAAGCGTCCAAAACTGTCCCGGCATTGTCAATGACCCTTGGCAAATAGAGCAGTTGATAGTCTGTCGGGTTTGGGTCTATGCTGTAAGAGTTTAACCAGTGTAGAAGGACAATTAAAAATATGACCTGGAGAAAATTGGATTTTAAGACAGTGAGGACAAGTATTGTAAGTTCTTTGGCCATCAGGGGATGTTTTCATTCGTTTAAAGTGTCCTGTACGTAGTCTGGCTATGGTAGTTGGAATTTCAATGTTGCAATTAAGTTCTGGGATAGGCTTCTTCTTAGGTGGTTGGGAGGTAAATTTTCGTCTGACTATTGCATCAGTAAGGGTTAAGCTATTGGAGAGTTGCGGACAATTTCGGCTTCTATGACTAGGTTATCAGCTTGCTCAATGTCGAAGATGTCTACGTCGGCTGGTATCTATCACAAAGTGTTGCAACTATTCTGTTACAAGGGCAATTATCTCTGTGGTCAGCTAGGAATCGCCCCTCAGGATTGCCTGGAGTGCAGATTTAGAATAGTAGAATGCCACAAGAACTCTTAATTGCCCTTCTGTGGTAGATGTCCAAAGTTCTTTTAATGTCTATAAGCTCGCATATATAGTTTGAGGACATTTTTCTTGTAGGAATACTATGCAGAGCATGACGAGTCGACTGCCTCAGACGTGATAGCATGACTAGATCCCAATTTTGCCCTATTCATAGTTGTGGTCGATGATACTATAGAATGTGCTTTAAATTTTTCATGAAACTCGTTTTTGATAATATAGAGGTGTGAGCAATCGAGCATCACTGATACTTCTTTCGAAATATTTATGAAACAGAATCTTCTAAATTTGGAATAATGTGAACTGTAAAATCATATCGTTAAAACGAAGTTTTTATTCCCATTTTAGCATTCGGGAGAGTTAACCCTCATTTTAAGATTAAGTCATTTCTGGTATGTCAAATTTGTTGACATTTTATAGTTGGAGAAGGGCGGCCTGTTTGAAGAAAACTTATGCAGAGGTTACGAACTATGTTAGATAATAACCGCCGTAAGAATGCATTTTGTGAAAAATTCGTGTAGCATCAGCAATGATGGACAATCTTGGCAATTTAATGTTATGTTTACAAAATTCGTGAAAGGATTACTTCTTTCACTTTTAAAACGCTTTCACATTTGAGTTTTTTTTGTTCCTATCTTTTAATAATCTGACATCATGACCGTGAAAAATCACGATCTGATCGTAATTAGAAGTGAATTAAAAACAAAGTGGATCAAAATTGGGCCTCTATGGTTGAAGGTCAGGTAAATTCATTTATGCGGTCTGGACCTTGACCCGATTTGCTTCTGATTATTGCTCCCGTCCCTATTGTTATTTGCCAATTGTGATACCAAAATGAATAATAATAAGAAAAAAAAATCGCGAATTTCAAAGCTTTGTTACGATTAAGTTTAAGCAGTGGAATGCTCGAATGTTCGAACAGAATGAGTAATGACGGATATCCGAATGTAATTTAGAATGTGTCTGGATGCGTGGCAGAACCTTTTTTTTTTATTATTATCGTTCATTCCTTTTCTCGCACTCACACAATATAATTTAACTCAATAAATTATTGATATTATCTTAACAAATCAGTAAAAAGTGATTAATCATCAAAAGTTCAAAAAAAAAAAAAAATTTAAGCATGCTGCATATAGTTGAATTTTTTTATCATGTTGGTTAACTATGAATCATTTGGCGTCATTTGTTTTTATTTTAAGTGCTTAATGTAAAAACAATACCAGACAATTAAAATAAATATTAGGAAAATAATCGTGGTGGTTCTGGGGATAGAGCACACGCCTAGGTTCGAATTCAAAGGATTAATGATCTGGTTGACGGACAAAATTAAAGTGCTACGTAGTAGAACAAAATGTAAACCCAAAAATGGGTCAGCTATTCAACAGTAGTTATAAAATAAAAAATAAATATGTTTAAAGAATTCTAGTTTTAGCTAGAATTAGTTTCTGCCGATTGAGAATTTCGAATCTTAAATTATGTACAATTTTTGACTATAAATATTTATTGGAAATAATTATTTTATCTTTATACTTAACGCATTGCAGTAGCTAATTGAAAACGAAGTGATTTTGCCACCACCCTTTAATTTTTTCTAGAATAGCAGAACAGGAATATCAAAATTACATATTTTCTCGCAATCAAGATTTTTTTTCTTTTCTTGAATACTATACTTTCATTGTCTAAGTTAAAATGATGAGTAATAAATGAAAGTACTTTCAAATTAGTGATTTTTAAACTTCGTCAGAATATCAAAACAGCTGAAAATGCCTAGGCAAAGTTGTCCTGGTTTGTAAGATATGAATGCCATTATTTTTTTTTTTTGTGCTTTTCATTGTCAGGTTCATAAACACGATACTTTAAATGCCTTGGCAAAGTTATCAGTAGTAGATATAAGTACATTTATAAAGCTTTTTAATTCGTTTTGATTAACTATTTTAAGTTTTCGTTGATTCATCTGATTTTTTCATGTTCTAATTTTTTTTCTTCTATATATCAATAAATTTTACTGCCCTTCATAGACTGATGACGGACATGGGGTAAGATCAATAAAAAATTTATCTTAATGCTTGAAATCTTTCCCAGCAGAACGTCGAAGTCAACGAACGCCAAAACGGGTGGGTTATCACTTTGATCAGCCTGCGTAGGGACCGAGAGTGTGCGGTATCAGTCCTTATTAAACTATTCTACTTTAAAGTGCTAGACTTAGCTTCGCAGATCTTCGAACTACTAAAGCAGAGGAGTCACACTTTCTGCAGAAAATCAAAATGGCGTGTCTTCGGATCATCCTCGGGGTTGTTTCCCAGACCGTCGCCAACTCTGCGACATAAATAAAGTACTTTTTTAATGCTTGAAATTAATATTCCATCCATGTGTTTCTTCTATATTCTGAATGATATTCATTCCACACATGTATGCTAATATTTTTCACGAAAATATTTCTTTCAAATTCTTATTTGAAAGAAGTTTACACATTTTTTTAATGAAATAAAAGTAATATCCTAACTATGCAATCGTATAAAATTCTTTCTTGCATAAATCGTGATGAACAATTTGCATACGCAATAAGTGAATTATAGACGAAAAAATTCCTTACGATTTCGGATGCCACATTTTATTGCAATAATTCATTTATATCTTTTGTCATGATAAAAGCATAGAGACAGATGTACGCAACAACATTTTAATTCCAGGCGACCTATATTCCAACAAAAGAAACGGGCGTACATCGTTGGTATTTTTCCAGATTAAAAGAAAAATGATATTTGATCTTTGAATCTCTTCCAAACTTTTAAAAAAGTTATGCATTTTTTAAATTTTGTTTCTTTAAGTTTTGGGGAAACAAAATTTTTTGTAACATAGAATTCACTTTCGTGAAAATATTTACATTTACCAATTCGTCTAAGTTTAGATTTGAGATCGCTATGGTTCATTTTTATCAATGAAAAAACAATTTTTTTTTAGAACTGCCATCGATTGTATTCGATTTTATCCAAGTAGTTGTGTAATAACGATGCAATGTCACTTTATACTTGACACGCTAAAAGATTCACTTAATAAAAGCGGAGTCATAAATCAGAATTCATTCTTAATTGCATAATTATTCTGAATTTGTGTACTAATCATTTACCGGTTTTTAAAATGAGTTATAAAAAGTAAAGCGAATTCTCTTATGATAAATGATTTTGTACTTGAACAAAGAGAGAAACTTAAATTGACTTTCTGCAGTTAAAGTAATTCAAAAAGAAGTCTTCCATTACATTTATTCACTAAAAATGTATGCAAAATTGAATTTTTATTTGAAAAGACATGATTGAAACTTAACTAAGCTTTGTGCAGTTTTTTTTCCTGAAAAATGAAAATCCTGTTTTAAGTGCATTAAAGTTTAATTTTTTACTGAATATGACAAACAGAATTGGCTAGACTTGGAAACGTGCAATCAGTCAAAATATTAATAAAAAAAAACTTTGAATATTTTTCAAAAACTGCCGATTTGAGAAGATTTTGACTTAACATAAAGAGCGAATTTAATCATCTTAAAAATTAATGAATAATTCTCAATATTTGTATATTTTTAAAAGCTCAAATCATATAGTATTTTAATTTTGAAACAATATTTCTAATATCTATTAATATTTTTTGACTCAATAGTTTAAGGGATTAATGCATCCAAGAAATAATCCTTACTTTTATTTGTATAAAAAAAAGAATGTGGATTTAACACAATATTTATAGCATAGATTTTAAAGAATAATTTAACACTGTAACAAAACATGCTATTCATTATAAGATACGTAGAACCCTGACCCACCCTACCCGGGGGGGGTATACGGAGATTAAAAGTTAAATTATTACAATAAATATTTAAACTAAAAATACAGTAAAATTTTGTCAAATGACAGTGGTGATCAGTTAAAAGTGAATTATGTAAAAATTAAGGTAATGAAAATCATGATTTGAAATCAATGGAAGGTAAAAGCGCCGGTGTAATTGTCAAGAATTAAAATGATGACAATACTAAGGAAATTAAAGATTAAAATAAAACCATAATTTAATAGTCAAAGAGAGCTAAAAGTCCTAAATGTAAACGGCTAATAGTAAAAGTTTGAATAAAGTCGATGGAGTCTGAAATTACATGTAGATAAAGGTTCAAAATGTAGAAGAGGCTAATAGTTGATGCTATTCATTATAAATATTTGTATACATTTTACATTTACGTTTAATGAAGTAAAATGTAAAAAAAAACTGTAATTTCTCGACATCTTCTTAAGGGAAAGTAATAAAATAAAAAATCAGTTCCAAATCGTGATGTGCTTGGTGGTCTTAAAAACATTAAATGTTTAAAATACCACAAAATGGCAACAGGTGATAAACTCATTTGGCGAAACCCTCCATTAAGTCCAAAACTTTCAGAACTAATCTACGAACGATTACGTGGGTTTTCAACGTTACTTTAAAAGATTTTTTCTTCCCTTACTCAAAGCGAAATAATATCATAAAATGACTTCTCATCATTGCCCGCCCCACGAATAAAAATCTAATGAGGATTGTGTCCATCTTTGATGATTGGCCCGAAAAGAATAAGCTTTAAGAGTGTTTTTGGCGTAAGTAAATAGAGCTACCGATAAATTGGCACTAATGATAGGGTGTAAATAGTCACGACTATGGTGCCAAGATAGAGAGATATGGTCTACAAATAACGCGTTTCAAAGTGGATCCTTTAAAAATCCAATGGCGAGTGAGAATTAATATTCGGCGATATTCTAATCGCGTTTTGTATTTGATTTTTATTTGAGATCGATTATGGGAGAAAAGTCACGAATATGTTTTTCTATGTTACTGATGTTTTTTTTTAAACTCATGTATGTGATTGAAAAAGAAACAAGTAATATATAACAAAAATTTTCTTTAAGTCATTTGGTCTACAGGCCTACTTGGTCAACAAAGAAAAAAAATTTTTAAATTACTTTTTATGAAATAATTAAAAAAATTTCTCCCATATAAAAGCAAAATTAATTAATTACATTTAATTAATGAAAAAATTGTACTTGAACTTGAGTGGATGAATAAAAAGTATTTTATTAACGGTTGAAAATTAAAACAAGACATATAAATATATATAGGGAGAGTGTGTGAACTAATAGTAGGAATTGAAAAAATAAAGGCGCGTGGTATCAGACAACTATAAAAGTATAAATTTGGTGCCGTGGACCACACGTGCTACCACGTCATGTTCTTTATTGAATTTATCTGACACAGCGAATATAAAATAATTTAATATTTAAATGTGCGCAATATAGTATTTTTTTTTCTGTTCAAATCGAGCTATAATTTAGAAATTATCGCTGATGTTATCTTTAAAATATGTGAAAAACTGAATCGCTTAAAGTAAAATTTAAAACAATGACTCACACTCAACCCATCAGAAAATTCCATTTCATTTTTTTCCTCATCCCTATTTAATGAATGAATTAATATTTGAAAAAACTGTATTAACATCAAGTGTCATCCATTACTAGTTCAAAAAAAGATGTATTTGAACTTGAATGGATGAATAAGAAATATTTTATTAACGAATGGAAATTTGAACAAGATATAGGGAGCAGTGTGAACTAATTGTGGGAATTGAAAAATGGAACACATTTGTAAGATGATTGCGTAGAAAATTTGTAAGCTGAGCTAAATTTAATACATTTCACCAGACGTTACTTTAGTAACTGATTTTAGATTAACAAAATTATGTGGCTGATTATTATGAATGTGAATTTATTATGTATAATTAATATTTTAAACTTTAGCTTCAACATAACTAGTTTAAACTAGTATTTTTTCGACCCAGAAATGATAATATCCGCAAGTCGCACTAAAAACTCGTACACCCACTACAAAATTGAAATTTGGGCTTTAATACTATTATAGTTATTTATAGAAATTTGTGCAAACAGTGTTGCCAGGTGTTGATAACCGTTCACCCCCAGATGGCGTTGTAAAATTGCTTAAAAATTTTAAGTAAACCCCCAAATTTTTAATTTAATGTATAAGTATTAAAAAATAGTACAAAAGTTAAATAATGTATAGAAAACGTTGCTTTAAGAATTTTTAATATTTTATTATCAACAAATTTATCTTTTTTACATTTCAATCGTTACATTATCTTTAATTTCTATTAAAATATTTAAGATACTTTTTTCAATACTTTTTGACTTGCAAATTTTTTCATAAATATTTTATTATCAACGATATAGTCTTTTTGATATTTTAATTCTAACGTTATGCTTACATTTTTGATAAAATATCCAACATATTTTCGTCAATACTTTCTGATTTGTATATGTTTTCGCTGTTAAACATTTTTAACATAGAAGAAGTAGGTACAAAATCCTTTACCCTTAAACCTTTAAACTGCTTTTGGTGTTCCCAATCTTTCTTGTACTTTTGTACGTACTTCTTTTTTTCTTTATCGTTTGGCATTATTTTTAAACCATGCACATTAAAAATTTTAAATAATTTGAAATCAAATTCTCCAAAAGTACAGGTTAATCGAGCTAAGTAATAACCTACTACATTCATCAGAGGGGTTAAGTCCTAAAATTAAATCTTAATGTTTTTGTTTTGGTTTAACATATTGATTTTCATATTACCATCTCACACATTCAGTTATAGAATTTGATATTAGAACGTAACCAAAATGAAACTAATAAAACTCACAAATAACCCTAAAGTAAACCCCTAAAAACAAATTCCCCTAAAATACCCACTGAAGATAAAAAATCTACCTAAATTTAGGGGGAAAACCCCTAATCTGGTAACACTGTGTGCAGATTACAAATCATTTCATGCTTGTTTTAAATATTCAGTCTTGCGTCGTGTCCTGTCATTCCTTGGGAACAACTGTGCTCAGGTAACCTGTGCGGTCAGTTCGGTGTCATAAAAATGTTCAAGTTTAACAAATGGTGATGAGGTACAGTCGGTGATGTGTTTTTAGTCGGCAAAAAACCTGTCCCTTGCATACATTCACCGGTAGATCTGTGAAGTTTACGAAGCTTCCTAATGACATGCTGACTGGAAATTTTGCCACTCCATAACAATGACTCTCACCACAGGTCAGTCCCGAGCTTTATTGGACTCTTTTGGCTGGGAAGTTTAGGACCACCCCTCAATACTGCTCAGACCTTGCGCTAAGTTATTTACGTCTTTTCTGATATTTCGAACATTATTTTGGCTTCAACCTGCACAACGATGAGGAAGACGTCAAAACGGCCGTGACCTCTTGGTTATCGAAGCAGGCGGCAAGTTACTATTAAAAGGGAATTCTAAATCTAGTAGTAATTTATGATAAGTGTTTAAGCAAACTTGGCAACTATTTTACTTTATATTTTATAACCGTCATTAAACAGCCAAGCCAATTTTATGGGTTAACGACTATTAATGTTCAACTCCGTAGCCTTGTAATTTCGAATCTAATCCAGAAGACAAGGGAACTCCTTCATAAGGTATTCGGTGAAATTTGCCTCCGTGGAGGACTTTTTGATGGAACTAACCCGCATTTGAGTTACATGGAGAGGAAGGCCACGAGAACCTTCCCCGGTTAGCCTGACGACATGGGGACTGTAACTCATGATCAGTCTACTACTGAGAATAGTTCATGTTAGCAGTGTGGTCGGTGCAAGTCGGATGCGGAATTCGTATCGACTGGGATTCGAACCCAGATCGCCTCATTGGAAGGCGAACGCTCTATCCCTGAGCCATGAAAAAAATGAGAAACGTATGTAGGATCAAAAAATAAATTCGTTTCTTCAACAGTTTCGTTCGTTTAGTTTTTATTTTCAAGCAGCCTTTACTTTAAAAAAAATAAAAAATAAAAAATAAAAAATAAAAAAAACAGCCCTCGTATATTGCCAAAGTTAGGAAGCCGTTCAAATATTACGTAAACATATATTTGGGGCAGAAGATTTGAGTTTTGCTTATGAGTTTATTCTAAAAATTAGATTGCTACATTAAAAACAAAAGTAAAACTAAAAGCAGGGGCGTGCAAGTTTCTTATGTATTCAAGGAAGGAGCTTGTAATTTGCTTATTTTTCTGACAAGGGAAATGGGTATACCAAACTAGTCAAAAACATGCTTGCACAATATTTGAATGACCCCCCGTATTAAAATTATAATTGCGATTCAAGTGTTGCCAACTAAGATAATGAAATAACTGCGAATTTGATGCCACGTGAGTAAATATGTTAATTTTTCTGCGAGTATTGAGAATGAGATAATGAACTCGGCTATTGACACACATAATTTAAAAATAACTTTTACGTTATACCGAAAACATAGAGTAGCATCATCGCATCTTGGTAAATTTTTTTTTCGTTGTCTTGTTTCGATATTACAGTCCAGTTATGCAGTAAACATGATACATACACAAGAATAAAACTTGGAAATTGTGTTCTTTCTCATGGATTAGAATTGCTATTTTGTAGGATAAAATATTGTGGCAATACATGATGTTGAAAATTACCATTTTCGAGAAAGTATTTAGGTCGGCAATCTAACCCTTTTTTTTTTTTTTTTTTGGAAATTCTGTTTTTACTGTTAGGATTTATGTATTTATGTATGATCTCAAAACACAGCTTATTTATTTATTTCTGCTCAGTTTACATAAAGTTATATATATATATATATATATATATATATATATATATATATATATATATATATATATATATATATATATATATATATATATATATATATATATATATATATATTTTACTATTTTACTATTTTACTATTTTACTATTTTAGTTACTGATCTTAAAATTTTTTAGTTTTTCTTCATTCAGTACTTTAGAATATGTATGCTCTTATTAAAATAATATTCATTTTTTGTAACAAATGAACTGAACTATAAATGAATTTGAATATCTTTTTTTTCTTTTTCAGATAAGGAAGTACATGACCACGAAGATCAAAAGATCATATGCTCAAATGAAAAACCTGAACAAATTAAAATTCCATTTTTATTTATTTAGATTATTTCTACTTAAGTCTGTAAAATTGTAGTTTATGAATTATCGTCTTTTCTTTTCGCTCATTGTGTTCTAAACTCATAATTTACGATGATTGTGCCTTTTCATTAATGATTGTGCCTTAAATCATAATAATTGTGCTTTAAGTGTAAATAAGTATTTGTAATATTTCAAAATTTGGTGCTTCGATATTTCACAATTGTTAAAAATATGAATTTTTTATGTTTAAAAAATATTTTTTTTAAAGTTTCGTGCTATGCTAGAATGATTTTTAAATGACATGATTTTCATATGAATTAAAACGTATATCAAATTATACATTTTTTGATACATCTATATGATACATTTGAAAGATAAATACATTAATAAATTTGTTATATAAACATTAAACAGAAATTTAGATTCATTAAAGATTTTGGATTACTTCATGCTTTGTTTGAAAATTAAAACAGGAAAATAGTTATAAATGTTAGAAAATATGAGCTCTCTGTGATATATAGCTGTAATTTAGTGTATTTTAAATGAATATTAGCGTCCGGATTTCGATGATTTAAAATATTCCTAAAATTGTTCTTAAAGGCATGCATAATGCCTTAAAATAATAATAAAAAAATCCTCTTTAGTTAAACTTGAACAATTCGAAACATCATTTCATTCTTAAAATTAAAAATTACATATAATTGTATTAGAACATGTATGTTAAGAAAAATTAAGATGTAATTTTCATTTAAGTCTGAATTTTATTTTTAAATACATTAAGTCTCCTGAAGTTTATTATGTTTTAATACAATTGAATTACTCTTTTCAATGGCTATTAATGGCAATGGCTTATAGTGTAAAACAAGTGAGAAGTTTGGAAATTTTATAAATGATTACTTTTTATAAATTTCAAAAAAATGTTCTAACATTATAAAAAATAAAATCAGAGAAACGCCCTAAATAGTTTAAAGAATTCTTTAAAAGAACAAAAGAGTCCAAAAGTTCAACAACAACAACAAAAATGCAAAAGCCTTGGCCTTAATGATAATAGTTTCACCACATACGATAATCTATAAAACTTAAAATTACCTGCTATATATAGCTCTTATTTTTAGCTAAGCAAGGATTTTTCACATTATTTTTACAAATTTTGTAGCAATACTAAACACCGTGCATGATCAAGGAATTCTTTCTAAAAACAGTTTTCAATTAATATCCAAAAACGATTTTGGAATCACTCGTCTTATTTTTTTTCTTCTTATATTGAACATAATAGTGCATAGAACAGTGATTCTCAACCTTCTTTTGTCGCGGCACACTTTTAACGATATCGACGGCACACAAAGAAAAAAATAAGTTTAAAAGTTGTTTACTTACCCATAATACATTGTGTAAAATAGTTTATGATATTAAATTTGAATGTAAAATAAAAAAATATGTACTACAAAAAAAAAAAAAAAAAACAGTACGCTTATTAAGGAACTAATTACAAGTTAATAATAAGAATACTTTTAATAAGAAATTTGAGCTTGTTTTTTTTTTGATAATTTATTTTTATAACCATTAATTGCATTGCTTATTTTAATTGTTATCTTTTATTTCCTTTTGTAAGTTAATATTTAGGAAGGTTTATTTTGTTAATTAATAATTTTAATAGTCATTAAATTTCATACTTATTTTAACATTTTATGATTGTCAGAGACTATAGGCGACAAAGATCTTCAAGCCTTTAAAGCGTGTAAAAATTATAGAAAATATATATATAAATTGTGTATATACTTTTCTTTAATTCAAACTTTACTCGTAATAAAAAAAGCATTATAATTTTTACTATATTATTTTTCAAATTTGGCGGCACACAAAAGTGCCGCTGCACATTGTTTGAGAATCATCACTAGTATATGCACTGATGGTCATTTTGAACAGATTATGAATGAAAAGTTTGAATTTCACATTTCATAATGATTTACTATTAATTGTTGAATTTGTAAGATATGTATATTGATTTCTTATTTTTTTGTTAAATATAAACGTATTTTTCTTCTTTTTGACATGCTTACAACAGAAATTGAATTGAAAAGAAAAATTATTTTGTAAATTTTTATTCTCATATTTTGCATCGATATATATGTATATAGTTTTGTACATAAATTGAAGATAAATTTGGTTTTGGAAAAATAAAAGTTTTATTTTGTCAAAACATTTCTGTGCATTATTTTGATTATATATCTAAATAAACCAATACATAGTTTGCGGTATTTTTTTCTTCTTCTTCTTCTTTTTTATTTTTTATTTATTAATATATTTTTTTTTACAAAGAACTTTTGATCTAATTATTGGATTTTTCCGTATTGAAGTGAAAACTAAATTTACAGTTTTCGTTTAACATGATTATCACATTTAAGAATAAATATGCGTATGGCATAAAACACGGAGCACAAATACTCTAAATATATACTTTTTAAAATCACAAATATGACAATGTGCTTACTTTTTTATTTTAGAGCAATGTGTACAATACAATGTGTTTAACTTTTTATATGAGCTATAAATGTAAATTAAACCATTTCTAAAATAATCAAGATAACTCGAAATGAGAGTGAAGATAAAATTCGCACATAACACTGACAAGAAAATGAGTCACAGATAACACCGTTTCAACGAGCAACTCGTGACTGTTTATGTCCAATCGTTTTCCTTAATCTGAGCCATGATGGCTCAGGTGATAGAGAGTTTGCTTTCCAATGAGGTGAACCGGGTTCGAGTCCCACAGATGGCTGGGCTTGCACCGGCCACAGTGCTGACCGTGGCCGTTGGGCTAACCGTGAGAGGTTCTCATGGTCTTCCTCACCATGCAACGCACATGCGGGTTAGTTCCATCAAAACGTCCTCCACGAAGGCAAAATTTCTCCCCAATACTTGATCCAGGAGTTCCCTTGTCTTCTGGATTGGGTTCAAAATTACAAGGGTACGGAGTTGAACGTTAGAAGTCGTAAACCCAAAAATTGGGCCAGCTGTTCAACGACGGTTATAAAATATAGAATAAAATCCGAGCAGTTTATAATTAAATGAATATTGGAGAAAATTTGAAATTCGAATTTTAAAATTTATGAAAATGCCATTGTAACTGATATTAAGAAATGTCCATGCAAAATTATGTAAAAATATGTTTGAAATTGGTCTAGTTATAAATGTCTAAAATAAAGTTTAAACTTTTGCTTTACATAGGCTAATAAATAAAGCTCGAAACATAGCCAATATTGCGAGTATTGTATAATTAGTTGGCGAAACGAAAAGAAATATGAAACAAAGCAAAAATTTATGGTTTTTTTTTAATGAATTGCTTTGAAATTTTATTAACCGTGAGTAAGTTTTTTTAAATATATTATTATAAATTAAATCCTTTTTTAAGTATATAACATCACTGATATGATAAAATATAATTTATTACCACATATAACTTCTGGAAGAAAGACGGCTTCAGCACGGATCAATTTAATACTATGACGTAACGAACATAAACTGCGCAGTGGAGGGAATTAAGAAAGATGTCACTGCGTTTGGACTAATAAAGGATGAAATTTCTTGTTTATGGTAATCCGTGCTTTCTCTTTTCTTGGAGGTGTTGATATAACACTATTCAAAAATTCAACTTGTAACATTTCCGCCAAGCTTTAATTAGGGATAGGGGAATAAAATGAACTTTTGTTTTTTAATGTAGATGTTACCGGCAAAGTATAAAACAAAGCCGGTATTTTTTAGAATGGTTAGGCATTGTATATGTTTTTAGGCAGGGTATGAAATATGATAAGTATTACATACTTTCCCTAGGCATTGTATATAACAGGGGTTACCAACCGGCGGCCCGGGGGTCGCATCCGGCGGCCCGGGGGTCGCATCCGGCCCGCGAAGCCTTTTTTTGTTTCCCGCGAACTAAAATATATTAGTTGTCTTTTTTTTGCGGACTATTTTCGTAAAAAAAATCTATATGGGTTTAAAACACTTTTCTCGTTAATAAAAACCTAATTTCTTCGTTTCTGTGAAATTTAACATACCAACGGTGCAGAAAAATTTATTTCTCAGGTTTTGCTTCCAAGAAAATATTTATTCAAATACGAAAATAATCGTGTATGTTGCTTTTTTTTATTTCATTTTTTTGTATTTTGTGAATATAATTTAGCATGTGTGTATCAGAAATTTTCTCGAAGAAATTCTCTGATTTAACTTGTGAAACCACTCATATTGGACGAAAATATTTACACACACATTTGTAAATTTTAAATTTAAAATGTAAATATCTAGTCTCTGGTGGTTGCGGCAGACAAACCTTAATTTTCTCATTGAACATTTTGTGTGCCACAATGTAAGTTTTAATACCAACCTTTTTAAAGTTTTATATCTTAACAATTAGATATCTGTTGCGCATTAAGTGTTTAATACAGAGGTGCACATTAAAGTTATTGTAGCCTGTATTTTTATTATTTATTTAATATTTTTAAAAATATTATTAATAACAATTAAATATTTTAAAAATCTACTTCTTATTTTAATTTGTAATTCAATACTTTTGTTTTGTACAACTTGGTAAAAATCTGACAGTAATATTTAATGTTCCTTCAAACATAAAAGAGTCCTACAAAACATTTTCATAAAGTTGCGGCCCGCCATTTGATTTGTGTTTTTAATTATGGTCCCCGGCCTCATGTAAATTGGAAACCCTAGGTACATAATACCTAGGCATTCTAAAGAATGGCAAATGCTATTTAGGCAAAGTCTGGAGAGAAAAAAGTCCTGATCAGGTTATTATGTAAATGATGTGCATTTGTCAAAAATAAAAATGTTATTCTGAAAACATACTGAGAGTGCCATGAAAATTTTTTTATTCAAAATGCGTAAAGAAAAATGAAAGTATAATTTATGCCTTGCTTACTCAGGGAAACAAAATTTTCATGTAAAAAAATAAGAAATTAATCTACTTGCTGCAACATGGCAGGATTAAATGACATTTTGAATTACATTTCATTACATAACGAATCGGAGATGTATTTTATACTTTACCGGTATCTCATTTGGCATTATATAGAATGCCTAGGAAATGTGTGAAATATAAATCGTTTCATACATTGCCGACTAGTTTTTGGTATTATATGCAATGCCTAGGCATTCTATAGAATGTCGGAATTCAATCCGGTAACATAGACAAGATACCTGAAGAACCACATCGTGAGGCTAAAACTAAAATGGTAAAAAAAGGAACTTCTGATTTTCGAATTCAAAACAAAACCAAAAACCGCTTTCAAATAATAAATTCCTTCTACCCTACCAGCAAGAACTTTAGAAGAAAAGAAAAAAAAATCCTCGTTGTCGCTGGCCACTATTAATTAAGATAACATTTTTCTTAAGAAGGTTCCCCTTCATCTTTTAATTGTTTGGTTGAAGGAATTTTGATGAAGGTGGGTGTGGAAAAAAAAGCTTTTGTTTTAGTTTGTCTTTTTATTTTTATTTTTGTTACTACCTTCAAAACTGTGAAGGCTGGAAAAAAACAATCCGTCATATGCCGTCCAAAAAGATTTCATTCCCTTCTCTGTACATTATTTTTGTTAACTACACCTACATCTAATCGAAGTTCACCTACCTTCTTTGCTTTTTGTTCTTTATTCCTAATGTGCATATTAGTGTACTACTGTGCTAATTAGTCTACCTCTTAATGTGCTAATTAGTTTTTTTTTATGTATATCACTGATAAAATTCGAAAGCTGTTAATATGTATAGTCTTTAGCCAAATTGTCAGACGCGCACTATAAGATTATATGTTATTGTATTTTCGCGACCGGTTTGCACTTGTTTACGTTAGTGTATCAATTGGTTAAATTAGACGATACATAATATAAATTCGACGTTTGGATAAATTAAAAGATATATTATATAGCCATTTTATTATATCAGGTATTATATTAGTATATTATAATAATTAGACCAAATAATAAGACGCACAGTAGTTTTTTAATAAATACATGTTTTGCTCGAGTTTATATGCAATACGTTTATATTTAATCATACATGTAATAGATTTTTATTCAGAAGACTTTTTATATACTTCGTATTTGTATTTATTTTTAACGTATTGCATGACAATGTTAAAAAATGGATACAAGAACGTAAACAAGTGTAAACCGGTGTCAGTCATGTAAAAACAATAAAGCTATATAGTATCACCTGATAGTTAAGAATTTACATAGAATCTTAAAGTGCATCTAATAATTTTGCAGGGGTCTGTATATTACCTAGAAAGTTTGCAAATTAACTGAAGTGATCCATTAAAGCGCGGAATCGAGAGTTTTCGCGATTGAATTGGATAATCTGCACATTAACGATCTTTGTATAGTTAAAAACAATACTTTTTTCTCTTATTCTATAAACTTTGATTGAATTTATTGACTTGATTCTACAGACATTTCTTTAATGTAAAATGATATTTTCTTTAAATAAACCGTTTGAATCTTTGCATTATAGTTTTTAATATCCACTAATAGTATGTATAGATGGCAAAAAACAAATAACAATGTGTTAAATGAAGCGTGTTGTCCCAGCAAAAATCTTATTTTCACTTTAACGAGTGCCTAGTGGGTAATGTGCACAGTAATAAGCTTAGTAATGTAAAGTTTTTTTAAAGAGTGGGCGAAGCAGTCTCAATTGACGGTGTATTTTCTTTCCCTCTCAATTTATGTAAATGTTGTGAATGAAATATTTCCCCGAAAAGAAGTATTTGATGAGTAGGTATGATGATCCAACAATCATCAACACAACTGGTTTTCGTATCAATCCTAGAACATTACAATATAACTATAAGCATCTAACTAACAAATTTAAATCAATAAATATGCTACTGAATTGATGGTTGTTGACCTCAACCGGTGAATGTTGACAATCACATAGTCGCTTTGGTAAATGTCCAAAATATATACTAGATCTAGTTAAGTGCCACTACCCGGTATGCCCTACATCAATGTTTTTTTAAGGTCAAGCCCAGTATGAACTTAACCGGTACTCCGAACACTGATGTTTCTCCTCTTTAGCATAAATTAAAATATCGAATAAATATAATAATATCAACGAATAAATATATATCAAATCGGATATAACAAATATTTCGGACATTCACCAAAGCGACTATGTGATTGTTGACATTCACCGGAGAAAATCGACATTCTCTTGATTACGGTCTTTCACGGTAACATAAATATGCTTTTTTGTATTAATCCTAAAATCTTGCCATGTACTGCTGTTTTAGGGAAATTAGGAATAGCGTTTGCTTTACGTTAACATGATTCTGTACCCCAGAGGTTCCACAAATAGTGTTTCATGGAACTCTTGGGTTCCGTAAAAAGCTAAAAGGGTTCCGAAAGTAAAGACTTTTTCAAACAGTTTTTTTAAAATATATTTTTTTTAACTCCGCAGTGATATTTTTTTTTCATTTTATAACCGTCCTTGCAACGCAATTTTTCGGTTTACGACTACTAATGTTGTTAACTCCGTAGTCTTGTAATTTCGAAAACAATCCAGAAGACAAGGGATCTCCTGGATTAAGTATTGGGAGAAATTTCGTCTTCGTGGTGGACATTTTGATGGAACTAAGCTGCATTTGCATTAAATGGAGAGGAAAACCATGAAAACCTCCCACGGTTAGCCTGATAGCAAGGGGACTCTAACCCATGATCCATCTACCACTGAGGATATTTCACGTCAGCACTGCGACCGGTGCACGCTGGATGCGGATTCTTATCAACCAACCACCGGTGGAATTCGAACCCTCATTGGAAGGCGAATACTCTATCCCTTCAGCCATCACGGCTCTCTGAAGTGATATTGGAAAAATATCAATAATTTATCATTTACTTTAGATTTTGGTTTGTTTTTTACGAAATTAGTAAAGCTACCAATAAAAAAGAAATGGCAATATTTTCTTTAAAAAATATATTTAATTTTTCTAATCACTATGTATTTAATAAGTTGTGAAAAGGCCGTGCATTTATAAAAAAGTACACCTCGTATCGCGTTTTTCGAAACTAAATAAAATAACTTAATTAGCTAATAAAAACTATGTTTCCAAGAAAAAAAAAAATTAAACGTTTATAAGTTATTTTTAGTTTTCATTTCAACAAAAACCATATTTTTCAAAATGAATTAGTGTTTTATCGTATAATTTGTTCACAATTGTTTTTGTTTACTTAATTAATTTTGTAGTGTTTCCACCAATAGATGGTAAATGACTTAAGTTACCATTACCGAAAAAAATATGGAAACCGCTTCTTTACCCCATGAACAATACAGCGATTTGTTGGGAAATTTTCGCGCATGCGCTGTGAAGCTCAATTAGCCTTAGCGGGAAGCCCGTAACACTAAGCAAAATCTCTTTATTACTATATATTCAATCGTATTAGTATCTAATGAACAAACCTATATTAAATATACGTTCTCTTCACAATAATAAGCATCAAACAGACATTAATTTATGTTTTTTTGTACCAATCCGCTGTAATTTCACCGTTGAAACTTAAAGAAAAGAAAACTTTAATCTAAGCAGTCAAAACCGAAATATAATGAATTACATGGAGTGGCCATGCGCCGCACCTTTAAGTCACGAAAGTTGACAGCTAATGGTTTAGTCTCCCTCTAGCACGCGATTTGCTTGTAGAGAACTCGTGTCCGCCTGACATCCACACGCAGATAATAATAAAAACTGAAAAAATTAAAAAAACGTACAGCATAAAAAAGACTGATTTTCTCAAAGAACAGACGAATAAAAACTGAACGAACGATGACAAATGATTTAAACGCTAAGCATTTTAACAGTTGAGAGGAGATTGAAAGAATATCATTCGTGTTTTGCAAATAAATCCTGATCGATTGAAAGGAACTCCTCGTTCAATTTATTTATAGGATTCGTAAAAAAAGAGTAAGAGTTGTAGAAATTTCAATCACACCTTCCACTCTTCTAGCATTTATTTATTTATTTTTTAATGTTTTTCATGTGTGGAATTATATTCTCTTTCAACTGATATTCAAGGCGAAGATAAATTAGGCTTTTAAGATACCGTTGCTAAAACTGACAATGACAAAAATGTCTAATCAATTACCCACCTGGTTTAGAATTCTCTGGTGGTGTTAAAGATAGATTTTTTGAAAGGAGAAAGATAAATGAAATTCAATTACGACTGAGGTCAATAAATAAGCTTTTCCATTTCTTTTTCATTTATTCGTTTTCGGGAAATTAACAAAATTGCGAAATAAAATGGGCATCCTTCGTTTTGTTAAACTTTCAATTTGTCTATCAAACTTTATTGTTGTATAAAAACGTATCATACTCCGTTGCAGTTTTATAAAAATTAAAAAAAAATGTATCATGCATGTTCTACTGATCAATCTCTTTTTACATTGTTATTAACTATGTACAAATATTAGACGCATTATTAGACAATTAGACTGGACAAATTATTAGACGCATTCTAAGATTTTTGGTAAAATCTGAATTATTAGGTGATACTATACAGCTTTATTGTTTCTACGCGACTGAAACCGGTTTACACTTGTTAAGTTTGCGTATCAATTAGTGAAATTAGACGATATATAATTAAATTAGACGATATATTGTACAAATATAGAATATTTATTATATCAGGTATTATATTAGTATATTATAATAATCATACCAAATTATCAGACACACTGTAGTTTTTTTAATAATGACATGTTCTGCACGAGTTCGCATGAAATAATTTTATATTTAAACATACATGTAATGGGTTTATATACAGGAGATTTTATATACACTTTCTATTTGTATTTATTCTTAACGTACTGCATTACTATGCTAACTAACTGATATACGAACATAAACAAGTGTAATCCAGTTTCAGCCGCGTAAAATCAATAAAACTGTACAGCATCACCTGATAATTAAGAAATGAAATTTACAAAGAAATAAATAAAAATGAAAGACATTTTTTAATGGTGAAGAAAAAAAAAATACCAAAAATAATTATTTTTAAAAATTCTTCGAAAAGTTTAAAAATAAGATAAAAATAATTGATTCTCTTGTATTGATATATTTTTGCTTTGGCTATATTGATACAATATTAGAGAGCGCTCTAATCTTCATAACCTGTCTTGGTGTTACATCTCTGTGTTAAAACATAGTGAAAGAATTGAAATCTATGAAAAGGAATCTTTGTGAAAAAATTTAGAATATATCACTTAAGAGAATTAAAACTTGACGGGCATGGTTTTCTTGAATTAGAATGGAAAGAACTGTTGCTAACGTAAACAAATGCCACGTTTCAACAACCAATCAGGATCGAGATACCCACACTACGTCACTTGCAGGTATCTGATTGAGGGCAACAACAACAACAGATTGTATCTTAATATGATCTCCGTGCTACGCGTATGTTTGAATTACAAACTATCATTTGCCTATTTTAAGTATTAGTCTATGTATGCATATAAATTTAACGATTCTAGGTTTGTATTGTATAGTAAAAGTAATTTAACTGATTCTCCTGTGTGTATTATCTTACTGCAATTATAAATTTTAGTGTTACTGAGCATGGTGCCGGGTATGAAGTAGTGTAAGAGAATATTCTAGTGTATTTCACTAAACTGTTCTTAATTTTCTGAGAACACCACTCTGGTTTGAAATAGCTGCCACTATTTTTGGCGTTCCGATACAAGAAAATTTTTTACTGTTCATAAGCTCATCTAAAAACTTTGAAATGTCAGAAAAAATTTCCTCAAGCAAAAATTAAATTTTCATCATTTATTGAAATAGCTCCTTAACACGGGATTTATTTTTCGTTTAATACAAGTTTTTGCCATCATTTCAATGGAGAGAAAAAAATAAAAAACTAGATTAATAGAGGTTTCTGAAATCGGATCCTATTGAGGAAAAAAAAAAGTGTAAGTTATCAGAAAGATATTTTTTGCCGTTTTCTGAGGCCTTCAACTATTTTATTCCAATAGATATCCGTAACCAATGTAGGGAGAGAGAAAAAAGAAGAGGAAGTTTCATTCATCTACTTACAGAACTCAATCTCTCCTCCCTTTACAAAACAAAACAAAAACAAAGAAAATGCAACGAGGAAGATTTTTCATCCCTCTTAACCGTAATAACAACCCTCAACCGAATGCGCAGGTAAGTCGGCGAACTTTGGCACCGAACATTTATTTCGAAATTTTTTTTTTTTTTTTCTTTCTACATTCTTTTTTCATTCGTTTTCATTTGTGGAGGACTTTGGGGTTTTGAGGGACAGAATACAGTACGCGAGGGATTTTTAAGTAAGTGTGAACCTTGTGACCCATCTCTTGATTGGAATCGTAACGTTCTGCGTTATTTTGCCACTCCGTGGGGTGTCCCTGCTTCTTATGATTCGCTTATACACAGTAGCCTTCATAATTTTCTAGCAAAAGATGGAGATATTTTTTTTCGGATCTGAAACTGAAATAGTGCTGTTTGCGAAATGCGTTCGAAAAAACAAATGGTGACAGTGTTGTTTTTTTCCAGTCGTGTTTTCTTGCACAATAACCTAAACATTATTCATTCTTTAATTTAGAACTCTAACGCTCAACCGAAGAAAAAAAATTAAGTAGGGAAAATACCAATTTTTTTTATTTTTTATTTATTAATAGTTTGGACTACTGTTTTTCAATTCCTACTATTAGTTCACACTCTCCCTATATCTTGTTCAAATTTTCAATCGGAATAAAATAATTTTTATTCATCCACTCAAGTTCAAATACAATTTTTTAAACTTGTTGTGGATGACACTTGATGTTAATACAGTAATTTCAAATATTAATTCATTTATTAAATAGGGATGAGCGAAAAAAGAAATGGAATTTTCTGATGGTTTGAGAGTTAGTCATTGTTTTAAATGTTACTATAAGCGATTCAGTTTTTCACCTATTTAAAAGATAACATCAGCGATAATTTCTAACTTATAGCTCTATTTGAATTAAAAAAAATAGTTTATTGTGCACATTTAAATATTTAATTATTTTATATTCGCTGTGTCAGACAAATTCAATAAATAACATGACGTGGTAGCATGTGTGGTCCACGTCACCAAATTTATACTTTTATAGTTGTCTGATACTACGCGTCTTTTTTTTTTCAATTCCTCTTTTTTCCGTCTTTTTTTTCAATTTTTTCAATATATATTTATATATCCTGTTCAAATTTTCAGTCGTTAATAAAATACTTTTTATTCGTCCACTCAAGTTCAAATACATTTTTTTAAAATTTGTAGTGAATGACACTTGATGTTAATTAATGCAGTTTTTTAAAATATTAATTCGTTCATTAATTTTAAATAATTAATTTTAGATTAGTTTTAGAATTAAATTTAAACAAAATTTTTTAAATATTTAATGAAAAGTAACTGAATAAAAATGTTTAAGACTGTTTTTTTTATATTACTTGTTTTAAAAGACTTCAATAGAAACGTTACAAAAAGAGGGATATTTTCCCTATTGCTGAGAGAATATTGCTTACTTTGCATAGAGATTGCTCAACAATCAATTAAAAAAAGTCTATATTCTGTCAAAAGTTACTTTATTTAGCTGTACTAGAAGAGATACTTTTTAGAGATATTATATTGCTATATTTAGAAATTGTATACTTGGAGATTTTTTTTTTTAAAACTGAAGCTAATACTGACAGCTGTTTCCCTTAATAGAATGTTAACATCGTGAGAAGGCAATTTCTGTTTTACATACATCAGTAATTTGAAATTTAAAGAATAGAAAACAGTAGTTTCAGATGTACCTAGAGTAAATCATAACCTTAACGTTTTAAATGCTCTAAGTTTTTCTTTTCCTTTTTTTTTAAATATCTTACTATATATTAAAATCTAATGATGGTATCGCAGTTTTCCATTGTTGTCCGTGCATTTTTATTGGCCGGAAAATCACGTGGTAGGATGCAGTTTTTCCTCATTCATTTCCATATTGTTTTGGTTGTCATCAGCATAAAAACTAATAAAAGTCATAAAGATATTCGCGATCGCAACGAACTATAGGGGGCGTTGTTGTATGTGTCGAATCGCTGCGATTTCCATATGAACAGTCATTCAGTTACACTGGAGACGTCTTTAATGTAGCATTGTAACGTTCCATCTTTATTGTGACTGATTAAATTTAAAAAAGAAATATGTTTGTTTTCTTTCTTATGCAAACGAAAACAAAATGATATCTCTTTTTTTTTTAGAGAAGGAACATCCAGAACACATCGGAAAAATATTTGTAAATAAAGAGAAAAAAATAGGTATATAAGAGTTCAAACCTAATGCCTGAGAAATAGTTTTACTAAATTTAATGGTATAACATGAAAGGCCCATTTAAATTTTAACGTAAAATAAAGAATGCTTACGAAAAAAAAAAAAAAAGAACCATTCTTTTTTTGTCGCCATTTTTTAGTGTTACGAAAATACGTCTTTGGGACTTGCCAAAAACAAAACAAGATGCAATTTTATTTTTTTAGAAGCGAAATATTTTATGGAGTGAAATATAACGAAAATGTACCAATGTCCATAACATGAAACTTTATCTTAGTAAACGTCAGTTTTGGAAATATTATTTCATTTTGAATCTTATTTATTAGAGTTCATAATGGCTATAGAATCAGGTGAGAGAAAAGTTTGTTTTGAATCAATGCTAAACTTTATATCGGCCCATTTTCCACCGAAATCCGATTGACTACTTTGATTTTAAATAAAATGTTTTATTTTATGATTTGTCGCAAAAATTTTAAGTGCAGATTGGCGGCACTTAAAAACCGTCAAATCTGTAGCGTCGGTGGCGTTAATACGTAAGTACCGAATTTTTATTCCATACTTTTCTGAATCATATTACTTCAAACATTAAAATATGCAAGGAGTATACATAAACACATAATTTAATACCATTTAATTTTTCAAAAAAGGTATTTTGACAACAATTTTATCAAAAAATTATAAACTAAAAAACGTAAAATAAAGAATTCTTAGGATAAAAACGATTTTAAAAATTCCTCATTTTTCAATAAAAACTTTCGTATTGTTTCTTTTTTTTAATTCTTATAGTATTTAATCAGACGTAAAAAAAAACCATTCTGTAGAGAACTATCATCAAGTAAGAAAAAAAAATTTTTACAAGCAAATTTTTTAATATAAAAATCATAACACTTACCTGATTTATAAGTCCGGAGAATTCCAAAATGATATGTTCTTTGTTTGAAAACTTTATTCTCAAATAATATACACATAGTTTATCCCTTCATTACTTTTAGGTAACATACCACACATCAAAATTTTATAATTGTAAGATCTCGATATGAATTTTAATATGTAGCTTAAAAACAGAATAGATGAATTCTAGTTGAAATTCTTTTAAAACTGAAAAACACTTACCAAGAAAACGATAAAAAATTTATTTATAATCAGCACAAAAGATACTTTTTCAAGTAATTCGGATTATTCTTTATTGTTGTTTTCTGAATTATGTAGATACAGAAATATATACTATTCTATGAAGAAGAATATTCTATAACTATAGCAGTTCTGTATGGAATTCATTGGAATGACGAAAGCAATGTTGACTTCATTTTAACTTGTAATGAATTGAAGACAGAAAAATTATTTTACCGCAATACACACATCTGTAACAGCAAGTGATCATGAAATCATTTTATGTTGTTGGTAATAGAAAGGTAAAAATTATTGAGAAGTTGTTCTTCAAATGCTTGGTATGTTCTGCTTCAATGTTTGGCATGTTCTGGTTAGTTTTTTCCAAGTTCTTCTACTTTTTCCTTAGGGAAATTTTGCTTCTAAGAAAATGGCGTCCGTCTTTGCCAAAGGTTATGAGGGAACTAATGGTTACAGGCTCTCGCTAGAGGGCGTATCGACCGTTGCGATCGCGAATTGTTTTTCTATAAATATTTTTGTATCAATAATTTAAATAATTTGAGACACTTGTTAAAAAATATTTATATTTTATGACTAGCTTGGTACGTGGTGAATAAAAAAAGAAAGAAAATTAACAATAAATCAATGTAAAATAATTTCAATTAGTTTTCTTTCTTTCTTTTTTTTTTTTTTTTAATATTTATTTTAATGCTTAAGTCCGTAGCCTTGCAATTTTGAACTAAACCCCAGAAGACAAGGGAACTCCTGGATTAAATATTGGGACAAATTAGTCCTCGTGAAGGAGTTTTTAATTTTTACCCGGCGTTTACCGTTACTTGGAAGGGAAAATCGTTAAAACCTCCTACGGTTAGACCGACGGCGAAGGTATTCTAACCCAAGTTCAGTCAAACTGAGAAAATTTAATATCAGCACTGTAATCCACGCAAGATAGGAGCAGATTCCGTATAACCCAGAATCATCGCTGGTGTTCAAGCCTGGGTTACCTCGTTTGAGGCGAGTGCCCTGCCTCCTGAGCCCTCTATATTAGTAAATCCCTGAAGTTCTGATTAGAGTAAATCATTCAGGTTAAAGCCTCGAGATAGAACACTCACTTTTCAAATAGGAGGCGTAGATTCAAATTTCGGTTGTGGTTCGTCGATTGAAATATCAATCTGGTCTTAAAATCGATCCCTCTTACAATCTTGTCGTAAAATGTCCTCAATCGCAGACAGATTGTGGATTGTAAAAACGTTGCTGTTGGGCTGGCTGTGGGAGGTTTTTCGTGATCTTTCTTCCCATGGAGTTGAAATTAGGTTACGTTTCATTTAAAAAATACTCTCGGAAGGCGAATATCCAGGAGTATCCAGGAGTCTGGTACGAAATTACAAGCCTATGGAGTTAAAAATAAGTGGCCTTAAATGCGATATGAATACAGTCCCTGGCCAAATTATTAGACACACTGTAACATTCTATGCAAAATTTTAATTATCAGGTAATACTTTACAGCCTTATCGGTTTTATGCGGCTGAAACCGGTTTGCACTTGCTTACGTTTGTGTATCAATGGGTTAACATTGTAATGCAATACGTTAAAAATAAATACAAATAGGATGTATATAAAAATATCTCCTGAATAAAAACCCATTACATGTATGATTAAATATAAAAGTATAGCATAGAAACTCGTGCGAAACATGCTATCATTAAAACACTACAGTGCGTCAAATAATTTGGTCTAATTATTGTAATATACTAATATAATGCATGATATAGTAAATATTCTATATTTATATAATATATCGTCGAATTTATATTATATGTCGTCTGATTCAACCAACTGATACACGAATGTAAACAAGTGCAAACCGGTTTCAGTCTTGTAAGCTGAAAATTATCACCTGATAATTAAGATTTCACATAGAATCTTATAGTGCGTCCAATAATTTGGCCAGGGACTTTAGGCTATTTGACTTTAATTGTGAATGTTATTTAAAGTTATTATTTTGTGAAATTTATGAAGATGCTATAAAAGCTTGATTCTTGGAAAATTTCGGATGGCTATGTCGCCCTTTTAATCCCTTTTTCAAACGTTTCAGGCCATTAGCAAATTTTGTCCCTGTCTCCGTGAAAACAGACCAAAGTAATAATTCCTTAGAATGTCCAGCGAGTGTAGGTGGAATGTCGGAAAACATTACCAGATATTACTTGTCATAACCGGTTTCGGTTCCTTTATCTGTTAAATAAATTTCATTTGTGACTTATTCCGTCCCTCTAATCGCAGCTTTCGAATAAATAAAAAAAAAGTTCCAGGAAATTACTTCTTCAGCGAATCTGTGTTTGGTATTGCCAGGAGGGCCATTAAGTTACTTGTAATTCATAAAAAGACTACCCCCGCTGATTTAACTATCGTTTTGAATGTTCTTTTTCCATTGTTGCCATTCTCATAACCTTTATTTTAGCCTGTTAGAAACACCTGCTTTTTAAAGCGGTAAAACACCATGTTTCAGCGCGCCACACGACGACCGGAAGTGTAACTAATTCTCTAATCGAGCTATAGGCACGAATTTTCGTGCGGTTGGGAAAGAAAAGGTAAACATAGGCCCCTTTTTTTCACCCAGAAGAGGTCTCCGGGACCCGGGGCCCCTCTTCTGCAAGAGAAAATAAACATTTTTAGTTTTTGATACTTCACAAAGTTCTTTTCTTTGATTCGCAAACATGTTTTTTCTTTTTTTTTCTTTTCTTTTCTAAATAAAGGCACGTGCTTAAGAGTCAAGACGTTACATTTTACGAGTTAAATTTTTTCAACGTTTTTTCTTTTTTATTTATTTATTTATTTATTTATTTATTTATTTATTTTTTTGTTTCCCCGAAGAATAAAAAAGTAATATAAATTTTTTTTTTAAAGTCAATTCCTACTTAGTCAACAAAGAAAATTTTTATTTTAGTTACTTTTTATTAAATAATGAAATTTTTTTCTCAAATATCAAACTAACAATTAATTGATTGAATTTAATTAATGAATTAATATTTGAAAAAACTGTATTAGCATCGTGTGCTGCCATCCATTACAAGTTTAAAAAAATGTATTGGAACTTGAGTGGATGAATAAAAAAGTATTTTATTAACGATTGAAAGTTTGTACAAGATATAGGGAGAGTGTGAACTAATAGTAGGAATTGAATAAGTTTTTGGCATTAAGAACATTGGCATTTTGAAAAAACACCCGTCTTTTATTCTAATTGAGCGACGGTATAATATTTTGCTTGTTTTGTTGCTAACTAAAAGTGAAAATGTCCAAAATCATTTTATTTTGTTAAAATTAATTAACGATGATTAAAAACGTATTTACAATTTTCCCTCCGTTTACACCCTTTTGACGGTTGAGCTTGGAGGACTCTTTCCTCCTGATACTCCGATGATATTTGTGAAATTTTCTTAAAATGATCACATTTTTTTTTTTGTGATATTGTAGGGTTTCATGAGAAACGTAAAAAACCTTTAAAAATTCTGTAATTTTTTTTTTTTTTTTTTTTTTTTTTTAAAAAGAAAAAACAACGAATGTTTTTTATTGTACTTGATATTATTAATTTATATGAACGATTTTTAAGTTATTACCCATTGGCAAAATGGGTTTTGGTTTGGATTTGATGGCGTCCACACACTTTTCAACAGTGTTCAAGAGTAATAGTAAACAGTGCGCATGCGTCGTCATTGCATGTGTTGCTATGGCGACCGCCGCTGTTTTTATTTTTATTTTGATTAACAGGCATTTTTAATGTATTTACGTAATAATAATTTAAAGTGTTTTTATGTTCTTTTTATTATTAACGCATAATTACTGGCTTGACAGTGATTTCAATATAAATATGAATGCTGAAGAAGGAAATGTATTTTGTGACGTCTTGAACACGTACATATGCAGGATTTGCAGGCAGAAAACTCGTGCAAAACATGTAATTATTAAAAACCTACAGTGCGTCTATAAATTTGGTCTAATTATTATAACAGAATACCTGATATAATAAATATTCTATATTTATATAACATATCGTCAAATTTATCCAATCGCTGAATTTATATCATATATCGTCTAATTTAGGCAATTGATACATGAACGTGAACAAGTACAAACCGGTTTCATTCGCGTAAAACCAAGAAAGTTGTATAGTATCACTTGATAATTAAGATTTTACGTAGAATCTTAAAGTGCGTCTAATAACTTGGCCAGGGACTGTACTCCATAGAACAAATTATTAAAAATAAAAAATAAAAATAAAAAACACTAATTTATTAGTATCAACTTTCTACCAAAGGTCTTTTTTTTATATCGTATCACATTTCGACCTGTGTGATTCTTGTTTGCTAATTTCAAGGTTCTTCATAAATCTGAGAAAAATCTTCTCTTACACATTAAAATTTTTTTCTTGTCAGGGTTTCGGTAAAAAGAGGCATCATTTATCACCCATTCGCGAACAAAATTTTCAATGATTTCACAGGCAATGATGAGAAAAACAATTTTCCCGAGCCATCCTTCGCAAAGAAATGTTAGCTTAACAAACATGTGAATTAACCTTAGTCTCAATGCATCATGAAAGGCGTATATCCTCACAAACTCGGTTTGAATTCGCAAACCTTATTAAGTACTCGCGGATGAACAGTTCACAGAACTTTCATATATTCTATGAATAACGAATTAAGTGCCTTATTGAGTGGGTGTTAAACCACTCTTCTCGCTTACTAAACACGAGGGACAGTCTGTAAGAAATTAGATTAGCACTTCCTTTCTTGCCTCAGACTTAATGGAATAGTGCAGTTTATAACTGTCTGTCAGAAGAGCGAAATGGATGGATCGGAAATCTTTTTTCTACCCCTAATAAGTTGGTTTTACTCTCTACCTTCAAAAACAATCAAGTGGGACTTAAAGACGTTTCTTGCATCTTAATTGAAACTCTCTTGGCAGATCAGAAGAAACAAAACAAAAAATCATTTGTTACAATTATTCTCCACTATTTAACATCATTTACTCTGTTGCATATTCGTTGAATATTTTGAAATTGTTCCATAATGGTTTTCCCATTGATGGATCATCATATTTTTGATGGAAATCACCAATTCCATTGTAAACCATTATATTTTTGATAGTAACCAACATAAGTAACCATCACCCCAATGCAGGAATTCGGATTGATTTATGATGGTCCAACAGATGTATAGCAACTTGTGTTGATGGTTTGTTCATGTTGAACCATCGGAAATTTCCATCATAGTTTCTTAGAAATCAAATGTTGGAACGATCATGAACCCCCATTTCCCCAATGTAGAATTTCGGACTGATTTTTGAAGAGCCAACGTAAAAAAAAAGAAGGAAAAAAAATTATGTTATATTCTTGATGAACCAACAATAATTATTATTAAATCATCATGGAAATACATTGTTGTACCATTATGGAACTTCAAGAATTTCCATCATAATATCTTAGAAATCAAATGTCAGAAGGATCAAGAACAACCATCGTCCCAAAGTAGGAATTCGGACTGTATTATGATGGTCCAACATAAAAATAAAAATATTGTTTTAATGGTATATTCCTGAAAAGCAACGAGAATTCCTATTAAACTGTCATGGAAATGTAAAAATGGAACCATCATGAACCATCATGGATTGTTTGTCCATGAGAATCAAACTTCTCTTGACGGTTAACCATCATAGTATTAAAGTAGCATTTTCCATCATGGAATGGTGGAAGCTTGTTGGCATATCAAAAACCACGTGAACGCACAATACAAAATAATGGATGATGGTGACCATCACAGGATATTGGATCATCATGTATCGCACTGAAATCAACATAAACCATCAAAAAGTTTTGATGGGGCCATCAAGAATTCTGACTTTGGTATAATCATTAACCTATTACTCGTTGCCCTTGGTCAGAAAAACTACATTTTCTTTGTAATTAACTGCAACTACTTTATTACAATTGTGGTTAACTACAACTACTTTATTACAATTATGGTTAACTACAACTACTGTTTTTTAAATGTAGCGACTACAAATTACTTTCTAATAGTAGTCACTACTTCGTTATTTTTAGAAGACAAACTTAACTGGAGAACTTAATTTTCACCAATATTCGAAATGGTTTTGAATAAAAAATTGGTTTGGTTAAATATGAGTGATATTCTGACGTTTTAATTCATGTTTACATGAAATAGTTTTCTTTAAAATTTTTTTATTCCTAAGCACTTTTTTTCGAAATTTGTTCTCTTAATTTTCAAACCCTATGATTTTTTCGATTTAAGAAATGCTAGGAAATCATCAAATATTTGTGACTTAAGTGATCATTGCTTTTTTATATCCTCCAAGAAATAAAGTACAGAGCGAAAAACAAAAATCACACCACCCTGAATAATTTTTGATCGGATATTTTTATGTTCTCAATCTTAATGGTTTGAGGGGTTGACCGTAAATATGCCAATAAATAATGCAGACGATATTTTAAGTTACAAAATCTGACACAAAAACATACTTTATAGTTCCTGCAAAATCGAATTTTAAAAAAGTCAGGTATTTAAAATTCGATGTCTCAGGAACAACTTGACCGACTTCGCACCGATTTTTCCAAACATCAGACGTAGATCAATCTTATTAACGCTCGGCTACAGAGGCATTCTCATTGCGTACGTTGACGAGCCCGTGAAGGATTTGCACCAATCAGATTCGAAAAATTTTTCGTGTTTGAACTTGGTTTCTTTATTTAACTAACGCTAGAAATAGTTGCTAGAAATAGCTTCAAACTACTGTTTATATATATATATATATATATATATATATATATATATATATATATATCGCACTACTCACTACACTGCTTCTTTTAAGAACTAGCGCACTACGCAACAAACTACGTAAATAAGTAGCGACTACAGTACTTGCAACACGACGTGCGTGACGTGCCGCAGTCATGCGTATGTATTGCAATTGTTGAATGGTTATTTGTTTTGTATTGTATCAATGTATGTACAGATCAAATTTCATTAAAATCAGTTCAGTAGTTCTAGAACAGGGGTTTCCAACTTACATGAGGCCGGGGGCCGCAATTAAAAACATCAGTCAAATGGCGGGCCACAACTTTATCAAAATTTTATATAGGACTTTTTAATGCTTGAAGGAACATTAAATATTACTGTCAGATTTTTAACAGGTTGTACAAAACAAAAGTATTGAATTACAAATATTAATAAATATTTTCTGGGATGAAAAACCTGAGAAATAAAATTTTTTGCACCGTTGGTCTGTTAAATTTCACAGAAACGAAGAAATTAGGTTTTTTCAACGAAAGAAAAGTATTTTAAACCCATATAGATTTTTTACGGAGTTGTCAATTAATATCTTTTAGTTCGGGGGACGCAAAAAAAAAAAAAAAAAAAATGCTTCGCGGGCCGCCAGTTAGCAACCACTGTTCTAGAGATAATCGACCAAGTATGAAAATTCTCTTAATTTCTTACGCCAGTGTATAACGAACTTAGCTTGGAACAATTCGAAAAAATAGCCTATTATTTGGGGGGGGGGAAGGCGTGCATTGAATTTGACCAAAGAGCCTCAACCTGGGACTTTGCACCATCCAGATTTGAACTTGTTACCTAAAACTATCACGGATGTAAATTCTCCCCTCCCCCTCAACACTTGTGAAATCCCTCATCCTTCATATCGTCTCTCTCTTTAATATCCATCACTTAAATGAAAGCAGCAATCTAGTTGTACCTGTTCAAATAGATGGAATGGCAGCCATATCTGCTAATATGAATTTAAAAATATCGTCAAATTCGTCAGCAAGCAAAAAAAGAAAAAAAAGATTGAAAGCTGTGTAAAAACAATCTCTAATATGAAGAGTACGATCCCCCGTTGAGAATGCGTAATTAATCATGTATGATGTGCACCTAGACCTGTAATAAGGGCGCAGAGTAGGGGGAATAATGAACAGTTGTCGAATTTTTTTATTTTCTTTCACTTCACCCCCATACTGTCTCAGCCTCTCAAGGAAGAAGTTCAAGGATAAAGTATATTCAGATTTTTATGACTTAGGAAGAAAAATAAAAAGGTTGAGCAAGTAAACTGCATTTAGAGTAGAGAAGATTTTTTTTAAAAAAAATTACCGCTTTTGATTGCCTTTTCTAATAAAATTTGCATTGTCACTCTTTTTGCATTATAAAATACTACATTGCGCTATAAAACGATACTTAGGCGTGCTATAGAATCGACCAGTTAAAAAAAGGTTATAATGATCAAATAATTTTTTTATCTGAGATTATATAGAATCAGCTGGTTAAAAATATTATATTGATCAAATAATTTATATAGAATTCTCCATTTAAAAATGTTATAATATTAAAATAATGTTCTTATTCTGAAATGATATGGAATTGGCTGGTTAAAGATTTTAAATTGATCAAATTATTTCCTTTCTCTGAAATGCTGTAGAATTCGCCAGTTAAAACTGTTATAACATTCAAATAATGTTGTTATTCTGAGATGATATGGAATTGGCTGGTTGAAATTATTATATTGATCAAATAATTTTCTTTCTCTAAAATGCTATAGAATTCGCTAGTTAAAAATGCTATAATATTGAAATAATGTTTTTATTCTGAGATAATATGGAATTGGCTGGTTAAAAGTGTTAGAATGATTAAATAATTTTTGTTTCTGAGATGCTATAGAAGAATCAGCTGGTTAAAAATATTATATTGATCAAATAATTTATATAGAATTATCCATTTAAAAATGTTATAATATTAAAATAATGTTCTTATTCTGAAATGATATGGAATTGGCTGGTTAAAGATTTTAAATTGATCAAATTATTTCCTTTCTCTGAAATGCTGTAGAATTCGCCAGTTAAAACTGTTATAACATTCAAATAATGTTGTTATTCTGAGATGATATGGAATTGGCTGGTTGAAATTATTATATTGATCAAATAATTTTCTTTCTCTAAAATGCTATAGAATTCGCTAGTTAAAAATGCTATAATATTGAAATAATGTTTTTATTCTGAGATAATATGGAATTGGCTGGTTAAAAGTGTTAGAATGATTAAATAATTTTTGTTTCTGAGATGCTATAGAAGAATCAGCTGGTTAAAAATATTATATTGATCAAATAATTTATATAGAATTATCCATTTAAAAATGTTATAATATTAAATAATGTTCTTATTCTGAGATGATATGGAATTGGCTGGTTAAAGATTTTATAATGATCAAATAATTTTCTTTTTCTGAGATGGTATGCTGTTTAATAAAATATAAGATTTTCAAATTAGTTCCTTGTTCTTATGTATTATACAATCAGAAGTTAAATATGTTTAAATAATTTCTAAGTTTTGATGTGCTGTATAGATTCGGGCGGTTAAAATGTAGATATGTTCAAATATTTTTACTTTGCCTCTGTGAATCGTCCTTGAAACTACTAAAATTTAAGCCTCGAATTACCGAAAGATAATAACCGTTATTCAAAACTTATTTCAGGTATAAAAATTTTGTTCGAAAAAATGGAACGCAAAAAAAGCAAAATAATAATTCCAACCATCACCCAGTGGGGGTGCTTTACAAGACATCGAAATATGTAATTACCCAAGCATCTTTTATATTAACAGCCACGTCGCGAACATAGCACTTGAGCTGACTGGTCGAATCTGTGGTGCCTCAACTTAGTATAAACAAACGTTCCAATATCATACCTGTTCTACATTCTGTAACATCAAAGGTGCCGGTCCACTAGTCTTTTTAGAAAACGAGAGTCAGCAATTAAGTGGTGTTCCGAAGAGGGGATGAGAAGGGGGTGCCGTACGTGGGTGGTTAAGTTGGACGCACATCCGGGTCTTTTGCGACTATAATAACCTATTTAAATAAAGGACTTAGGGAAAAATGTCCACTTATCAAATTGTAATTATCATTTTTATTGTTCAATATTTTTTTTTAACAGAATATCTGAAATCATTTGTCTTTAAGTTAAGTATTAAGAATGAATATTTAATTTTATACTCTAATAGACTTGCATAAGAACATATTTTTTGAACGTATATGTTACCGATAAATTTTAAAAAGTAAGTTATTTTATAGATTATTGAATATAGATAACCTAAAGTGATTCGATGAAGTGCCAAAAACTTTTTTTTCATTTCTCAAACTTGAGTGTGAAACACTTTAATTTAATACAGTTTTTTCAAATATTAATTCATTAGTTAAATATAATAAATTAATTTGAGATTAAACTTAGAATTAAATGTAGTGAAATTTTTTTAATTATTTAATAAAAAGTAACTAAAATAAAATTTTTCTTTGTTGACCTAAGGCTTAATAATTATTGATACGATATTAATGTGAATATTGATAAATTATATTTGAGCTACAAAAATACTGTTTAATTTCGAAATGATAAAAAAACTATTGGAAAAAATATCGCAATTCTTATACATTGATAGTTTTTGACAATTCATCGTGTTCTTAAGATACGTATTTTTCGTTTTAGGGAATGCTTATGTTGGCGATAACTACTCGGAAAAGCAAATACCAACACCTGGTCCCTGTAACATGGTTTTACGAAGCTCGTTCGCCAAGGGTAATAAAAAAGTCATAGTTTAAGTGCCCTACACTTGAAGCAAAACTATATTTTTAAATTGTACGTGCCATTTTGCTGTAAAGAATTGTCAGAACTTTAGAACGGACAAATAACTAAAATATTTAAAAACAAATTATAAAACCTGTTTAAAAATCACCAATTTAGCGACATTTTTTGACCTAGATAAAAATTATCAAAACAAATATTTTATTCCCATTTTTTGCAATTTTTTTATGAGTCCCAGATAATGCGGCAATGGAGTACGTTTTTAAATATTAAAAAAATGAACACCAAAGATTTTTATTTTCTCAAAACTGTGGCTTTTCCCCATATTGACGTTTGAACACTTTTCAGAAAAAAAAACAAAGAGGGCGCTGGCTAAAGATATGCTAAATTTGCAACAGTCATGAGTGACTGTTGCAAACTCACATTAATTGCGAACGTAGCATATTACTCTAAAGAAAAGCATCGTTTCATGCGATAACAAAGCCTTCGGAAAACAGCTGTAACCAATAAGTACCATGAACTAGTGGTTCAACTAGTGGTTGCTTAACCATAAACAGTTTCATTTACGTTAAATATTTGACCGATTATTCTGAACCTTACAATGTTGCAAGTATAATGAAATAAAATCAACAATATGAGAGAGACAAACAAGAAGATTTTAGTGGTTAAAAAATAATTATCATTTCCCTCTTAGAGCCGTGATGACGCAAGGGATAGAGCATTCGCCTTCCATTGAGGTTAATCCGGTTCGAATACCAGCGATGGCTGGTCGATACGAATTCCGCAGCCGGCTTGCACTGATCGCAGTGCTGACGTATAATATTCTCAGTGGTAGACGGATCATGGGTTAGAGTCCCCTTACCGCCAGGCTAAGCGTGGGAGGTTCTTGTGATTTTCCTCTCCATGTAACGCAAATGCGGTTAGTTCCGTCAAAAAATCCTACACGAAGGCAAAATTTCTCCCGATATTTGATCCACGAATTCCCTTGTCTTCTGGATTGGGTTAAAAATTACAAGACTACGTCATTAAACATTGGCAGAGGTAATTGGGTCTACTGTTCAACGACGGTTATAAAATAAAATAAAACTTCCCTCTCAGGGCATTCAGGAGGTACATAGATAGTGTTAGTTACAAGTTACAGATGAAGCCATTGGCTGTCACCAAAGATGGACGGACAACACATGCAGGTGCACGTGCCGAGCATACACCCCCACCAGACACATGATTCAAAGGTAAAAAAAAAACAAAAAAAACAACCGCCGATATGATAACTGTTTCAGAAAGAAATAACGCCAAGGATGTAGGAAGGCGACAGATAGAATGTGTTTCTTTATCTTCGACTGCACCGTCTGATTTGTACGCGGGGCAGCCAATAAAGAAGATCTGAGCAAGGAGTTGACACTCTCAAAACTAATGATCTCCTCCCTGACTATTAGTATTCTTGAACTCAGGAACTGCAACCCACGATTCCAGTGGTCACAACTAGAAATTGAAATCTGGAAGGTGCGAATCGTCACATTTATTTTCCTAACCCTCATACATTTTTGCCTTTCTTTTTCGGTGAACTTTTGTGGAATTTTGGGTTGATTGATAGTGTTAGCTTATATAAATGTTTTGGAGTATGATCGCATATACAGTCCCTGGCCAAATTATCAGACACACTGTAAGATTCTATGTAAATTCTTAATTATCAGGTGATACTATACAGCTGTATTGTTTTTATGTGACTGAAACCGGTTTGCACTTGTTTACGTTAGTGTATCAATCGGTTAAATTAGACAATATATATCCTAAATTTGACGATAGGAAAAATTAGACGATATATAATATAAAAATAGAATATTTATTATATCAAACATTATATTAGAATATTATAATAATTAGATCAAATTATTAAACGCACTGAAGTGTTTTAATTATTACATGATTTGCATGAGTTTCTATGCAATACTTTTATATTTAAACAAACTTGTATAGGGTTTTAATTCAGGAGATATTTTATATACTTACTAGCCGCTTAAGGTGGCCAGCTGTCCGCCAGAGTTTTCCTTGTCTTGCCACAAATGCAATCGAGCTTGGGATGTTGAAGCACGATTTTCTTCTAGTCTTCTTCGACGTTCCTGGGATGTTTCTCGGGTCCTTGCATTTCTTGTTGAGACACGATTATTTTCTAATCTTCTCCCGCGTTCTTCAGATGTTTCTTGGGCCCTAGCACTGCTAGTAGAGACACGATCCTCTTCCAATCTTCTTTGACGTTCCTCGGGTGTTTCTCTGGCCCTAGCAATGCTAGTTGAGACACGATCCTCTTCTAATCTTTTTTGACGTTTCTCTGATACTTCTTGGGCTCTAGAATTACTTGTCGAAATTCGGTGATGTTCCATCCTTCTTTGACGTTCCACAGACGTTTCTTGGGCCATTCTTCTTCTTTGAGAATCTCTGAATATCTTTTTCTTTGACAAAATACAAAGTTTTTTGGAAGGCGGTTCTGCCATGTCAGTAATCGGGTTTTTAAGAAGTCAACGAATATTTTAGAACAACAATTACTATGAAAGCAAATAATGAAACTTCAATATTAAAATCTAAGTGCTTACCTGCAAACTGAAACTTTCTGAAAATAACTAATTACATTTAATAAAAACTGTTAAAATAAAGAATAGAAAAACCAAATAGATCCAAGGTAAGTGTGATCGTTCCTTCAAAAACAATTAAATTCCTATTTTATATATTATATAGCTACAACGCTTAAGAAAAAAAAACTAAAATGCTAAATACATGAAAAGAACACGAAAACGAATAAATTTTTTATGGTATCAATTTCTATTTCTATATAATTTTTTATGGTATCAATTTCTATTTCTATAACGCTACAAAAATTATCGTCTTCGCTTAAGAAGAACAAATAGAGCGTGGAAAGAAGAAGAAAAACTTATTATAACAATTATGAACAGCGACAAATATATCAAAGCGAAGCGTTCTATTTACGTATGTTGCCACATTTTTAATACAAAAGTTAAACTTTTTTCCACTTTGATAAATGTAAACTAATGCGAACCTTACAATTAAATTATTAATTCCTTCGTATATTATTGGTTTAAGTTGTCGAAAATTAATATTTCAATTGTAAGGTTCGCATTAGCATAGATTTATAAGAGTGGAGAAAAGTATCTGCATTTTTTAATAGTTTTTTTAATATGGCTCTTTGAAGACGAAAAAGCATAGATTTTCTTACAAAATGACTGATAACAAAAAAACTAATCCAAATTTTTGAAAAAGAAAAAAAATACTTCTTCATTATGTCAAAACACAATTATGTGTCAAGTTTTGTGCCTGGGCGAGTCTTCTGGGGCGATATATTGTGATTACAAACACACACACAGCCGCATTTATTATTATGTATAGATGTATAGATTACATTTATTTTTAACGTATTGTATTACAATGATAACCAATTGAATTAAAAAATGCCAACCGGTTTCATCCGAGTGAAAACAATACAATTGTATAATATCACCTGATAATTATAATTTTACATAGAATCTTATAGTGCGTTTAATAATATGGCTAGGGCACGTAAGTGATTCGAGATATTAGTCAGATTTCGCAAATTTATAGCTTCCATGTTTTCCCGTACCTAAGACAAAGAATATAGAGCAAACATCGCTGAGGATAGATTTGGGGAAACATCAGGGTTTCGAGTATCGGTTAAATGCATACTGGACAGTGGCACTTAACTAGATCTAGTATTTCGGACATTTACCAAAGCGACTATGTGATTGTCAACATTCACCAGTGGAGGTCAACGAATATATATATATATATACAGTTGAACCTGGATTTGTTCCCATCAGCTCTTTCGTTGTCCCTTTTATATCATTATTTTGTTTTAATGTTTTAGTCACAAAAGCTATTCTTATAATGTTAATAACACCCGTTAATAACTAATTTTCGAAACTACTGATTACTGCGTGGTTTTCCTCTCCATGTAACGCATATGAGAGTTAGTGCGATCACAAAGTCCTCCAAGAATGCAAATGTCCCCCTATACTTGATACAGGAGTTCCTTTGTCTTTTGGATTGGGTTAAAAATTACAAAGCTACGGAATGAGCCGCGATGGCTCAGGGGATAGAGCGTTCGCCTTCCAATGAGGCGAACCGGGTTCGAATCCCAGTCGATACGAATTCCGCATCCGGCTTGCACTGACCACAGTGCTGACGTGAAATATCCTCAGTGGTAGACGGATCATGGGTTAGAGTCCCCTTGCCGTCAGGCTAAAAGTGGGAGGTTCTCGTGGTCTTCCTCTCCATGTAACGCAAATGCGGGTTAGCTCCATCATAAAGTCCTCCACGAAGGCAAATTTCTCCCAATACTCGATCCAGGAGTTCCCTTGTCTTCTGGATTGGGTTCAAAATTACAAGGCTACGGAGTTGAACATTAGTAGCCGTAAACCCATTAAGTTGGGTCGGCTGTTCAACGACGGTTATAAAAAGCTACGGAATTGAGCCATGATGGCTCAGGGGATAGAGTGTTCGCCTTCCAATGAAGCGAACCGGATTCGAATCCCAGGGATACGAATTCCGCATCCGTCCTGCACCGACCACAGTGGTGACGTGAAATATCCTCAGTGGTAGATGGATCATGGGTTAGAGTCCTCTTGCCATCAGGCTATCCGTTGGAGGTTCTCGTGGTCTTCCTCTCCATGTAACACAAATGCGGGTTAGATCAATACCTCCTAGATGGGAAGACCATTTCCTTCTCTAGAAGGTAATGGTTAGCTCCATCAAAAAGTCCTCCACGAAGGCAAAATTTCTCCCAATATTCGACCCAGGTGTTTCCTTGTCTTCTGGATTGGGTTCAAAATTGCAACGCTACGGAGTTGAACATTAGTAGTCGTAAACGCATAAAATTGGCTATTCAACGGCGGTTATAAAATAATATAAAATTAATTCTTTTTATATATTTTTAGATAAATTTTTTAAACTTTAATTCCGTTTTTTATTAAGTTTCGTATTTTTCAAGTCATCATTTGATATTTTATTTTGAACCATTGTTTAGTCCGTTTTTAAATACAAATATTTTTAGCCATTTGAAAGAGTAAAACTTTTCTTACAGTTAAAGTCACTGTAACTGTGACTGAGGAACTGCTGAAGGCACCCATAAATTGTTTCAGTTTCGAAGCAACTAGTTACTTAGGTTATTTATTTGCTTTGAAATGTCACACTCTGGCTCTTCTCGCAGTATAAGGAAGGGAATAACAAATCATTGTTAAGTCTCTGATTCATCAGAAACAATTCATCACGTCGTTAAATACTAACTTACTTCATCTAATCCCCCCCTTTCCATCTAATTCCAGTTTTATCTCTTCCCCACAGTAATTACCGAAGATGAAAATTTTCTATCAGTATTGGGGGACCATTAAAGTCATTAGTAAAGCATCTTTCTTTTCCAATTGATATTCATTGAAGCTTCTCAGGTAAGTGATAGGGACAATTTCATCGGCTCCTATCAGCTAAGGAGAAGGAAAAGGGAAGAAAAAAAAAATGTACACTGACACAAGTGATAGCTCAACTCCCCCTTTTCCACATCAATTCCACCCCCCTACTTGATACAAGTTGGGTTTTTTTTCTTCCCTTGATGAGGTTACTTTTGGCGATAAACCTATTACAAAATAAAGGATAATTCCTAAATTTTTCTGACTGTTCCTAAGTTAAAATCCTAAAGCAAGCCTTTTATTTAATTTCGGTACGGGCAGTTGTCCGATTTTTTTTGATCCAGTATTTCTCCTAATTATTAGAACAACCTATTTTATTTTATTTTTATAACCGTTGTTGAACAGCTGACCCAATTTAGGGTTTACGGCTACTAATGTTTAACTACGCAGCCTTGTAATTTTGAACCCGATCGAGAAGACAAGGGAACTCCTGGATCAAGTATAGGGAGAAATTTTACATTCGAGGAGGACTTTTTGATTTGACTAACTCACATTTGCGTAACATGGAGGGTAAATCCACGAAAACCTTGAATGGTTAGTCTGACTGCAAAGAGAATCTAACCTATGATACGTCTACCACCGAGGATATTTTTACGTCAGCACTGTGATCGGTGCAAGCTGGGTACGGAATTCAAATCGACCAGCCAACGCTGGGATTGTAACCCGGTTCACCTCATTGGAAGGCGAACGCTCTATCCCTTGAGCTCGACTGTATATTGAAATCAAAACACAAGAAGTAGCGAATGCTTAGACCAAGCTCTCATGCATTAACGCCATTCATAATCGACCAGCTATCACTGGGATCGAACTCGGCTCACGTTATTAGAAGGCAAGTCCTCTGTCCCCTGAGCCACCACGCCTTTAAAAAAAACGTGTTAGAAAAACTCCTAAGTAGTATTGTTGCTAGAATTATTGTTGAGAATTACATATCAAAACAAAAAATTAAGTTATCCTTTTTCCGTAAAAGTTTCTTACTTTTATTCTCCTGAAAAAGACTTTAAAACAAAATGCACTTTTTTTCCCATTTCTGAGTCATTTTTGTTCATCTTTTTTATTTATTACTAGGGAGCTAAGCCCCCGTTTGCTTATGCTTGCGCCATCACTTCCCACGCCCTAATATCTATTAGTATTATAAATATTTAGATCTATTGGTGAACAGAAGTAATTTTTCTAAGAAATCATTTTTTAAAATGACATATTATTCAAACAAATTTGATGAGTTCATAAACGTAATTTAATATTTTCGCTTATCCAACGGGCGGATATATTAAATACTATTTCTGCTTGCATCTCATTGTGCATGAAGTTGATTGTTAAGTTTTAAATCATTTAACAGATTTCTTAAACGGCAAGGATATTTCAGTGATCTTTGGAAGTTTTTCAAGTTAAGAGATGGTATAAACGTTGCTGGCTGTTTAGTGATATAAAATATGACTAAAGACTAAATCTAGCTTTGATTCGAAAATTGAAGGCATTATTTTATTAATAATTAAGAATTTGAACAATAATTTGGAATATTATTAATTTTTTTTAAAATCTGAACACTAGTAATTCTGGGATATCTGCTAGGATATGATCTCCATAGTCATTAGAATGTCTAATATTTACAAAATATGAACATCAGAAAAGCTAGAATATAGATACTAGAAACACTAAAATGTCTTTGTTTAAGATGCCTAGGAACACTAAGATACCAGAGAACTTGCGCACCAGTTACATTAGATTATCTTTTAACATATAGGCATCCCCAGAAACACTAAGATATTTGTAAGGTTACCGGGAACACTAAGGTACTTAAGGTTAGGTATATAAATGCTAAGATATGGAAACCAGAACAGCCGAAACATTTGCAAGAATACGTAAACCAGAAACATTGAGATATCTGCAAAGGCACCAGAAAAGCTTGGACATCTACAAGAATATGAGCTATGAGATATTTTTGTAAAGAAGTTTGCCGCTAATGCATTTGTAAACAACAATTTTCTCACCTTTTTAAACATTAGTCACTCAAAATTCCATTACACCAAATTTCAGTCCTCTCAAGTCCACGAATTAGTCTTTTGGACAGTGACTAATTAAACAGTAACAGTTATCACGAAATGAATCTATTTTTAGTTTAAGGCCGCGTCATTTGTTAATTATTTCAATTTTGCAATTTTGTTGCCATTGTGATTATAATGTATGATTAGTTGGGTTTTCGATATTAGAATAAGTTAATTTTGGGTAAGTTTAGCGAGCTCGTCTGCACTTTCGTTATCCAGGGTACCCAGAATGACCAGGAATCCAAGATTACATTACTATTACCAAGATAACATTTTAGTATGGGCTAATAACAGAACAGTAAAAATTAAACCAGGCACATTGCAAGAAATCTTTATCAGCACGTTCATCGGGTGCAATAATCCAATCTGCATGCTCATGACGTTGCTCACGTATATATGTCGATGATTGGTTCCCGGCAGGGGGTGGGCGTGGCACGATTAGAGTGTCATCTTCCAGCGCCAAAGGTAAAAATTTTCGAGAGTTATAAACACTTCAGCGTTCTCTGTCATTGCGACGTAATAATCAATCACCCACCAGAAACAAACCCCCCAAAATATCAACTCAACAAAAACAATAATAATAGCGATCGCAAAATGAGGCTGAGGATAAAAGAAGCGAAATAAAAGATCGGGAGATCGAAGACTTTTCGCCGAGCTAATTATTAGCTGTCATCATACCTCGTTTTATGTGAATCTAGTTTCTGTTGTTATTTATCACTGTTAGCTTTACCCCCCCCCCCTTTTTTTTTTATTCATGAAGGCAGATATTTTCCTTATAGGGTTGTAATTTTGTTGAATTTTAAATTATGTACAGTCAAATCCCGCTATAGTGAACATGGTTTATAGTGAACTCCCGGATAAAGTGAACGAAATGTTCGTTCCCGTGCCTTGCTATACACACATTTTTTTGTGTGGATATAGTGAACCAAAAGAAGAGGGGGAATTGGTTATTATGAGCTTTTTTCTGTCTTCGACTAATTTTTTTTCTTCACTTTTTGGTAATTTTGAAATTTCTACATTAAATACATATACCGACTTTTAAAACCATCTACTGAGTGGAATGTAGTCATAACCATTTTTTCTTGCTTGCTTCTTCTATATCAGTTTCCCATCCCTAAATAAAGGCCATCCCCAAGTTTTTTGTACTCAAGACGAAGAGTAATAAAAAGTAAAAGTTATCGCGTTTTTTGTTACTAAATATTGTTTAATGATTTTTGTATTTATTTTTATGGGTCATTTATTTTAATGTGTAATAAAATGGAGCAGTTCGGAAAAATTAGTCGAAATTGTTTCCAGTACGGATATAGTGAACTCCGGTTATAATGAACTGGAATTTCGGTACCTTGAAGGTTCACTATACCGGGATTTGAATGTATTTTAAGTGATTATCAAATTTTTAATCTTTATTTTTTTGGAATAGGTAATCGAAAAAATAGATAAATAAATCAAAATTGAAAAAATAAATTAGTGCATATATATATATATACAGTCAAACCTCGCTATAGTGAACCGAAATTTAGGTTCACTGTAACCGGGAGTTCACTATATCCGTACTGCAAACAATTTTAACTAATTTTTACGAACTGCCCTTTTTATTACGTATTATTTAAATAATTGACCGATAAAATGAAATACAAAAACGCTTGAAAAACAATATGTATTACCAAAATTGTGTTAACTTTTATTACTCTCCTCGTCTCTCGTATAAAAATTTTAGTGATGGCCTATATTTAGGGATGGGAAACTGAGATATAGAAGAAGCAAACAAGAAAAAAATGCTTATGGCTACATTCCACTCAATAGATGGTTTTAAAAATCGGTATGCGTATTTTATGTAGATTATTTCAAAATTATCAAAAAATAAAGGGGTTAAAAATCATAATATCCAATTTCCTCTCTTCTTTTGGTGGTTCACTATAACCACAAAAAATGATATCTGTGTATAGCAGAGTTGGACATCGATTACAGTAATCGATTACAACTGTAATTGATCACAGATAATTAGAGCTATGTAATCAATTACTTGTAATCACGATTACAAGTAATCAAAATTTTTGATTACATCAGAGTAGAGCGAAACTGTAATCGATTACACTTTTCAAATACAGTAATCAAATATTTGTAATCATGATTACAAAGTTTGTTTACAGCTGTAATCATGATTACATAGTCGATTACAGTAATCAATTACTTGTAATCGTGATTGCAACTTCTAAAAGAATTTTGATTACAGCTGTAATTATGATTCCAAGCAATTGCGATTACAAGTAATCACAACAAAAGCGATTACGAGTAATTATGATTACAAGTAATCAAAGCATATGTTTACATGTAATCATGATTACATGTAATTGTGATTACTTGTAATCAAACTATACGATTACACGTTATTACGATTGTATACTATATGCAAATTCATTATGTAAGCATGTATGAGTTTACATATTTTTATGTACATAGAATGTACGCACGCATGAACGTACAATTTGTGATTCCTACAATGTATGCACAAACGTTGTTTGTACGTACAATATACTTAATTATGTTGTAATATATTTAATGTAATACGTATATGCTTAGTACATATAATTATGCAGTTATGATACATGTACGCATGTATTTTAGTTTGTACGAAAATGCAATGTTTTGTATCTTCGTATGCATAGACAATATATATATGAACGTATATGAAAATGTTTATACGTTTGCATGCTTTTATGAAGTGCATACATTGTATAAATTTACGATATTAGCACATATATACAATGTACGTATGTATATAAAATTATACGTATTTACGCACAATATGTAAGAATGTTGTTTAAAGGTACAATATATACACGTAATCATGAATTATATGTAATAATATATTTTGATTACTTGTAATCATAATTACCCGCAATCGTTTTTTTTTTTTTTTTGTAATCGCAATTACTTGGAAACATGATTACAGTTGTAATCTAAATTTTGATTACAGCTGTAATCAAGATTACAAGTAATCGATTACTGTAATCAATATTGTAATCATGATTACAGCTGTAATCAAAAATTTTTGAAAGTTGTAATCACGATTCCAAGTAATTGATTACTGTAATTAATATTGTAATCATGATTACAGCTGTAATCAAAAGTTTTGAAAATTGTAATCATGATTACAAGTAATTGATTGCTTTAATCAAAAAATGTAATCGATTACATTTTTGTCCATATTACATATATATATATATATATATATATATATATATATATGATATATTGCAGTGAAAGATTTGTCTCTAAAAAATTTAGAGTTATTCCAGAACTCGTCGACCAACTTTTTGAACTTTTTCCTTTCTGTTACTTGAATAACGCCTCTTCTTAACTTATCTTAGGCAGAATTTTCAGAGATAACGAACGAGATTTGATTTGCCTCTAACCTTATATCCGAGTTATCAAAACAGGACGCTAGTTGGTGATCTTTTTGTTCTGAACAAATGGTTATTTAAGAAAATAGACGCAGTTGAAAATTTTTGTTTAAGAAAACGAACATAACATGATTCCGACGTACTACACATCCGACTTCTTGCTCTTAAAGAGAATTGTTCTCTCATTAATGAATAAACTATCGAATACAAACAAATTTGCAATGTGATGTTGTCCATTTGCCTTAATAACTTCGACATTTTTAAAATTAGTCTTTTTTGAAAATATAACAACAATCAGCAGTTCTTTTTGCAAGGTAGTCATGCGTCATTTAAATTTAAAATATTTGCATTAAATTGCCATTGTACAAATATAGAATTTTAAAAACCGTTTTATAGTTTAGTTTCTGTATACGAAGAGGTGCTTGGAAAAGTTACACGTGTTAAAAGTACTAGATTTTAATTTATTTGTTATTTGAGTATATGTAAACTGTAAGTTAGAGTCTGTATCATCGGTTGCTATGGTGATATTATAAAATTAAATTTAAAAAACGAAAAAAAAAAGAGTGCGTGGAGTCCCTCCGCGCGGAAGTGAAACTTCGTAATTTGGAAATGAAAATAGGAAGGGGTAGAAATCGATTTTTAGTGAAATCATATTGTTTTTTTAAGGTGGTTTACAACCACCTATCTACATAACTTTATTTTAAAATGTAGCGCAGAATTACATTACAATAATAAAAATAAAAAAATAATAAAAAAACAATTGTCTTAGTTTTAAACTCTTGAATTAAAAGCGTAATAATAGCGGTAAAGGAAAATAACATCAAATTAGGGATGCAAAAATATTTATAGAAAAACAATACTTTTATGACTTTTATTAATTTTATGCTAGTGAGAACCAAAACAATATGGAAATTAATGAGGGAAAACTGGATCCTACCACTTGATTTTCCGGCCAATAAAAATGTAGCGTTAAACGTTTAACGCAACCTTGTTGGAAGTCGCATTAGAAGTTTCACTTCAAAAAGAAGACAGCAGCCGTCGCCATAGCAACGCATGCAATGACGATGCTTGCGCACAGTTGAAAAGTGTGTGGACGCCATCAAATCCAAAGCAAGGCCCATTTTGCCAATGGGTAATAAAGGGTTATGTTTGTTTTTTGTAAAAATGGAGTCAGAATAATTTTATTTTAGTTAAGTAGTAGTTTTTAGTAAAGAACGACAAAATATTTCACTTCCTGGTAGAGTCTCTTAATAGCATGTATAATATACCTAACTATCTTGACCAGAAAATTAATTGAAAGTCGGGGAATGTATTAAAATTTTCCATACGTCTTGTATATACATGCTTAGCATGATATCCAGTATAAAAATCAACGAAATCAAAACTGAGAGGTTTTATTTCACAGCAATAAATATCAGTAGATAAATTATGTGTTGCTCTTAAATTCCTTCAGTCAAGAACCCAGAATATAATAATGAGCACAGTAATGTTAAGTACAAAATTCTAGATGCTAATGTTTTACATGAAGTTTTTATAAACGCAAATTAATTTATCAACTCATAACGTGTACTTAAATATTTCATTAACAATGAAACAACCTGGTTGTAAAAAATTTATTTCAATCTTGAATTTTGGATTACTTTGCTTTTTATTTAAAAACGAAAAAAATAAATAAATAAAAAAAAAATAAATAAAAAAAAATACAAATTATTTTTTTTGGATTTTAATTTGATATTTGTTAAGAATTAATATATTTATTCTACCTCCTTCGTAACTCCTAAAAAAAAAAATGAAAGACAATTTGTAAATTTTTCAACTTTATCTCCTTTCTCAATTGGATACTTGCATTTCAAGAAGAAGACCTCCCATACCCACACACATGACATCAACGCCAGCTAATCTTTATCAGCAAAATGGCGCATTAAAGTTGACCTAAGTTTCTCTACATAAGTTAAAATGTTAATTAACGATAAGTTAATTAAATACAGAGCTGTATCCTACATCGAATTAGTTGAAATATAATTCTTTCTCGTCTACTTATTTTACTTAACTTAGATTTATTATTTGTTTATGTATTTTAATGTAATCGTGATATAATTTTTGCTTTGTGTACCAGGTAACTTCGATGCATAATTAGTTTGTTTATGTTAAACATGGCTGCGTGCTTGTCCTAGTGTTAAGTCTCTGTGTAAATATACAGTGAAAGAGTTGATATCTTTGAGAAAGAATTTAAACTGTTTCACAATATTTCACTGCATTTTCTCAAAACTGTGGCTTTTTTCTATACTGACGTTTTGCGTCATTTTCTGAATAAGCATAGAGGACGCTGGCTAAAGATAGGCTAAATTTGACCTAACAGTTATGACTTACTGTTTCAAACACAGATCAGTCATAAAAATAGCATGTTATTCGAAAAAAAAAAAAACCTTCTTTTTAAAGCGCTATCCCGTTCTTTGCTGAAAGGTAAGAAAAGTTAGTCAAAGTTAGAGAATATTGAATGTATCAGTATCTCGCATTACTGCTTCAGATACAAGTTCCATAACTAAAAAAAAAAACTTTAAAAAAGGTCGTCAGTTTTAGTGCGGTTTAAAAATAAAAAAAACAAGAAAAAACCAACTGATTAATTTCAATCAATAGATCAATGTCCCGAAAAGATAAGCAACCAATTTAGATAACTGTGGTCATGATTTAAAGAAGAAGTGAAAGCTATGCAAAAGTGAAAGCAGTTGCAAAACTGAAAGAAAAAGGTAAGACTATCAGAAAAAATTTAAAAAAACTCTTTCATCTTCATTTAAATTATTCCCTTTTCCAGGGTTCGAAAAAACTGAGAAATTTTACCCGTCCTCGAGGACGGCTTGTCCAACAATGTACCCGTCCTCCTTTGAAACTAACCCGTCTCTTCTAAATAAATAAAAATATAATTTTCTCTTATTTATTACAAACATTTAAATAAATTGCACAGTGAATTAGTAGTTACTAGGATTACAAATACTAGGATAACATTATACAGTAATAAAAGAAATACTAGGGTACTAATAGTAACCTAGTATTTCTTTTATAAAATAATTTAAATGACAAAGGTCAAGTTATTTGGAATGTCAATTTATTTAAGGGTACTGCGTTTTTTAAATGAATCAAATATGACGTTTGCCAGTTCTACAATCAGGCCAATGATTTGCAGAGGTTTCTGCACAGAAATCTGAAAGGGGTTTTCCATTTAGATAGATGCTCATTATTGCGTTTAACGCTTCTTGTTTAAGACCAGTACGTAATGTGTTTTTTTTTTGTAAGTTCATTGCTGAAAAGGCCCTTTAAACCGCTGCACTATTCCCAGACAGAGAAAACATCAATTCCACCATGCGCAAAAATTAAAAATGTATCACGAACATAAACAGGAAAATGGCCGTCGGATTCGAGAAATTCATTGTCTGCGGGGAATTTTTGACCGCCGAGGACGGGTGGTTTTTCGAGCCCTGCCCTTTTCATTACAATTTCATTCAATACATAGATGCGTAATAATAATAAATTTACAAATTCAAATGCTCCTTGTTGGAGAGCCACACCGCTTTAACGCATCTATTGTATATATATATGTTGAACAACCGACCCAATTTTTTGGGTTTACGACTACTCATGTACAGCCTTGTAATTTTGGACCAATCAAACACTCGACCAATCAAACACTTGGACCAATACAATACTTGAACTCCTGGTTCAAGTATTGTAGGAAATGTGCCTTCGTCTAGGACTTTTTGATGGAACTAACCCGCATTTGCGTTACATGGAGAGAAAGACCACGAGAACCTCCCACGGTTAACCTGACTGCAAGGGGACTCTAACCCATGATCCGTCTACCACTGAGGATACTTCACGTCAGCACTCTGGTCGATGCAAGCTGGATGCGTATTCGTATCGACCAGCCATCGCTGGGATTCGAACCCTGTTGACCTCATTGGAAGGCGAACGCTCTATCCCCTGAGCCATCACTTCTCCTGATTAATTGATGCATTATTTTTTGTTAACAATATATCTAAATCAGAACTATATCGATAGAAAAGTATAGAAAATATTACATATTACCTGGCTGCCGGGACAATTATTAATCTAATCAGTTATATTTAATTATTTTTCTTTAGTCACTTATATTTTATTTTATTTAGTTATCGAATCAGCCACCTTTATATCTAGTGCAATAAAAATTTTTTTTTATAGTTTCTCTACTCTCAAGGAACATCTTTAAAACAAAAGTAAACCCACGTTTCCAAATGCATTGCTACGAAATTATGCATTTCATACCGTTATCTCAACTGCGCCCTTAACGTTTACAATCGATTAATGAAGAATCTCAGATATCATCATCGAATCAAAAATTCCTCCCCTTCGCTCACTTTTCCCCATTGCAAGACACGATACCAGTAATTATCAACAAGAGAATTCTTTCTTCTTGAGAACATCTATCTCTTGCACTAATTGCTCGGGTTGCAACATCCATCGAATGTTCGGGGGTCGTCCTCCTGGAGGGGTGGAGAATGAGGTGTCGCACATCACCTGCTCTTTCCATAGGCGACACTTCCGACTCGGCATCTTTCGCACGCTGCAATTAACTCTCTCTTCTTTTTTTTTTTTATTCGAATGAGAATTATGCGCCATTAAAGCAAACACCAGATCTCAACAGCTGATTATCGGCTTAACATGGGGGACCATCTATAAATGTTCACAATGCTTCAACTTGTTAAAAGATCGGAATATTTTGATAAGACATTCGTGAATTGGGGAATCCGTGTTACCGCACGAGCTTGAAAGCCGTTATCATGTACAATATCTAGCTAATCTGCGAATTAACTAGGGTAAACCGTTAAAATGGGGAATCAAATGTTTTCAGTAATTTACCTAGGTAATGTAGATATTAACGGTTTCCGTTCCATTAAAGCTCAAAAGTTGGCTTCTATCGATTAATCGGTTGATTATTTAAGTGCATTTATTGATGTCATGATAATGTAAAGAGATTTTCAAATGGCAATTTGTTAATTTCCCTAATTCAATTAATATTTTAAAACAGTAGAATTCATTGTAATATAGTTTTTAAAGTTATCAACTAGATGGTTGAATCTATGTAGAATGTTAACTTGATTTTTTATACAGCGAATAATAAATAGATAATTTTCTGTTAAAACCGAGTAAAAACGTTGCTGTTTGTTCCTTTAAAGATCTTATTAGATTAGTATATCGATATTACCTGGTTATATATATATATATATATATATATATATATATATATATATATATATATATATACTCTAATCCATGATCCGTCTACCCCTGAGGATATTTCACGTCAGCACTGTGTTCAGTTCAAGCCGGGTGCGAATTTCGTATCCACCAGCTATCGCTGGGATTCGAACCCGGTTCATCTCATTCGAAGGCGAACGCTCTATCTCCTGAGCCATCACAGTATATAAATATTTTATATTATAACCGTCGTTGAACAGCCGACCCAATTTTTGGGTTTACGACTACTAACGTTCAACTCCAGGGCCTTGTTATTTTGAGCACAATCCAGAACAACTCCTGGGCCAATCATTGGGAGAAATTTGCCTTCATGGAGGACTTTTTCATGAAACTAACCCGCATTTGCGCTGCATGTAGAGGAAAACCTCGCAGGGTTGGTCAGACGGCAAGGGAACTCTAAATCATGATCTGGCAACCACTGAGGATATTATACGTCAGCATTGTGCAAGGTGCAAGCCGGATGCGGCTACGTATCTACCAGCCATCACTGGGATTCAAAAGCGGTTCATCTCATTTAAAGGCAAACGCTCCGTCCCCTGAGCCATTGCGGTTTTTCAAAACTTTTTTTGAACGTTTTTTTTTTTTTTTTTTTTTTTTTTTTTTTTTTTTTTGAAACCTATAATTATATTATAAATCAATTAATAATCCACTATTTACTTAATATATCCCTTGCTGTTATGATATTATTTAAATTAAAATGCCAATTTAAGAGAAATAGTTCATTCTTTTTTTTTTTCGGTGGTGGGATACGTAATTTTTCAAATAGCCATGTATTGAAATATCTATGTAAAGGACACTAACTATGAATTATCTATGATATTAACTACGAGTGTTGTTTTTTAAATAATAAGGGCCGTTTTGTTGTGTACACTAATATGTGAAGCGTGCGTCGCAACGAGTGCCATGTCCCGGCATTCCTTGGGAACAACTGCGCTCAGTTGCAGTTGTGTACCTAATTTAGAGCCGCGATGGCTCAGGTGGCATGATGGCTGATATTTAAAGCCATTATGGCTCAGAGGATAGAGCGTTCGTCTTCCAATGAGATAAACCGAGTTCGAATCCCAGCGATGACTGGTCGATTCAAATTCTGCACCTGCATTGCACAGCCCATAGTGCTGACGTAAAATATCTTCAGTTGTAGACGGATCATGGGATAAGAGTCTCCTTGACGTCAGTCTAACAATGGATGGTTTCGTGTTTCTCCACTCCATGTAACGAAAATGCGAGTTAGTTCCCTCAAAAAGTCCTCCACGAAGGAAAATTTTTTTCAGAATAATTGATCCAAGAGCTCCATGTCTTCCGGATTGGGTTCAAAATGACAAGGCTACGGAGTTAAACAATAGTAGTCGTAAACCCAAAATTGGGTCTGTTTGTTGAACGTTGTTGTTGTTGACTATCAGTGTTTCACTCCGTAGCCTTGTGATTTTGAACCCTGGAAACTCCTGGATCAAATATTTTATATCCGTCCTTGAACAGCAGACCCAATTTTTGCGGTTTACGACTTCTAATGTTCAATTCCGTAGCCCTGTCATTTTGATCCGAATCCAGAAGACAAGGGAACTCCTGGCTCTAGTATGAGAGAAATTTGCCTTCGTGGAAGACTTTTCGATGGAACTAACCCGCTTCTGCGTTACATGGAGAGGAAGACCACGAGAACCTCCCACGGTTAGCCTGACGGCAAGGCGACTCCGACCCATGATCCATCTACCAATGAGGATATTTCACGTCAGCACTGTGGTCGGTGCAAGCTGACTAACCGGTCATAATACGGTATCAACCAGCCATTGCCGGGCTTCGAAATCGGTTTACCTCATTGGAAGACGAACGTTCTATCCAATGAGACATCGCTGCTCTAGATCAAATGTTGGGAAGAACTAATATTCATAGAGGACTTTTTGATGGAATTAACCAATATTTGCATGGAGAGGAAAACCACAAAAATCTTCTACAGCAAACTCTAACCTATGAACCATCTACCATTGATTTACCTTTGTTTTGGTAAACAGTTGCTTTCAATTAATTATAATTATAAAAAAAAATTTAATCTAATTTAATTATAAAAAAATCTAATTTAATTATAAAAAAAAGGTTTTAAATATTCTTTAACAAATATAAAATTAAAATATAAAAAATAACTTCTCTTTATCTCAATTTTTAAAACTATACTTAAATCAGGACCACAAATGGATAAATCGTAAATAACATACGCAATAACGGGGTGCATCACACAGATTTGCTGTGCTATCACAAAATCATGATTTTATACTCTCTCAATGCTTCCGTCATAAGTAGCTTCACTATTATGGTCTGTTTTTTCATGTGCTTCTGATCCGGTCATAATACGGAAGCGCCCCTAGCCGTGCAATACGATATTTCCTGGAATGGGTTCCTATGCGATTTTAATCCTGATGATGAGCCCTAATTTCCTTTGTCGCAACATTTATGCAACTCGCTGTTAAATATAACGTTTTTAAACTTGTAAATTTCGACAAAAAAAATTTGATTTTTTAAAAAAAAAAAATTCTGTAGCTTTAAGAGCAAAACTGATTTCAGATTTCAAGCCCTCATAACAAAATCGGGAAAGATCAACCCTTTGTATAAATGTAACAAAAAAAAATGTATTCCCTAGTGTTATTATTCACTGGGGGTTCCGCATTCGGCTGACCACCTGACCGGAACATCTGCTCCTACACCCCAGAGCCCAAGGTCAGGAAAACTGAGATGGGCACAGTAGGCCTTGGCCCTCCATGGGCTGTCGTGCCATTGAGTTTAGTTTTTTAGTTTAGTGTTACTATTGAGCAGCGCTATGTATCTTGAAAAAAAAAAAGTAAATTATGATAAAGCTTTGAGTTATTCCGTTAAAGGCCGTTAAAATGTAGCAGAGCATCTAAAGAAAGGAAAAGTTTGTCATGCCCAAATCAACATTTCTGATGGTTTTCCACTAATGGAACAACATAATCTTGATGGCAACCATCAATATATAATTCTACCAAGAACCATTATATTTTGTGATCGTAACCAACATAAGTAACCATCCCTCAATGAAGAAATTCGGACTGATTCATGATGGTTCAACATAGCAACTTGTTTTGATGGTTTGTTCATGTTGAACCATCTCGAAATTCCATCATAATGCTTTAGAAATCCAACATTGGAATGATCATTAACAACTATCATCCCATTGTAGGAATTAGGACTGATTTATGATGGTCCAACACAAAAAAAAAATTTTGTTTTGATGGTATACTTCTGAGAACCAACAAGAATTCCCATTATGGAAATGAGTAGTTGGAACCATCATGGACCATCAGGGATTCTTGATCCATGATAGTCAAACTTCACTTGATGGTTAACCATCATAGTATTAAAGTAGCATTTTCCATCATGAAATGATGGAAGTTTGTTGGCATATCAAAAACCATGAACACGTAATGGAAAATGTTGGATGATGATGACTATCATGAATCGCACTGAAACTAACAGAAACCATAAAAACTTTTTATGGGACCATCAAGAATTTTCACCCATTGTGTTTATTTTTGCAAAAGAATCGGCAAGCTAGCATGGAAGCTAGGGATGTTACGTTAATTTTGGTATGATGTAGTACATGGTATTTTATTTTATTTATTTATTTATTTTTTTATGTATATAATCGGTATTGAACAAAAGATTCAACTCTTTAATGACATGGGAGGTACTGGATCAAGCAATGGGTCTTCGTGGAGGACTTTTTGCTGGAACTCACCCCTACTTGCGTTACACGAAGATTAAAACCACAAAGACCCCTATAGCCCAGTCAGCAAAGGAATTTTAACCCGTGATCCCTCTACCACTGATGATATTTTTCGTTAGTACTGCGTTCAATGCCAGCCGGGAGCAGAATTGATATCAACCAGCCACCGATGGGATTTGTACCTGGGTCATATCCTTCGGAGGCGAGTGCTGGGTCCCCTACGCCACCGAGGCTTGTAATACTGGAATCATCGTAATAGGTACTGTAGTAGTAGGTATTTTTTTTTTTTTACTACAAAAAGTTAACCAGTCGTGATGGCTCAAGGAATAGAGCGTTTGCCTTCCAGTGAGGAGAACCGGGTTCGAATCCCTGCAATAGCTGGTCGATACGAATTCCGCATCCGGCTTGCACCGACCAAAGTGCTGACGGAAAATGTCCTCAGTGGTAGACGGATCATACGTTAGAGCTCCCTTGCCGTCAGGCTAACCGTGGGAGGTTTTCGTGGTTTTCTTCACCATGTAACGCAAATGCGAATTAGTTCCATCAAAAAGTCCTGCACGAAGGCAAAATTTTTCCAGTGCCTGATCCAGAAGTTCCCTTGTGTTCTGGATTTGGTTCAAAATTACAAGGCTACGGAGTTGAACATTAGTGGTCGTAAACCTAAAACGTTGGGACGGCTGTTCAACGACGGTTATAAAATAAAATATAAAAGTTAACCATTTCAGGTATAGGTTTTTTTCATACACCCCTCAAACAAATAAGTGTACTGCATTCGCTCAAATCGGTTAAAATTTTGCGTCAATCGTTACTTGTTTGTAAAATAAGCAGTTACTTAAAATAGTTTATTTTATTTTATCACCAGCGTAGAACAACTAATTCATATACAATTCACATGCATTGTCTTCTTAAATACGTTTTTTGAGCTGTATCCATTTTCCTGAACGCGCATTTTAATCTATGTCCAAAATAAAAAGCTCTTTGGTGAGCTGTAAAGATGACTTGGAGCTATGTTCCCGACCCCTTTTTTACCCGACAGAGATATTAAATTTTACACAGATGGTGCCTTGATTAGACATTGTAGCTGTGGCAAAAGGATGAATGTTCTCAAATTTGAGAGGAGGAATTGTTGGCGACATCAATTACAAGGCGGGACACCATGATTAATTGATAGAGTGTCGATGTGCGTTTACTATTATTTTTGTTTCATTCTTATATTTGGCATTATTAATAACGATGCGGCAATAAAAATTGTCGCCAAGAGAATAATTAGGGGACAGCTGAAAATAATCCTCTTCATCATCGGGAATGACAATTCGGAGCTTGCAGGTAACTTGTAGAGAGTAACGATCGTTCAGCAATGATGGTATTTCATATCCGAAGTTATTTCAGGAGAATCAGCCAAATGTGATTAATTGGCCTTCTTTTCAATGTACCATTTATTGTTCGATTAATAATGGTAATAAGTGGTGATTTTGGTTCTTTTGGCGTTCTTAAGCTCTTTCAAGGTTCGTGGAAAAAAAAAAAGCAATTCAGTGCCTTTTAATGGTTTTAATCGGTAATTTTTCATTTAGAAAACAAGATTTGTAACTGCAGGACAGGAAATCAATTACTGTCGTTTATATGGACAATTTTCTTCCATACTTGCCCCCCTCCCAATCCACCAGAAAAAATAAATTAAAAGCACAAAAAGAAAAAAATAAAGTAAATCAAATGACGCAACGGTTTTGAAACTTTTCAGATAGTTCAAAACAAATAATCTACCTCATTAATATTTGAATTAATTTTACAAGACTATTTAAAGTTTTTTTTTCTTCAGATTAAACTGTTTTTCGTAGGCTCCTGCCATCACTTGAAATAACATTTTTTAGCGAATAATGTGCTACTATTACAACTATTATGAATTTGTTAGGTTAGGTATTGCTAATTTTCATCCAGCCTCCTCTCTAGGCTGATTATGAAAAGAGTCAAAATCTCTATATCAAGTAATTTTGCTTTGAAAAAATCCACAGTTTAGGGAAAATGAAAAACGTTTGTTATGAGAAATTTCATCATCATTATTTTAACAAAAAAAAAAAAAAAAAAAACTTGGAAATATTTGTGAAGTATTAAAATTAGGTGAAAAACCTCGACAAATGAACAATTTAAAAAAAAAAAAAAAAAAAAAAAACCTTTGTAATTGTTAAATATTTAAAATATTTGTTCATTCAATTGCCAAGATAAATATTTTTCGCAAAATGGTATACATAAAGTTTATAACTATATAATTGTTCTGCGTTTTGATATTGAAATTATGGCTTTTTTTTATGTTCTTAGCAGTAAAACTTTGAAAAACAACTTTGGGATTTATACTCAGAAAAACATCGCGGAATTTATCCTGACTTTTGTTTTTAAAAAAAGTTTTTTTTCTTTCTTTTTAAGTTGGTGATCTTCTAAAAGTTTAATATTTCATTTAAATTCTAGGACGTCCCACTAACCATCAACCATTCCCAATTTTTTTTTTCATTATAAGTCGATTTTTTCCATAAAAACCAAGAACATTTTGTTAATGAACTGAATGTTAATGAACAACTATTGCAGTTTTCTGTAAGAACAATGTGTCGTTAAGTTACTCGTAACTAAATAAACATTTACCTTAACTTGAAAAATTACAGAATGGTGATACATAAATTTGATAACAAAATGTCTGATTTAATGAATAAATAAGAAGTAATTTTTCTCGCTAATGAGACTTATAAAAATTCATCAGAGAACAGTTTTTATCTAGGTAATTCGGTAGATTAGCTTTAAACAGTCACAAAAAAGCAAATAAAACATAATAGTATAAAAGCTGAGATTAAAATAGTTAAAACGCATATCCCCCGACATAATAAGCCCCGTGATTGGTTCACAGTAATTAATGTTTCTTAGTATAAAACAGTTTTCTCTAAGAAAGTAGAAATTATTCACTTAAAATCTATGCATCAAACGAATTCTGTTTGCTTACGCTTGTATTCCCACTTCTAACATTTATTTCCTTAACTTAAGCGCTTATTTTTGAACTCAATTCAGAAGATAAGGGAACTCCAGGATCAAGTATTGGGAGAAGTTTGCTTTCGTGGAGGACTTTTTGATGGAACTAACTCGCATTTGCGTTACGTGGAGAGGAAAACCACGAAGACCTTCCACGGTTTGGCTGATGGCAAGAGGACTGTCACCCATGACCTGTCTACCAGTGAGGATATTCCACGTCAGCATTGTGGTCGGTGTGAGCCGGATGCGGAATTCGAACAAACCAGCCTTTAACAGGATTCGAACGCGGTTCACCTAATTGGGAGGCGAGAGTTCTGTCCCCTGAGCCACCATGGCTCAAGCAATGTCAAGACGTCACCAAATTTATATTTTTATAAGTTGTCTGATACCACACGCCTTTTTCTCATTTCTACTATTAGTTCACAGTCTCCCTATATATATTTATATATCTTTTTAAATTTTCAATCGTTAATAAAATACTTTTTATTCATCCACTCACATATTTTTTTAAGCTTGTAGTTGATGACAGTTGATGTTAAAGTTTTTTTCAAATATTAATTCATTAAATAAATAAATTAATTAATTTTTTTCAAATATATTACTTGCTATGCATTCAGACACCAAATTAGATTGACGATACCATTTTAGAATATGGACACCATATGACGCCATGTGTATACCATATTATACCTTACCCATATCCCACCATATTAGATTTTTATGTAAGATGCCATTCAAAATATAAACAAGCTGAACTGTCAAAAAAAAAAGTTTATAAGCAAAGTGTTATCCTACTAGGCTAGGCTTCTTTCTAACTTTCATATATCATTTTAATCAAAATCCACTTTTTCGAATTGCGCGATACGAGCAAGATATTGATCAGGTCCATTCATCAAAAAAGATTTTAATGGTTCTTCTTTTAATAAAAATAATAATAATAAAATAAAAAAAGATATCTTAAGGGCAGGTAAGTTATCAATGACTATATAAAATGTTCGTCAAATCAACGTGCCACCTCTACCGCCATTTACTCAATAATCTTTAATATGCCCACATTTTTTAAAAGATCATGAAAGGAAGAGGGTCCTCAATAGGGGTCTTCGGAATTTCCACCCCCCCTCCCTTTAGCCAGAGGCTATCGGCGATGATGAATATACATTTGTCGTTGAGGCAGAAATTGCAGATAAGGTAATAGTAGAATCATTTGAACGTGTGGAAAAGTAGTCTGCAGTCTCCCCCTCCCCCTTATCGAAAGGGCCATTAAAATATTGGACACGTTCGTTCCAATAATCGAAGAGGACGATCACAGACTTGTAAATCAGATACTAAGCTATATTATAAAAGAACGATTAAAGGTAGCTGAATAGATATTAAAAAGTAAAACTTATATCCTTAAGTCTCAAGGATGTCTTTAATTGTCAGGATAGTACAAGGAGCGGCACATGTCACATGATGAAACTGACCTCGGGGCAGTTTTATTCGCGGACTCGATAATTCTCGCGAATGAGGTTATAAAAAAAAGAAGTAAAAAATCGCTTATCTGACTTTTTATTATTTTTTTTTAACTTGATGTTTTTTTGAGTATATGATGAGAAGATTATTGCATGTTTTAGCGAACGATTAGTGAGTTTTATAAGTTGTACTAACCACTTTGATAGGAGGGGGGCTGTTTTTGGTTTGATTAGAATGTCTGAAAACGATGAAAGGTCAGGCACGGGAGAAATTAAGTATTTATTTTATCAGATTTAACGTTGGATGCAATTAAAGAAATATTTTTCTCAATTTCGTCTTGCAAGACACTATTTTTTTTCAAGAAAAACTTCATTATTATTATCACTTCACTGTCAAGAAGAAAACATATCTTATCCAAATGTTTTCCGTCAAAAATTAATAACAATTATGTAATAATAATAAAACGTTAAAACTATTTTTTAATATTATTTGATAATTTCACGATAATATTTGTGAGTTTTAAATTGAATTTCTGACTTGTATGTTTTTTCTTTTTTTGATAGTTAAGGATAAATTGGTGTGTCAGTGAATGTGATTCTATGGTAAATTCAATATATTCGTAAATAGCTAAATTTTATTTTATAACGCTGGTTGAAAATTTTTAAAGTTCTAGGATTCATTCCTAATGATTCGAGGGGGTGACTTCAAATATGCTAATTAATTAGTGGAAACGATATTTTAGTTACGAAATCAGATACAAAGACGTACTTTTTCTGATTTTTTTTTTTTTTTTTTTCAAATGGCATAACTGAACGAATAATTCCTGAGAAATCGAATTTCTAAAAAGTCGTATTTTTAAAAACTCGATTTCTCAGGAATTATTTGACCGATTTCTTCAATTCAAATTTTGTATTTTGCCGTGTAAAATTACATTCTTTAAAATTATATAAAAAATTGTATACATTACAATTAAAAAGATTTCGACTAATATTAAATAAAATAATAAAAAGTGATACATATTTAAGTCATTTTTTCCATGGAATGATCTTCGGATAAATAAATTTTATAATTGTGTGCTAAAATGTTTCCTTTCGATTACTCGTTTAAGCTGGAAAAATACACAAAAAGTAAAATAAACATAAAGGTGTCCATACTTTGGTCCACTCACCTGATCGGAATACCACCCCCATATTTTGGAGATCTCTCAAAAAATAGGTATGTTTATTCAGATAAAGTACGTTTTTGTATCTAATTTCGTCACTTAAAATATCCTCTGTATTAATTATTTAGCATATTTAAGGTCATCCCTTAATCATTAAGTTATCATTAAGTATGATTCCCTAGATCGTGGAAATCGGATCATTAGATCAGAAGTTATTAAGGTTTTTATTTTACACACTGTACCTAATTCATCCATAGATATTGGCAGGCAATCCTATACTTATAAAATATGTGCTTCTTATCTGTAAATAAATTATTTAGAATTCATTAACACTAAACATACCAACATTTAATTTATACCTATTTCTACCATAGTCGGTCAAATGACTGACTTTATATTTCTTGATTTTTTTTATTTTTTTATTTTTTTTTTATTGCAAAAGCACTTGACTTTACATCATTGGCCGTCATGCATCGAAGATGCATGAGATTGGAGCATATAAAACAAAAACTGAACCATTGAACAATACAAGAACAATATAATAACAAGAACAATAAATACTTGCAAAACATGAACCTCTTAAACAGAAACACGAATCAGTCGCTGGATGCCAATTGCATCAACTCCCTAGCTCGCCAATATCAACTGAATAAATCTTCTTCATTTAATGAAGAACAAATGGACAAATGATCTTAGTCCATCTCAAAGTTCTGGTTGCACAAAGTGCACATAGGACTGCCATATATACCAATTCTGTATAGATGTTTAGCAAGGCAGTCATGTCCAGTCTCCAGACGGAACGCAGCCACTGCAATGGATCTAGGGGAGTTTGGAATTTTATTAATTGAATACCTCCATTTCTTATTCTTGATTTCTTCTATTAAATTAGCATCATAGCTTTTCTTCACAACATTTTTTATAATTCCTTTAATTGATGAAAATGGTACTTTGGCATTACCTGCCAGCAAAATTTCTGTTCCCTTCTTTGCTAATGTATCAGCCCATTTGTTACCATTTATTCCTACATGAGATGGAATCCACTGCAGAACAACAGCCCTCCCCTCAGAAGCTAGGAGATTAATATTTCTTCTGCAGGAGTCAATAATATTTGACTCTGCAACATTATGTGCAGCAATAGCCTGGGTGGTTGATAGAGAGTCTGAAAAAATAACTATGTTGTCAATCTGAACTGATCTAACCCTGATTTGTTCTGTTGCAATTCTAATTGCCTCCAGTTCTCCATCAAAATTGGTCCGCAATGGACCAAGGGAGGCATAGAACGCAGAGAGTTCTGAATACACACCAACACCAACGTTGTCAAGCATTTTCGATCCGTCTGTATAGATGTGAATCCAATTACTTTTTGGATACCTGGTATAAATTGTCTGTAGAGCAGCTGCTTTTAGTTCACAATCGAGCGCTGAGGATTTTGTCATAGCAGTCATCAAATTACATTCCTTTCTAATAGATCCCATGTGAATAGGACATGCTGGTTTCAACAGTTCCTCTGTGGGAACCTTGGCCAAAGGATACTGTCAGTTTTCAGTTTAAGAACTTTCTGCAAAAATCCATCCTGAGTTTTTAACCTCCTGGGTTTAGTGATATCATAATTTCTCCATAAATCAGTTGATGGCTATCCATAATCAGTTGATGGCAATATTTCTTGATTGAATGTATGAAATGTGGATGTCAGGAAGGAAATAAACTAAAGGAACTTTATTATAATTAAACAAAATTGTATATTTCCAATTTTTATATATTACAAACACAAAGAATACGCACTTTTTACATATACAGGGTGTTTCCATTGTACATTTTCCGCAAACATATTTCTTCTTACTTTTATTATTTCTATATTTCTTATAATTATTCTTATAATTATAAAAATATATAGGAATTATAGTTCTTATAATTAATATTATTTCTTCTAAGAAATTGTGCTGTCTTGATTGTTTCAGCATTTTTCTTAGTAAAAACTAACAGTTAGTTAGAAATACTTTCAAAATAAAATGTAAGATTATACTTATCAAAACATTTAGTTTTTGTCACTTTTTCTTCCACAAAAGTGCCAATCTAAAATTTTAGGTACTTTCTTGAAATTGTTATTCTGATTGAACTAACTACGTCGCAACAGTTTTTGCAGAAATGTGCAACTCATCGAATGCAATACGTTGAACACGCATTGCATCGTCATTTCTGATGCGATAACCTTATAAAGCAATAAATTGTTCTCCCGGTCAAATGACCGGTTGTGACAGATATAGGTATGAAACGAACAAAATACAAATAATAATAATAATAATAATAATAATAGAATATTAACAGTATATAATTGTTAGAAAAAGTCATGAAGTCAAATGTGCAAAAACGATAAGCTGATAAGCACATTTTCGATGCAAAAGCTTTAAAACGGTCATTTGACCGATTATGGTATGTTTAGTGTAAATAGTGCAGTTTCTATAACATATTTTATCAAATATTATACGTAACACTGATGGAAATAAAAATAATTCAAAGCGTCATATTTAAGTCTATAATTTGTTTGATATTAATGCTAGAAAGATAGTGGAGAGAATGCCATTTATCAAAGATATAATCCGTATTCCACTGTGGTCTGCATTAAAATCATTCCAATGTATATCTCGAATACATATATTTTCACATTAAATGTGAACAAAACAAAAAAATGAATATATATCCCGTGTATAGCCTCTTTAAAGTTCATTCCATCTCTCAAAAGTGAGTTATTTTCTCCCATTATTTAACTCCGGATTCAATAAAAATGTCCGTTTGGTGGATTCTTCTGCATAAAACCACTTGACTGACTGAATGAAAAGAAGAATAAAAAAAATGAGCACTGTATAGAGTCATCGAGATCTACTCTTGACACTTCAAACAGGCGCGTGTCCAAATTTACCGCCTCAAAAGTCGCCAAAATATCTTTTTCAAACTTCCAGTTTTTCTTTTCTTTTGGCATTTGACGTAGCGCTTGTAATCGAGATAAGAGATTGTCAAAATATACCTGCCTTTTTTTTTTCTCTATCCAATCTTCCAAATCTCAGCTGTAGATCAGGTGGAAGAGACTTTTATAGAATGATTGTCGCAAGTTGGGTATATTAAGTCCGCAGATGAGAACAAATCACCGAGAACCCCGTAGCTACTTTCGAATCATTTTATTGTTGTTATTATTCCTGAGATGAGATTCCCTTCCAGAAATCAGATAAGATATTGTAAGCGTCGATCCCTACGTTTCATGTTTTCTTTTTATTCTTTTTTTTTTTTTTTTTTTGAGTTCGTCAGGGGATCCTGACAGTTCTTTACGAGTTTTTCCCGAAATTGTCATATTTGGCGATGAATTACAACCACGAGTGTGGTAAAGTGTGCCTATCAGAAAGCACCTGACTGCGAGTTTTACTGAAGGTGAATTTCTGTCAAAGAACGGGCATAAATCATAATTTTTTTTTCCTCTTACTTTTATTATTTCAATAAATTAACTTTTTCAAAGTTCAGCAAACGTAGTTAAATGTGCCTTAGTACCAAGTTCCAATCAAAATTTTAATATCAAAATTATATACATACATAAAATAAAGACAAAAAGGATGAAAAGAAAAGTGGGAAAAACGAAGAAAATTAATACGTTTTATTTACTGAGCATAAGCTGCAAGCCGGACATCAAAAAATACCCGAAACCAAAATATTGAGGTATTTATTTACTTGATTCTTTAGATACAGAAAACTAAATAAATGTCCTTATGTTAATTTCTTTAGTTGAAATAATAAGTTAAACCTTTTGAGTCTTTGAATTATATATATATTTTTAAAATGACTCATGATTAGCTCCATCAACTATTGAGTTGATAGAACTAATCATGAGTCACTATCAACTATTGATTGTAGTCTTCTGATTCTTCAGAAAAATATGAAACATTATGTTAATTTAGAGCTCACAGCAACGTTGCTGTAGTTTAAAGAAAAATCTTATTTTCTTTTCAAATATGGAGCCTAATAGTTATTCAACGAATTAACTATGTAGTTCAGGGCTGTCCAACTGCAAAGAGCCCACGGGCCAGAATTTCGGTCACTTATCACCTGGCGGGCCGCAGTTTGAAAAAGTTGAACAATACCCTCTTACCTCTTATACAATAACAACGAATAGTTGAATTATTAATTATAAAACAAGGGAACAGAAGGATTATAAAACAATTTGATTACATTTTAATGGGAAAACTGAGGCCGATCAGCCTGAATAAGAAGTTGGCGGGCCACACAATATGTGCTCGCGGGCCGCCAGTTGGACAGCCCTGATGTAGTTTACAGATTACCTATTTAATTTAAGGAATTAAATTTGAAAATGAAGAATATTTGGCAGCGGTAACAGTGTACACAGAGAAAAATAATATTTCTTTAAATTTTAATCAAAATATTACTGTTAGCGATATCAACATAAGACGACAAACCAATTACGAGTATCAGTTGGTTGGTACGTGTGTATCGGTTTTTAGAAACTTCCAAATATTTTTTACCGAATCTTAACATTTTCTAAATTTAAAGCTGATACCTAAAAACATACAATATATTTAAAGAGTTAAGATCGCTAATTGTAAGTTGGGTAGACTGGATTAACAGTGCCTTTTTTGGGGGGGTTCAAAAGGATAAATCTCTTCATCTAAATTAAATTCATTTCACTGCATTTTAATCATGCTTTTACACCAAAAGAATGGTATCAACTCAACTATCTTACACCAATGTGATGTTCCTCTGCACCAAGAATCAAGGATAGTTTCTGGTGCAGTGAAGCACGAAGAATGTTCTCAACATTACTTGGTGTAAAGTACTCGCAACTTTTTTTTTTTTTTTCATTCAGTAATACTAAAATTTATAATTCTGTAAGATATGGTACACATAAGAGTCAGTTAAACTATGTTTACGATATAATATGAAGTAAGTTAGGATGCATATACTTTTTTTCTTCTTAAAAGTCGTTTGTAATCAAACATACGCACAACACAGATATAATAGTAATATGAATTCGAACTAGGCTTAGCAAAACCGATGCGGATCGAAGTTAAATATTAAAAATATATTTAATACAATTGATAGATTCGTATAAAAACATGCATGACCTTTATAAGAATTTATATGAGTAGTTTGTCATATCAATCCGGCAAGAAGAAAGAAATTGCTTGTCAAATAATCGACTAGGCTTCTTCGATGTCCGCCATCATAGATCAAAAATTTAAAAAGTCCATATCTTCGGAAATAATGTTGATAATTAAGTAAACTCATTCACATTAAAAAGGTGAAGCTTTCTGTCGTCCATTATATCACTTCGAAAACAAATAACATCACAATTTACCTTTAATTTTCCAAAATTTACCGAGCACGACAATACATTCTCTATCCTGTTGCCAATCATATGTAACGTTTGAACTTGGAGTAATTTTTATCAATTATTGGTGTTAGGATTGAACTAAACTATTTGAAGTTTGTTTAAACGCTCCATTCTGTATTAACTTGAAATAACACAAAATTTTTTGAATTTTTTAACACTAAATTCGGATTTGTATTACACCACAGGTTTTGCAGCTTAAACAATATTTCTTAAAATAGAATCTAATCAAACATGCACAATGCACAGACGGAATGATAATATGAATTCGAACAAGGCCTAACAAAACCAAAGCAGATATAAAATTATTTAAAGATTTATGTAAATCTTCTAATGATAACTAATTATATTTGAAATAGCACACAATTTTTAGAATTTTTTTAACACTAAATTCGGATTTGTATTACACCACAGGTTTTGCAGCATATGCAATATTTCTTAAAATAAAATTTGTTAATCAAACTTACACAATGCACAGACAGAATATTAATTTGAATTCGAACAAGGCTTAACACACAATTAAGATATATGATTTAATATATCTTAATTATGTGAATGAATTCGAGCAAGACCTGACAAAACCAAAGAATATATAAAATTATTTAATACAGATAACAGATTTATGTAAATCTTCTAATGAAAATTAATTATAGTTACTATAATTATAATTGGGGCCGGGATAGCCTGGTCGGTAGGGCGCTGGGCCCATGTCCAAGAGGTCGTGGGTTCGATCCTCGCCGACCGAAGACAAGGTGCGGGGTATATTAGGGCAAATTCTGGAGTATAGTAAATGGTGGATATTCTGGTATTCTGGAGTATAGTAAATGGTGACTGATGCACGTTAAATCTGTCGAGTCTCAAAGTCCTCCATGTTCCCATAACAAATCAATACCTCTGGGGGTACTGATCCAGGAGTTTCCTTGTCTTCTGGATTGGTTCAAAATTACAAGGCTATGGAGTTGAACATTAGTAGTCGTAAACCCATGAAATTGGGTCGGCTGTTCAACGACGGTTATAAAATAAAATATAATTATAATTGGAAATTAGATTAGGGATTATCCATAGGTTAGTAATGGATAACGGGTCATCCCTTTAAGACAAAACAATGCCGATTTTATCAAAATACCAACTGGTCTGATCTCAGTGGGTTTCTTTCTTCTCTTGACAATAAATATTTCTAGCAACAGTTCGGTACTGGAGGTTAATTCCCCGCGGGTCCTATCTTATGCTCCAAGCGCATCTGAAAACTCCATAATCTTAAAATTTAATTGATAATTTATACAAAAATTCATACTTCACGGGAGTTTCGAATCATGGTAGTTGTTTAGTATGCTTCATTAGCAATACAAGTTGACTTACACCATTCTTTTTTTATTTTTATTTCATAGTAAGCGCTAATCGAATTATTTCTAAAAATGCGAAATCACTTCTTACTTAATCAACAAAAAGATTTCGTATAATATTTTTTTTTTTTTTTTTTTTTTTTTACGTTAATGCATGCTTACCTTATTTTCACCTTATTAGCTGCTCTACGTTTCGTAGAAAAATGTCGCGCATGCGTGCTAGAGCTCAAACAGTAAATAAATAGTAATTTGCATTTAAATCAGTTTATCCATTCGCACTTCTTGCTCTATTATGTCTGTTTATAACTTTTGAAAACCTTATGCGACGCAGTACAATGATGAACAGTTCTAGTATTAACGATATGTTCCGGCTAAAATTATCCTCCAAATACGAAATAGGTTGTGGCAAACTTTATTTACTAAGGTGTTTTTTTTTTTAATAGGAAGACTATTTCTAAAGCTTTTTTTCTCAAATTTACAAATATTATATCACTTCCATTATATGTTCTTCGATTAAACAAAGTGGCATCTTCAATTAAACATCGAATTAAGTTCTCTTTATATTTTACTTAAATAAAAGTATCGCTCGTGGGCTGCAATAGTGGCACAACTGAAAAAAAACACGCGTTTTGGACAAAGAACAGGTGTAAATATGAAAATACACATTCTTTTCAGCAGCAATACTAGCACAACTCATAATTCAACTTGAAGGTAATCTTCGTTTAAGCAAACTGAAGCATTTCTTATGCATTTTCCTTTACAATGAAAACTTAAGCCCACTTATCTCAAAACTTGATTTTTTGAGTTGTGCCGCTATTGCAGCCCATGAGCGATATGTTGTTGTTGTTGTTGTTGTTGACGTATGCCTGTTCAGACAGAGGGGGTGCGATTGTTCTTGTTTTCCAGTGGCGCCATCTATGGACAAGAATTCGACTTCTGCCATACCATACGTGAAACCCATTTATAGGGCGAACCCATTCATACATCCATTCATTCTTCTACATATCGCAATTTTGACCTGAATCAGAGAACGATCGATCTCCAAATCCAGTACCCCCAGAGGTTTTGATTTGTTATCGGAACATGGAGGACTTTTGCGACTCGACAGACTTAACGTACATCAGTCACTTTACTACACGGGGAGTCTTCGGCCGGAGGGGTTCGAGCCCACGAACTCCCAGACATGGGCCCAGCGCCCTAGCGACCAGACTATCCCGGCCCCGAGCGATATGTTCTTCATATTTTATGGAATAAATTTCTTCCACTATTTTTCTTCAAATAAGCATCAAGTTCTTTCTTCAGGTCTTCTTAAATTAAGCTAAGTATTTCATGGAATAAAGTTCTTCAGTTATAACTTCTTCAATCAATAGGCAATGCATTTCATAAAAGAAAGTACTTACTTGTAAACAAGTGGAAGACCTGGGTACTTTCGAAAGCCGGAAATGGCCTCCATATCGTTTTTCCCAACACAATAAAGTTCGAAGATTAAAAATTGCATTGATTTTTATTTATGTCATTTATAGACATAGTTCTAGACCGAGGTATTTTATTCAATTTTCTTCGGATATACTAGACGTATGGACACATATCCCTAAAAGTATTAATAGAGTTAGTTGGAAATTTCCTCACGTAGAGCAACCTGTCATTTTCCTAGGTATTATCAAGAGTAGCAGCGTAAGCAACAGACGGATAACGAACAAGTCAGAAAAAACCATTGTTAAAAACACCTGGAGTTCGAATTTCAATACCTTTCCAGCATACCCGACTTCAAACTTGTGTCTTCACGCATTTGAATCAACAGCACAGTCATCTTCAGCAACATCAACATGGAAACAGAAGAAGGAAGAAGAAGAAAAAAAAGAAAAAAAATCGTTTGGACACTTCGAATCGACCCTTCAGTCACGAATTCGACCCCCGTGGAGAAAGATTTCAAGAACCTCCGTGAGTTGCCGCGATAGACCAATAAAATATAATAAAGCGATTTCTAATAACGTAAACAAAAGCCCGAGTTTTTTTAGAAGTCGTCTGCAAAGCTGACCGCGAGATGTAGAATGAAAAAAAAAGTTCTGCACTGGAATTAAAAAAATAGAAAAATAATAAAAGAATAATAGAAAACGATATGTCTGCGTGGGGTTAAGGTTGATGCACTTCAAAGAAGCAATTTCGATATAGATTTCTTTCCTTCTTGTCAAAAAAGAATAAAATGAATTGTTTGACACATCATATTGGGGGGGGGGGTTCTTTTTAGTACTTTATATGCAATAAGGACAAGGGTAAGGGATATTAAAATGGTACATCTGTTTCACTCATTCAATATTTAAAGTAACAGAATAATAATTTTAATTTTATATTAGATATTATTGTCCTTTTGTTTAACTGAATATAACCAAAGACAAAAAGATATGAACCTGATATCTTTTCTTTTTTTAAAAAAAATCTGAAATCTTCTATCCCCGAAAAGAATTCTGTTTATATCAGGTTTATGTTTTTAAAAAATGTTTCGTCGTTTTAAAAAAAGGAGCTCCAAGCTCAATGATCACGCCGGTGACAATTAAATTATAAAACACTTCTTTACAATATTTTACTGTAAATACTTTTGCGTTCTGGCCGTTTTAAATTGATTGACAGATATTTCAGAACTCCTGGCAACATTACTACGATTTCTGTTCTTATAGAGGATTTATTCTTAGATTTTCTTTTCGTAATAAATGCTAAGCCATCTTCAATCACTTATTATTTATCTTTCACTCCGTATTGTTTAAATAATACCAATCAAATCATTAGAGGTTGAAGAATATTTCACTTCTTCAACAACTCCATGCTCAATGTTTAGATCAAGCCTGTGACAATTAAACTATAAAACACTTCTTCACGATATTTTACTGTAAATACTTTTGTGTTCTGACCTTTTTAAACTTATTGACCGATTTTTCAGAATTCCTGGCAACATTACTACTGTTTGTGATCCAAGAGTATTTATTCTTAGATATTCTTCACACATTTGAATATTAATGCTCTCCAATCTCTTATTGGGTACTTAGTGGTTATAGAGATGGTATGTTGGCGACTGCTCTTCCGAGTTTTAGCCAACATGAACATGGTCCCTTGTAAGATATAAGTAAGACATCGCAATCTATCAAATATATCAATATTTGGTTATATATTGCGATATGATTCTAATTTAATTAATTTATATTATTTTTACATAGGTCAATATTTTTGATACTCAATGAAAATTTATCAACACTCATAGTATCGTATTTTATTATTATTATCATATTGATTGAATAATACTTGCGATAGTATCGTGAGCGATAAATATTCTTTTAATAATTCGCCAATTGATATTAATGATCACGATATTAGCATAATTGATACGCTTTTGAGTATTATCGTTAACTGATGAACCATGTAAACCAAATTCTTGTGCTGCTCCTACGTGTTGGTGAACTTAACTTCGAGATCGCTATAACCTATAAGTACCACTTATTGTTTATTACCCATTGGAAAAATGGATCTTGTTTTGGATTTGATGGCGTGCGCACTTTATTTGGACGTCATCACACTTTTCAACGGTGTTTAAGAGTAATAGTAAACAGTGCGCATGTGTCGTCTTTGCATGCGTTGCTATGGCGACTGCTGCTGTTTTAACTTTTATTTTCACTAGCAGTCATTCTTAATGTATTTACATAATAATAATTTAAAGTATTTTTTATATTCTTTTTATTATTAACGTATAATTAATGACTTGACGGTGATTTTAATATAAATATGAATACTGAAGAAGGGAAAGTATTTTGTGATGTCTTGAAACACGTACTTAGGCAGGATTTGAAAACCATTCCGACGACAAACATCCATTGAGACTGTTTTGCAACTCATGATTTGAAATGTTGTCGCATTTATCAGAGTCAAACCAGAAAGAAAAAAAAAGCATTTGACCAATGGGTAACCAGTGATCGTAAAAAAGCGATCACATTTTTTTTCATTTCATTTTCCATCGGTTTTAAATTATCTTTCACTTATTATTTTTCAAATAAGTGAAAAACTGTGCTGACGTAAAATATCCTCTGTACTATAGGTTAGAATCCCTTAGCCGTCGGTATAGTCGTTAGAGGTTTTTGGTGGTTTTCCTCTCCGTGTAATGCATATGTGAGTTCCATCAAAAAGTCCTCCACGGAGACTAGGTTGTCTTAGAGCTTGATCCAGGAGTGTCATTGTCTTCTGGATTGGATTCAAAATTACTAGTCTGTTCTTTGCTAGTTACAAGATAAAAAAATATTTTTAAACACCCATTATTTAAAAAAGGCATATTGTATCCTGACTTTTGGAGTATAATGAATAGTTTTTGTTTTAAACTACAAAACTTTGAAAAATAATGATTATTTATTTTCAGTACAAATTCTACATCTGCACTCTCTTAATATTAATATCTGGTTTAAATTGTAAAATAACGATAATAGTGGCAACACAACAACAATCAAAAGCGGTGAGCAGCGAATGATGTTAAATCTGGATTTATGGTGGAACCGATAGGAGAATCTACGATGTGATAAGGACTGTGAAGACAGAAGTTTTATTGTTTTTAATAATCGAATGGAACTCTAGAATACTAAAACGAATCTGAACTGTAATGAGGCTTCGCTAGAACAGTTGGGGGTAGAATGCGTCATCTAAATCTTTCTCAAACTTAATGGCGACTGCAAGGTTTTTCAATTTATACCTACCTGCTTCCTTTCCATTTTCCCTCTTCTGATTTGAAAATTCCCTATTTTTCTTAAAAAAATTTTCTTTGCCAGCAACTATTGGTTTTGAAAAAGGCTTTATTGCGAAGCAATTTAGGCGCAGTAAGAATTATAAAATTAATATAATTAATTTGAACTTAAATGATTGCTTTCTTTTTTGTAAATTTCTATTTTAAAACTATAAGCTTTTTTCTCAGAAGTAATTTGAGAAAAATGATACAAAATAGGTGATTTGAATGGGGATATCTGCAAGAGACGTATTGAGGGTATCTCGATCCTGATTGGTTGTTGAAGCGTGGTATTTGTTTACGTTAGCAACTGTTCTTTCCATTTTATTTTTAGTGAGCCAAGTCCGTCAAGCATCAATTTTTTTAAGTGACACATTTTAAAATCTTTCACAAAGATTTCAATTTTTTCACTATATATTTACCCAGAGACTTAACACAAGGACAGGCATGAAGCCGTGCAGAACATAAACGAACTAATTATGCATCGAAGTTGCCAGATACACAAACAAAAATATATCACGGTTACGAAAATACATAAACAAATAATAAACCTAAGTTAAATAAAAGACGCCGACGATAAAGAATCATATTTCAGCTAATTCGTTGTGCGATGCAGCTCTGTATTTTAATAACGTATCGTTAATTAACATTCTAACTTATGTAGAGAAACTTAGCCTAACTTTATTACGCCATTTTGCTAATAAAGATTAGCTGACGTCAGAGGTCACATATGTGTGTATGGGAGATCTTCTTCTTGAAGTGCAAGTACCCCATTGGCCCAAATAAGAAGTCAAGAGGTTAAATTTTTCCGAGAAGGCTTTTAGGAAAATAATTTTGCTCTGTTTTCTTGATAAATTTTTGATACTAAAACAAAAAGGCTGCAATAGATTTTTTTTCCTTTTTAAGGAAAACAGTTTTAAAATCGAAAAACATTCAAGAAAATACTACTTTTTAAAAAATAATGAAGTCTTGTAAACAATGCTTTAAAAAAAAAGGAAAAGCCTGTTTTAAGGAAGAAAAATGGATAATATTTTTATGGATAAGTTACATTGAGAAGAGAGGGGGAAAAAACATTTTAAGAAAAACTACATTAATATTCTCCAAAAATGAAATTTTTTTAATGAAAACTTGCTTGCAATCTTGCTATAGAATTTTTAACCGTTTTCCTACCAGCTAAAGCCCTCAAATCTTAGCCAAAGCTTCCGCGTCCAGTGATAATTCTAATCTCAATCGTTTCAAACGCTACAAGCAGGGTTAGTTGTTGGTCATTTTATCATATTATCACTCGAAATTCCAAACAGTTTTCGACTAACTGTGGTACTAAATCTCCTCTAAACCCCCACCCCCACCCCCTGATGGCAATACAAGCTTTAATTGTTTACTGGTCGTAACAACCAGATTCTATCGTCATTTTATCGCCAAAGAGAATATTTTAAATTCAAATTTTGACCTTTTCATAATTAGCTAAAATTTTAAAATAATTTAAACTGTGGCTCTGCACCTGTAGAAAATACAAATTACGATTGTTTCCAGAACTCTGCGAACTATACAAATCACAACTTTACCATGAAATATCGACAAAATTTTTGAATGGCTAAAGTGCTAAGATAATTTACATCAACTAAAGCCTTAATGGCAATTCAAGTTATAAATGTTTTCTGTTTGTTGGAAACAAAATGTACCGTTAATCGAAAATTTCACCTCAATCTATCTAAACTAACCAAAAATAAATAAATAAAATGATTTAAAAAAACGTCTTATTTTAAATAAATTTAAGATACAAAATCAATAAAAGAGTTGTGATCGCCTTATTACGATCACTGGTTACCCATTAGTCAAATGCTTTTTCTTTCTGGATTGACTCCGTTAAACGCCACAAAATTTCAAATCATGGGTTGCAAAAACTGTCTCCATTGATGTTTGTCGTTGGATTGATTTTCATATCCTGCCTATGTACGTGTTTCAAGACGTCACAGAATAGTTTTCCTTCTTCAGCATTCATATTTATATTAAAATTACCGTCGAGACAGTAATTATACGTTAATAATAAAAATAATATAAAATTACTTTAAATTATTATTATGTAAATTCTGCTAGTGAAAATAAAAAGGGGAAAAAAAAAAAAAGAATTCTAAAAAAATTATCAAACAGCAGCGGTCGCCATAGCAATACATGCAATGATGACGCATGCGCACTGTTTACTATTACTCTTAAACACAGTTGAAAAATGTGATGACGTCCAAATAAAGTGCGCACGCCATAAAACACAAAACAAGACCCATTTCGCCCATGGGTAATAAATAAAGTTAAAAATAAAAAAATATAAAAAAATAAAAAAAATAAAAACTTTTTTTTCTTCTTCTTTTTTTCTTCCTTTTTTTTTTTTTTTTTTTTTTTTTAGTAGAGTGAAAATTTTGTTAATTCGTCAGTCATAAACCTTTTGCAAATACTCTTCCGAAAATTTGGTATTTTATTGCCAGTAGTTCTTACGAAAACAAAATTACTTTCTTATTTTCAATACATTATGCAAAAAATGCACATTTTAAATCTTTCAGTATTATTTTTTTATTCTCTTCAGAGTTTACATAGAACTTTTTTTATATAATGCATTTATAGTACATAAAAAAGTACTAAACATCCCTTTAATTATAAAAAAATCCCTATTCTTTCCTTAAAAATCCCTACACTAATTCGCCAGTAAATTTTCAATCCATTCGGACGTCAAAGCTACATTTTTATTGATGCGAGGCGTCTGTAGCGGTGTTTTGTAACCTGTGGCATGCCGTAGTAAATACCTCCTCTTTACTGTAGGGTGCTTCCCCCCCGCTATAACATTAATGCTTCTGAAACAAGAATGCAGAAAGATAAAATATGAAAGATGGAAGACGGTAGCTTACTGAAAAAAAGATTTTACGATTTGATTGACCCCAGGTCATTAGATTAACTGAGTTTTTGGCGATTGCGATGCGAGCTTTTCTATAGGATTTAATTTATAATACCGGATGTAATATTAAAGATCCTTATTGTTGGAATGTCTTAAAATGTATGTAATATTTGTAATTATTGTTGCAAGCTGTTATAAGCTACCCTATGAAACTTTTGAAAAATTATGTGTGATACTATTGTATTATAAAATGTCTAGTCATGGATTACTAGTGTGGACCACCTTGTGGTCTGCTAAGAGGTAAAATTAAACACTGATGCAATTTCCAGTTAACATAGAGATTATTCAATAAGCCTGTTATCATTTTTTTTTTTTTTTTAAATTTCATGACCGTCGTTGAAAATCCGATCCAATTTTTTAGGTTTACGACTACTAATGTTCAACTCCTTAGCCTTGTAATTTGGAACCCAATCCAGAAGACAAGGGAACTCTTGAATCAAGTATTGGGAGAAATGTGTCTTCGTGAAAGCATGTTATCATAGAGGCTATCAACTTTAAGACCAATGACATGAAGACATTGCGTTTTGGCTTCGTTAAAAGTAATCACTAGGGTTCGATTAACCGGCTAAATAACCGATTCAAAACAAGCCACTAACCATCGATTAGAAGATAAGTAGGCGTAAAGCCCCCACGGGGGACCCAACACAGTTACAGTTCATTGCCTTAAACAATGTGACTACGATTGCGCATCAGCCGCATTGAATTCCAAGACAAACCGAGTAGGCTTCAAGCAACCACGGGGGATAGAGCCCCAACCCAACACAATGCCTGCAAGAGACGTAGTGTGGGTATTCCGATCCAGATTGAAACGTATTATTTGTTTACGTTAGCAACTCTTCTTTCCATTCTGTTTCGAGAGAGCCAAGCCAATCAAGTATCAATTCTCGTAAGTGGCCATTTTATATTCTTTCACTATATGTTTCTTATTTTGCACAACGACAGGCACGAAGCCGTATAGAACATAAACTAATTATGCATCGAAGTTGCCAGGTACACAAAACAAAAATATATCTTGGTTACAATAAAATACATAAATAATAAATTTAAGTGAAGTAAGAGAAGGAATTACCTTTTAACAAATTAGATGTGAGATACGGTGTTGTATTTTTTCAGCTTTACGTTAATTAACATTTTAACTTATGTGGAGTTCAAATTTAACCCGATATTTTGAATAGAAATGAGCATCACTTGTCTTCTTCTTGAAGTGCAAGTACTCAATTACCGTTCATTGCCTTAAACACTGTGCCAACGATTGCGGACTGACCGCATATTCTTCTAAGATACAACCATCCATCTAAAGCTGAATAGTTTTCAAGCCGTCATACTGTCCCTCCTACACAATGACCACTGTGCCTTTCTACTTTATTTATGCAGTATGAATTACTGCGTGTGAACAAATGAAGATTCAACAATTGGCCTCTTACTATACAAATACACCAATAAAAATTTTAAAAATTAAATATATTCTATTAAAGTTAATCTCTAATATGCAGGGCCAGCACCAAGCATTCACCACCTCGCCAAATGCGATAAAATCCTAAATTTTTCGAGTAAAATTGTATTTTCGCGAAAGTATGGGCGAATGATTTTTTTCACCTGAAAAAAAGAAAATATTTATCTCGATCCTCAAAATTACGCCAAAATGAATTTTCCTAAACAAATCAGTATTTTTTTTTATTCGATTTCAGCCATTTCCGGTAGATGCACCGCATAACCAATTCGAATTAGTTCCGAATAATATAAGCATGAAACAAATAAGCGTAAAATAGTTTTCTACGGGGGAAGAAAATCAATCATTAAAAATTGTTAAGATTTTAACATAGGGCTAAGAATTTTGAAAATTGGCGAATTCTTTTGAAATTTGGCTTATAATTTAAAATCCTTAGCTCGGGCCCTTAATATGGGGTAAGAGAATGACTTAACAAATTAAAATAAATTAATGGTTATTTTCAATTTTACATTTTCCGAGCCTTGGTTGGATAAGTATTCCCTATAGAGAAATAAGTCAACCATTGAAAACTAAATCACGAATTTTAACAGTGTTTTAAATTTTTTTTACTTTCAGTGTTATATCCAGTTAAATAGTTTTTTTTTTTCTTCTTTTTTTTTTCCTCTTTTGTGTAAGTGAGTATTGGAGCTAATTTTTTCTTCATTCCATTTATTTTCGTTTCATTTAATTTTGATTTTATATTCATTTTATTTATTTCCTAATTTCATTTGATTTCTACTTTAATTTCAATTAGTAATACATCTATTTTAGTCTATTTTAGTTTCATTTCATTTTTATTTTGATATAATTTAATTTCTTTTTACTTTTATTATCATTAAATTTTATTTTATTTTTTCCTGCTTTCATTTCATTACTGTTTTACTTTTATTTGATTTCAAATTGAATGCTCTTCCATTTTCATTTAATTTAATTGCTAACTTTACTTTTCAATTTAAAATTTAACTTTATTCAATTATTTCAATTTTCATTTTATTTCATATTTTTTTAATTTCTATTTTTTTTCCATTTTCATCAGATTTAATTATTATAATTTCTGACCTATTTCTATTTTATTTGAATTTCTATGTCTTATTTTACTTCATCAGCTTATTTAAGTTTATTTATGAGTTTATTTATGAGTTATCAGCTTATTTATGAGTTATCAAATATTACTTGCACATTTAACAAAGTTGGAAAACACTTGCAAAATCAGAACCGAATTTAGTTACACAATTATCATCATCATCATCAATGGCTCGACAGCCCAAGGTGGGCTTTGGCCTTCTCAAGAAGTTTTTTCCAGGCTAACCATTTTCCTGCCAGTGTTTTCCAGTTTTTAATTTTTAAGAAGAAAAGGTCTTTTTCTAGGCCATCTATCCATCTCAAATTCGGCCTGCCTCTTTTTCTTGTGCCAACTGGTCTTGCATTGTTATGCACACAATTATAGTTTTTTTTTTTTTTTTAAAAAAAAGAACGAAATGTATTAAACAATTACCAAAACAATTACCAAAACAATTATGAAACAGAAATTTTGATTATTGCAAAAGCGAGCAAAAAGAATACTCTCTCCTGTAAACAAATTACCTAAAAAAATAATGGAGAGAATAATAAATAAAAAAAGAATAAAAAAATATCTGTAAATAAGAGGCATCCGAAAATTGAAGTACGGTTGCAGCCATAATAAATTAAATACAATTCATTCACTTGTGTGTCAAGAATCACATTATTTTAAGCTTTTCCTGCTGGACATGCTATTTTTTTTTTAACCATCTTAAATATCATTCCACATACTTAAACCACAGTAGTGGTACATACAATTTCCAAGTTGTGCAGAATAATTGGCAGAAAATTACAATTTCTCCCCCTCCCCTCTTTAAAAAGACAGGAGATGCCCCTGTTGTTCGCCCTCCTGACCTCTGAAACCCGCCTCCTTAAAAGACTTCGGGTAACCTCCGGGTATTTTGCAGGTGAGTTTTTAGCGCCGTTTATGTGAGGTTTTTATGGTTACTTTGACTGCTTTGGAATAAAAATTGTTGGACATAAAATTTGTCTGGAATTGGTTTGTTTTTTTAACAAATTTATAAGAATAAATAAATAAAAACGAATGAATCATTTATACGTTACTCTACATGACAGAAATGGGTGACCGGTGAATGTTGACAATCACGTAGTAGCTTTGGTCAGAAATATATACTAGGTTTAGTTAAGCGCCACATTTACCCGACATACCCTACTCTGATATTTCTTAAGGTTAAATGTATACCGGGGTTCACTGCCCGGTATACATTTGCCCTGTAAGCCCTACATCAATGTTTTTTTTTAAGGTCAAGTGCTACTGCCCAGAACGCATTTAACCAGTACGCCGAACACTGATGTTTCGCTTAATCCATCCTCAGCAGAAGTTAAAATATCGAATAAATATATTAATATCAACGAATAAATTAATATCAAATCGGCTATAACAAATATTTCGGACATTCACCAAAGCGACTATGTGATTGTTGACATTCATCGGTGAAAGTCGACATTCTCTTGATTTCTTGATCTCTTGATATCACATCTCACGTAACATATCTATCACAAAGCATGAAACATTTATATATCACACACATTTATATGACACATAATATAGCGGTCAAAAAGTCCGGAGACTAACCCACGGACAGCGCCATTTAAAATGAATAACTGTTGGATAGCACGACTGATTTTGTCCACTTGCAAGTAGCAAATTGGTAGATTTAAAAAAAAAAAAAAAAAAAAAAATGAATAAATAAAAAAATAAAAAAAATGCCAGTTACAGAAAAACGCTGTAGCAAAAACTACTCGTAACGTCAATTATTTTGGATATTCGATCGTTTTCACGTTACGCAAATTTCGAATTATTGTTATCACTTCTTGTCGCTCTCGATTAACGACGATTGCATCGTCCTTTTTCCGATAATGTTTTCGACAGTTAACTGTCGTTTTTTAGGCGATCTCTTTATAATTTTTCAATTTTGGTATTTTTAATACGATAATATTGCGACACCCGAAGTTCGAATTTGAGTAACCACTGTCTGATGCGCTCATTCTGTAGTTAGTTTACGTCACCAAGTCGTTAGTTAACTCACGTCTATTCACGCTAATTCGTCGTTAATTCACGCCAGCCTTATACTAATAGCTTGGTATAACACTTTTGCAATGCTGTTAAGACTGATTTTGTTCAGCGAGGATTCCATCATTCTCTTGTTGAATTAATATTACTTGATAATCAATCACTTGTCGTTACGATATTCTAACTGCATTTAATGTTCATTCTGTTCAATGAGAATTCCGTCATTCTCTTGTTAAATTAAACTTACCTGAGAACAAAAGGCTTGACGTTACGATATTCTAACTGCATTTAATGTTCATTCTGTTCAATGAGAATTCCATCATTCTCTTGTTAAATTAAACTTACCTGAGAACAAAAGGCTTGACGTTACGATATTCTAACTGCATTTAATGTTCATTCTGTTCAATGAGAATTCCATCATTCTCTTGTTAAATTAAACTTACCTGAGGACAAAAGGCTTGACGTTACCATATTCTAACTGCATTTAATGTTCGTTCTGTTCAATGAGAATTCCATCATTCTCTTGTTAAATTAAACTTACCTGAGAACAAAAGGCTTGACGTTACGATATTCTAACTGCATTTAATGTTCATTCTGTTCAATGAGAATTCCATCATTCTCTTGTTAAATTAAACTTACCTGAGGACAAAAGGCTTGACGCTACCATATTCTAAATGCATTTAATGTTCATTCTGTTCAATGAGAATTCCATCATTCTCTTGTTAAATTAAACTTACCTGAGAACAAAAGGCTTGACGTTACGATATTCTAACTGCATTTAATGTTCGTTCTGTTCAATGAGAATTCCATCATTCTCTTGTTAAATTAAACTTACCTGAGAACAAAAGGCTTGACGTTACGATATTCTAACTGCATTTAATGTTCATTCTGTTCAATGAGAATTCCATCATTCTCTTGTTAAATTAAACTTACCTGAGAACAAAAGGCTTGGCGTTACGATATTCTAACTGCATTTAATGTTCATTCTGTTCAATGAGAATTCCATCATTCTCTTGTTGAATGAATATTACCTGAGAACAAAAGGCTTGACGTTACGATATTCTAACTGCATTTAATGTTCATTCTGTTCAATGAGAATTCCATCATTCTCTTGTTAAATTAAACTTACCTGAGAACAAAAGGCTTGACGTTACCATATTCTAACTGCATTTAATGTTCATTCTGTTCAATGAAAATTCCATCATTCTCTTGTTGAATGAATATTACCTGAGAACAAAAGGCTTGACGTTACACTATTCGCGATCTTTTTATTACTGATTCTGTGCAGCGATACTGGCCGAATCGGAAAATATGTCTTGTTATTGCACTAATCGATACTCTTTAATACTAAACACCTTGGCCAAATTATTAGACGCACTATAAGATTCTATGTAAAATCCTAATTATTAGGTGATACTATACAGCCTTATTGTTTTTATGTCTGAAACCAGTTTGCACTTGTTTACGTTCGTGTATCAATTGGTTAACAATGTAATGCAATACGTTAAAAATGAATACAAATAGGAAGTCCATAAAAAATCTCCTGATTAAGAACCCATTACATGTATGTTTAAATATACAAGTATTGCATACAAACTTCTGTAAAACGTGTTATTATTAAAAAACTACAGTGCGTCCAATAATTTGGTCAAATTATTATAATGTACTAATATAATACCAGATATTATGAATATTCTATATTCATATAATATATCGTCTAATGTCGTCGAATTTACATTACACGTCGTCTAATTTAGCCAATCGATACACGAACGTAAACAAGTGTAAACCGGCTTCAGTCGCGAAAAAGCAATAAAGCTGTTATATTATCACCTGATAGTTAAGATTTTACATAGAATCTTATAGTGCGTCGAATGATTTGGCCCGGAACTGTAGATATTTTATAGTACTGATTCTGTTCAACAGAATTGCATTTTGATCCCGCAATTTGAACTCTTCTGTGGGACAAAATTGCTTACCGTTTCACATTCTGATACTTTTCAGTACTGATTTTGATCAGCGAGAATTTCATGTTGCTCCGACTGATTAAACTTTGCTTGACTACCGATGGCTTGACATTTCGCAATTCGTTACTATTAGAACAAATTTTAGTACAGCGATAGTACCATCACCTTCCGATTAGCTCAACTTGGGACCATCGACTATTTGATGCTCTGTACTGAGAAAATATCTGACCTATTTGGTTCTTTTAGAAACCAATAGGTTTGAGGTGCTTGAATTAGTAAAAGCAGTTTGACTGAAAAACAATAAGAAATATTAAAGAATGGAATTCCGATTGCGAGGTTTTAAATTTCACCTCATTTCTCACTGATATGCGATAAATTTTCTTTTTAAATTACATCCGGTGCAGGGAATTGAAATGTGCCTGCAACTAAATCAAGGTGAAAGGTAAATTAGAGAAAGTACAGCGATAGTACCATCACCTTCCGATTAGCTCAACTTGGGACCATCGACTATTTGATGCTCTGTACTGAGAAAATATCTGACCTATTTGGTTCTTTTAGAAACCAATAGGTTTGAGGTGCTTGAATTAGTAAAAGCAGTTTGACTGAAAAACAATAAGAAATATTAAAGAATGGAATTCCGATTGCGAGGTTTTAAATTTCACCTCATTTCTCACTGATATGCGATAAATTTTCTTTTTAAATTACATCCGGTGCAGGGAATTGAAATGTGCCTGCAACTAAATCAAGGTGAAAGGTAAATTAGAGAAAGTACAGCGATAGTACCATCACCTTCCGATTAGCTCAACTTGGGACCATCGACTATTTGATGCTCTGTACTGAGAAAATATCTGACCTATTTGGTTCTTTTAGAAACCAATAGGTTTGAGGTGCTTGAATTAGTAAAAGCAGTTTGACTGAAAAACAATAAGAAATATTAAAGAATGGAATTCCGATTGCGAGGTTTTAAATTTCACCTCATTTCTCACTGATATGCGATAAATTTTCTTTTTAAATTACATCCGGTGCAGGGAATTGAAATGTGCCTGCAACTAAATCAAGGTGAAAGGTAAATTAGAGAAAGTAAAATAAAAAAAAAAAGAGAAAAGAAAAAAAGAAAGAAATGAAATGAAGTAAAGCAGTGACAGCCCCAACGGTAACCGATCTATCGCCTACGGAGACAAAACTATTGATGCGCTTAGAATAGCAATACTAGAAAGAAGAAGGGGAAAAAAAAAATAGAATATAATTGGAGCTCTTTAAGAAGTAAGTGGGTAATGACACGTTCTTCTTTTCAATCTTGACAAGAAGTTGTGAAGCTAATGTGTTTACCTGGCAAACAAATTCGTAAATTGTAAGGCTTAAGCATCACTTTCGTGTTTTTCTTTTACTGGTTTTCGTTTCTAAAGAAAAATCTGAGTGCCCTATAGATGGACAATATTTATATTTTAAATGTTGTTCTAACTTTAAAATCGTTGAAAGCAACTCTGTTGAAAATGTTGACAATTCGGACAAAAAATCCAGTTACAATGTGTTGCAAAGTAATCAAAATGTAGCCATCTTAAACGAGCTTTAGCGATAATGCGAGATCAATTTAAATAGAATTATTGTTCGATATACCTTATGGTTACAGTGAATGGAAAAGTTTATTTAAACCTCATGTGTTGGGTGTATAAGCTTTATATTGCAAACTGAAGCTAGTTTTTAATTTATAATTTGTTTTCACTTTTCCCAAGATAAAATTCTTGATGATCTCATCAAAATCCTTTGATGGTTTTAGTGTGATTCCATCATCCAACATTTTCCATTGCGTGTTCATGGTTTTTGATATGCCAACAAACTTCCATCATTCCATGATGGAAAATACTACTTTAATACTATGATGGTTAACCATCAAGAGAAGTTTGATTCTCATGAACCAACAATTCATGAAGGTTTATGATGGTTTCAACTATACATTTCCACGATGGTTTAATGGGGATTCTTGTTCATTTTCAGCTATATACCATCAAAACAATTTGGGTTTTATTATGTTTGACCATCATAAATCAGTCCGAATTCCTACGTTGGGGTTAGGGTGCTTCAGGATCGTTCCAATATTCGATTTCTAAGATACTATGATGGAAATTCGAGATGATTGAACATGAAAAAAACCATCAAAACATGTTGCTTTTCTTATGGTGAACCATCATAAATCAGTCCGAATTCCTACATTTGTTGGTTACCATCAAAAAATATAATGGTTCATGATGGAATTATTGATGGTTACCATCAAGATTATGTTGGTCCATCAATGAAAAATCATCAAAATTTTTGACTTGTGCAATAATAAAGACATATAGTAAAATATTTTGAGTTGTAATAAATTCAATAAAAGATAGAAAGGAAATGCAATGAAAAATAGTTTGAAGGGAAGCATATTGTTGAATAGTTTATAGGAGAAATACAGTGTAAAATAGTTTCATGGAAATCATATTGTAAAATACTCAAACACAATATAAAGTAGTGGAGAAAGTGCATCGTAAAATAGTTTGAACTGAAACATATTGTAAATATAGTTTATCAGTTCCCATCATGACACGAGTTGCACGCGCAACCAAATCCATGCAGCTGCAAATTCCTATTTGTTCAATAAAATTATCACAATCTTGATTTAACATTAACTTTACCGTTTTGATTGCTCTTTACCGCAGAGCGAAAATCTAGATAATGTGAATTAAAAAAAAATATCAAGAAAAAACATGAGCCAAGTTTTAAAAAAAAAAAATATATAAAAAAATAAATAAAAAAAAATTAAAAAAAAAAAAAAAAACACGATTCAACAACACGATTATTCAAATGATATAACGATTATTCTTACGATAGTTGGTATATTACTTAAATCATCAAATTGTTAAAAATGTCCAAGCTGCATAGAACTATATTTTAAGGGGGGGGGGGGGAAGGACTTTTAAAAAATGGTGATTATTAAGCTACTGCAATTGCATTGCGATAAAGAGTATCAAGTATCCAGTAGATCACCGAAGTCAAACATTACTGGTAACGGTCAATCAGCGGTTTTTATATTTATTTTTTATAATCGTCGTTGAACAGCCGACCCAACATTTTGGGTTTACCACTACTCATGTTCAACTCCGTAGCCTTGTCATTTTGAACCTAATTCGAAAGACAAAGGAACTACTGGATCAAGTATTGGGAGAAATTTGCCTTCGTGGGGGACTTTTTGATGAAACTAGCCCGCATTTGCGTTACATGGAGAAGAAAACCACGAAGACCTCCCATGGCTAGCCTGACGGCAAGGGGACTCTAACCCATGATCCGTCTACTACTGAGGATATTTTACGTCAGCACTGTGGTCGGTGCAAGCCGGATGTTGATTTCGTATCGACCCACCATGGGTGGGATTCGAATCCCGTTCACCTCATTGGAAGGCGAACGCTCTATCCACTGTAAAATGTACCCCCCCCCCCGGGTTCGCTCGAACCACCAACTTTTCAGTTAACAGCCGAACGAGCTAGCCGATTATGCCACGGAGACTTGTTGTGACCACTTTGATCGGTCTGCGAAGGAACCTAGGGTGCGTGGTATCGGTCCTCGTTAAACAATTCTACTGCAATGTGTTCAAGTTCGCTAGTGCAAGTCGCCGGACTACTAATATGGGGGAAACATCACCCCTGCAGAAGATTGTGATGTCATGTCTCTGGATTATGCTCGGAGATTATATAAAATACTCGCATAATGAACATAGGCATTGTTATGCTGAATTAATCATTAGAAAACTTTTAGTTGCGGTTACAGCTCTTCGAAACGCAGGGTAAAAATGCATCGAAGATAAAAAGTACTCATTTTTTTCCCCAACTACAACTAAAGGGTTCATAAATAATTTTACTTCTTAACACCATTACCCTAATGAATCATTTGATGAGCACGTAAGTAAGTATTTTTCAGTATGCAACTTTTCACAACAAATTTTTGTTTTTACTGAGGGGGGGGGGGGGGGTAAGGTGAAGAATAAATTGCTTGCCTTTAGATTTCCGAAAATAAAGAAATGACCAAAAGGAAAAAGAAGCAAATCAGGGATGTTGATTTAATAGGCCTCTATTTCTACGATGTCTAACAGCTGCCAATTCGAGTGTTTAGATTTCTTGATATCTTACTACTATACCTTTTGTTTTTCTTTACAATTGATATACTGAAGTGAGATTATCGTGTTCCGTTTTCAGAAGGAGGTTGAAAGGTTGCGCCAAGGCTTCCCAGATATGTTTTCTTTTATTATTTTTTTTATTTATTTATTTATTATTTTTTTTTTTAATAGATTAAAAATTTGCAACATTTCCCTATTAAGTTTAAATAATCACACAGTGTGTATATATAGGTAGTGATTATTTAAACTTACGTATAATTTAGTTTATTTTGGAACATTTTTCGGCATTGGAAATTTTACTCCCGTTCTATATTTTAAATTTTAAGTTGGTAATGGATGCGAAAGAGAATTTGCCATGAAAGATTTTTCTTGCGATATAGCGTCTTTAGAAAACGGCACTCTGAATCCATTAAGGAAAACTAGACATAATATTGTTAAAACTGGTACAAAATTTGTAAGAAATTACTGATTAATTATGTTAAAAATTTTTGATTAATTAACATTAACAGAAACTGCATTTTAGTGCAGTATGAGATTTTGAAAAAGAAAAGTAAGTATTGTGTAAAAATAAGGTTTTGTCGTGACACTAAAAGGGAGTGTAATGCGCACTCAGAAATACGAAGTTTTATTCTCTTATGTGCTTATTGAAAACGTTAACTTAAACAAAAATGATGTTTTCACACTTTAAACGTTTTTAGATGGCAGAATTTCGTAAAAATGCTATGAGAAATAAACGCGTGAGAAACAATAATAATAATAATAATAAAACAAAAATAAAAAAGGCAAATATGACATCTCACTTATTTTGTTGACAAGAAGGATAAAGAACATCAATGCTTACTCAATATATTAAAATCTCCTTATTATTATTAGTTTTTTTAAATATAAAATGCCAAAAAAAGTTTGTTAAAAATTATTAACGGAAAATCAATTTTGTAATAAAAGACAAATTAAGAAAAAAATTGGAAAAAAGTTCCCCAAAGAATTGAAAAATTTTAAAACGATATGTACGTTTTAATATGTATTTTAAGTCACGTCTCTTATTTGACTTTAATACTAAAATTCTTAACTACAAAAAAAAAATATATATATATATATATATTAAAACAAAAAACTGGAGTGGGTTTGTTGTAGCAATTTTCTTGCATTAGCTTCGGTGGGGCTTATTGTTTGCTTATTTTTGCTGACAGGGAGGGAAGGGGGAGCTTAAAAGTGACAAAAACAGGTTAACGTTAACATGAACAATCGCTCAAAGAACGTATTTGCGAATAGTCGCGCAAAAGTTTGCAGAGAAAATTAATTTTGGAACGATTAAAGAAGAAAAACAACTTTAATTTAAATATGCAAATTTAAAAAAAAAAAAAAAAAATCTGAGTTCTGTTTTTGCACACAGCACTGTCCTTTAATATGTAAATAATCTTCCCGGAAAGTGTGGATGTTTCCGCGAAAGAAATATCTTCTTATTTATATTTTAAAGAAACCTTTACTTTAACCCTTTGCACCTAATTAATCTTAGAAGCTTAGCTGGAGCAAAACAAATTACCGACTTCACACGAAGAAGCGTGCTTAAGACCGATTTACGATTCTCCAGTTTTTTTGTTTTGTTTTTGTTTTTTTTTTTTCTACAAAAATGTTTCTTTGGATTTTAGTGAGGATTGCTATCCTTACTGGTTTAACAGAGCGTGTGACAAGCTGTTAACTATAAACATTTTGCTGGATTTTTTTTTTCCTTCTTTTTTTTTTTTTACAAGGTTACATATCAGATTTCTTTAATGTATTTTTATATTTAATGCCTCGGTAAAATATTTAACTTATTTAGATTACGAATTCATGAACAATACATATTTTCGAGAAAAAGCCAAAGGTTTTAGAGGACGCTAGGGATGATTTTATTTTATTTTATAACCGTCGTTGAACAGCCGATCCAGTTTTGGGTTTACGACTACTACTGTTCAACTCCGTAGCGTTGTAATTTTTGAACTCAATCCAGAAGACTAGGAAACTCCTGGATCAGTACATCCAGAGGTATGATTTGTTATGGGAACATGGATGACTTTGTGACTCAACAGATTTAACGTGCATCAGACAACATTTACTGCACGGAAAGTCCTGGATCAAGTATAGGGGGAAATGTTGCCTTCGTGGAGGACTTTTCGATGGAACTAACCTGCATTTGCGTTATATGGAGAGGAAAACCGCCCACGGTTAGCCTGACGCATGAGGACTCTAACACATGATCAGGATATTTCACGTCAGCACTAGCCAGAATCGGAATTCGTATTGAGCAGCCATCGCTTGAATTCGCACCCACTTTATCTCTTAAGCCAACGCGGCTCGCAGAATGAATAACTGTGACCTAAAAAGAGAGTGAGAATTAATCCTGTAATTAAAACATTTTTGAGGTAATAAAGTATCTTAAGGAATAAAGAGTTAAAAATAGATTTTGATGTTCGATTTAATCGTGACAGTAATTGAATCAGTTATATATTTGTATTGAATTAAAAAGTTAGCCGAAGTTACATATTGATTGACAAGAAAAGAATAAATTATTTATATTTGTGCGCTTTTTATAAAATGTAATAAAAATTAAATAACGGGTTTAATTTAATCAAAATTAATTAATTTAATTGAGAATGATGTGAAAAAATTGAACGTATATGAAATTCAGGAAATTTTAAAAGCTAGAAAATATGTAATGCCTATTATGGAAACGGAGCATCTTCGGTATCATTCCTTCAGCAATTCTTAAAATTTGTACAGCATGAAAATCAAAATAAACATCGTCATCAAAATTATTTTTACTTTAAAAGAAAAAAAAATCACAAGCAAATAAAAAGAAATATTGTCTAGATGTATTATATCACAAACTAAAAATTGATTGTGAAGAAGTAATTAATGAGAAAAAGAATAAGTTAGAAAACTTTTTTTGCACTAAGTTAATAGGAAGGCGTTTTAGCCATTAGCGGCCCATTTAAAATCAGCATAGCTAAAGATAAAACAATTCCATTTTTTAAATTTATTATTACATTTTGTTCTTTGTCCTGCAGTGGACTGATCGTAAAGACACTGTTCCCGTTCAAACATCGAAGTCAAGCATCACTGGCTGTGGTCAGTAAGCGGGTAGATGACCGCTTTGATCAGCCTTCGTAGGGACCGAGGGTATACTGTGTAGGTTCGCGTTAAACTGTTCTGCCATAAAGTGCTCGACTTTGCACGCAAGTCTTTGGGTTTTTTTATTTTATTTTATAATCGTCGTTGAACAGCCGACCCAATTTCATGGGTTTACGACTACTAATGTTCAACTCCGTAGCCTTGTAATTTTGAACCAATCCAGAAGACAAGGAAACTCCTGGATCTGTACCCCCAGAGGTATTGATTTGTTATGGGAACATGGAAGACTTTGAGACTCGACAGATTTAACGTGCATCAGTCACCATTTACTACACGGGGATTCTTCGGCCGGCGAGGATCGAACCCACGACGTCTTGGATATGGGCCCAGCACCCTACCGACCAGGCTATCCCGGCCTGAGTCTTTGGGTTATTGAAGTGTGGGTGCCCTCTACAGAGTATCAAAATAACGATGACATGTCTTTGGATCATCCTCAGGGACTATTTCCAGACCGTCGCCAATAGCCCATTGTGCAGTTCTAGTGCGATGTAAATGAAGTACCTACCTACCTACATTTTGTTCTTCCCAGTGGCTTTACGTTATTAAAGTAAGCCAAGCACGTTTTTAGTAGTTCAACCCAGAGTTCTCCCAAGAAATAAAAAAGGGCAGGACACTGCCTCTCAAAAAAGGGCATTGTAAGTTCACTAAAGGCACTCATTCAACACCGTTAAAATTTATCAAAATGTGCAATGTTATGTAATAACTGAATTTGATCTTCAATAATTTTTAAAATACACTCTTATACTATTTTATGCGAATATATCAAAAAATGATGCTATCTCTTTATCAAAGTAAGAGAAAAATTTGTAGTTAATAAAAATAATTATAGGCATGCTAATAGATAATCTCTGAACATAAAATTTTTTTCAAGAAAAGTTAACTTAAAAAAGATATTAATTGATAAACAACTTAAAAGATTTTTTTTATATAATTTAGACTGAAAATAATGAGAAAATAATCATTTAAAGCTGCATTTTTTTTTGAAAAAAAAAACCCATTTATTTAAAAAGTAATTTTAAAAGTTAAAATCATTAAAAAATTTATTAATATCCCCCTCCCTACTGAAAAAAAGCTACTTACAAAAATTAAACGAATTGAGAACAATCCTAACAAAGTAAATATTTGCAATAGTAATCAGAATTAAACCTATAAACACAAATAATTCTACCAGTGTGTAATTATTATTTAAATAGTGAACTAATTTTTATAAAAATGGAATATTAATAAAAAGGTCAGTGTTTCTAAGTAATATACGACTTATTTTTACAAAAAAGGACAAAGAGGTCGCATTTATAGGCATTAAAGGGCAGACCGCTTTTCTGAAAACGATTAGGGAGAACACTGGTTTAACCCATCAAAATAAAAATTAACTGCATGAGTATCGTTTGGAATGATGTCATTGTTCGAAGCCCAAAAAAATGTTCCACACGAGATTTTCTCCGGCACTTCTACTTTTAGACGGACCGTAAAAAACCTATTTTCACAGTATTTATAAGGATTCCCAACAAAGTTATCAAATATACTGATATAATACTTTTGTGCCTTTATTTGTACATTTGGTACCTACTAAAACTACACCAATTTCTATGATACCAGCAGTGCCTATTGCAAAAATAATAATTTAAAATTTTTGATATCAATAATAATACGGTGATTTTTACAGTGATTACAAATTAGTGACAATTTAACAAATTAGTGACATTTCTCTATTAATTTCGATTTAAAGCAATTAAAATAAATAGCTAAATTTTTGAAATATCAGTTTGTACTTAATTAAGTCAAAACTAATTAAGTATCATTGGGGATTAATAGCGATTTTTTACGTTTCTCCTATACGAATCAGAACTATTTCACCTTTAATTTTGCTATTCACTACATAACTTCTTTTATTATTAGAGTTGATTTTAATTCATTTTTATAGATTCTCGATTTAAAAGCATAACTATAAAAAATATAAACACGTGGTTTCAAATAACATTAGAAATACTAGTTTGGAGAAGTCTATCATTTTTTGGAGTTTGGAGAAGTCCCCCTCTATCATGTTCATTGAGTTCATCTGACATAACTATTAAAAAATATATATAGCTTTGGAACTTGCAAAAACTCTTTTTTTGTTATTGAGATCTATGAGCTAGCATCTGCGACTGATCTAATTTTTAAAAATATTTCCAAGATAAAAAAATCGTCAGTATATATATATATATATATATATATATATATATATATATATATATATATATATATATATATATATATATATATATATATATCAGTCTCATTTTTATCAAAGGCGAGTTCCATGGCAATGAAAAAATTCCATGTTTTATACGGTTCCACCAAACGAACTAATTGAAAATATCAAACGAATTTTAGGATCGAGATCTAAATTTGTCACTTGCTGCTGCGGTTTCAAAATGATGTAACAAACAGTTCTTGGGTCAAAAGAGAGCCAGATAAACTCTTCATTTTATTATTATATAGATAATCTAAACATTCATTTAAAATGAACATTCGTGTCTTTGTATAAGTTGATCATCAAATTTGTAAAGATTTCCCCCTTCCAACAAAAGCTATAACTTCAAATATAAGTTAAAGATCGTAAAGACAATAACCCTCTTTTAGGGGTTTATGTTGACGGTGAAGAATTGGGGGAAAGAAGTTTGCGCAGGTGGTTTACAAGTAGAACACGTGCGTCTAGTTCTTTACTCAGATTTGTTGAGTAATAACTTTACTTTAACTTGGATAAAGGTAATTACTAACAGCATTATGTAATCCTATTACAACTCACTTTTAACGCTTAAAAAAAATAAATAATAATAATAATAAAAAAAGTAATTCTTAGACTTGACCTCGTTATTTAAATAATTACATTCAATTGCTAATTAGTATATTAAATTAATTTCTATCATATTTTGTTACGAGTCATGATTGAACATTAATTTTAAGTTTCGGGAAGGAAAAAAATTGGAAAATGAAACATTTATTTATTTATTTCACATGTCCTAAAGATCGGCTCCGACGCCATTCGTTCCAATGCCTCTAAACTTTACAGCAAAAATGAAAAATAAATTCGTTTGAAAAATTTATGGGACAAGATATTTCAGTTAAGAAACGAAGTACACGTGTACTATTACTATTCTATTTTCTAATAAAAACCGTATTTATGGCAGGAATTATTAATAACTGTTTAAATATTTTCTAATTTCAAAATAATTCAAATAAGAAAAACCTGATATCATTCTAAAATATTTTTTTTTATGAAATATGCAAAAACAACATATTTTATTTGTGGCATAATTAATATTATTTTTTAATTTATTAATAAGCGATTAATATTTAAATTCAAAGGTAAATTTAAATAAGTAAAATAATTTGTTAAAGTAAATATGAAATTAATAAGTCTATAAACTAATTTCTTAATGAGAATCCATATCATAATTTAAGTTATTGATAATTGTTTAAGTAGTTTCCACTTTCAATAATTAAAAAATAAACAACAATAACCTTAACTTGATATTATTTATAACGATTTCTTTACAAAAAATGCAAATGCAAAATATTTCATTAGAAAGGATCACGCGTGTATTTATTTTTCTATTTTTTAATGAAAACTGAATCCTAATATAAATTATTAATAATTGTTTGTTAAAGTGTTTTTATTCAAGAGATATTTTTTATTAAAAAAAAGGAAAGACCATATCTTTCCATACAATTTTTAACGAAAACTGTTTAGACATTGCAAGTGTAAGAATAATTCAATACATTAAATTTTTTTTATTTTTAAATTTCCTAATAAAAATCACGTGATCTGAACTATTAAAATCTGCTGTAGTGTGTTCTACTTTCAAATGGTTTAAACATAAAAAAAAATAATAAATAAAAATAAAAATAAAAAAAACATTTTATATTATACCAAACGATTTTTCAGTCTCTTGCGTCAGCCATAAATTGATTCCTGACGAATTTCACTAAATAACAATAGATTATACGGCCCATATATCCGTGTAATTAATAAATAAATATTTAAAAAGCAATCACATTCAATTGATGTTATCCATCATAACTATAAATCATCAATCGCAATCAATCATAGCTTGTAAATTATTTATAAACATTCTAGTGGAGGAGGAAAGCTATTTTCATTTCTGTTGTCATAATCGATTATTATTTTTTTTATTATTATTCCGCAATAACGGAAATTATCGTTTTGTTTCTGCAGTTGATATTTTGGATTCATCATTCTTTTGACAGTTACGATTATAAACTTTTACGGTGTGAAAGGATAATTCCAAATAATACTTTTAATCTCTTCACAGCAATATGTTGCGAAATACACTAAAATTATAAAACGATAAAACCTTTATAATAATGTTTTTTTCTTCATGCTATTTATAAGCTATTTTTGTATCTTCGCTGGTATTTTTAATTTGCGAATTGAACCTATCGGTGGCATTTGCTCATAAAATACATGGTGTAATACTTCACCGAATACGATGTTGAAAAAATCCGAAGAATGAAGGAATACTTTATTTCGAGTCAGCACCGTATCGATCGTTTATACATAGTTTGAAGAGTACAGTTGAACTCGCTTATAACGACCACTTATTTAACGAAAACTAGGATTCAACGGAAGAATCGGAAATGCCTGGATGTTGCTATGTTATGACTATTGAAGCGTAGTTTGTTTTTAAAGACCCGAGTTTAGTAAGCAATATCTCCAGCTGAGTTAAGAGCAATCTGCTTAGCGCTCCGAAGACAACTGAAATTTAAAAAAATTCGTTTTACACTCCGAAATCATCTGAAAGTTAATGAGTAATGAATCATAAATCCAGTGAACTGGAAAAACTTTTATGTTAAGCAGGGGTGCAGATGACGATGTTTTTCGAACCATGAGTCTTTTCTGAAGAACAATAACACAACAAAGAGACAGTTTGAAACAAATTAACCAATTTATTTTGTTCTGTACAGGAATAAAAATAAATAAAGTAAAGTACTTTATTTATAATTTAGTAATTCTTTCACGAACCCGTTTTTTACGAGCACTCGATAATAACGAGCAAATATAACATATCCTTCGCCTCTCTTTATAAGCGAGTTCGACATTATATTGTCTTGTTTTATTTTATAACAGTAGCTGAACAGTCTATCTAACTTCAGGCTTACGACTGCTAATATTCAACTCCGTAGCCTTGTAAATTTGATCTCAATCCAGAAGGCAAGGAAACTCCTGAACATTGAGAGAAATATGCCTTTGTATAGGACCTCTTTGTGACGGAATTAACCCGCATTTACGTTACAAGGAGAGGAAAACCACGAAAACCTCCCGTGGTTAACCTGACGGCAAATGGACTCTAACCCATGATCCGTTAACCACTGAGGATAATTTATGTCAGCACTATGGTTGACGCAAGCAGGATGCGGAAATTTGGAATTCCATTGTCTTCTGAGTTGGGTTAAGAATTACAAGGTTATGTGGTTGAGTATATACCCAAAAATGGTTTGGTTATTCATCAGATAAAGCAAAATAAAACTACACAATGTGGAGCATTTCCTGATAAAATATTTTCATCAATTAAGTGACAGGGTGCGTCCCCCCCCCCTTTTTTTTTATAATTTTGCTTTCGAATCCATTTTAATCCAATATCACTGTAGCCAACACCCAAATCAATTGCTTCGCTATTTGAACAAAATTTCACATTTCTGATCGATTGAAAGTTTTGGAAATAATCAGCAGCAGTTTCTAACTTTTTAAAGACTTCGTATAAAGACTTTTTTTCTTTAAATTAATAAATTAATTTTTTTAACTGTCATTTACTACCTAATTTTTTATTGTGAATTGTTATAGTAAAAATTTAATTTTGTCATTAATTTGGCGTACTTCTTTTAAATATTCTGTATTTTGAATAAAGCTGAATAACTTAATTAAAAACTAATAATGGACAGATATTATCAGTTCTGTTAACAGAAACCTTCCCTAGTTTCGATACATAGAAGCAGAAACTCTGTCACTGAAAGAGGTTTCTGTTTACAGAACCAAAATTATAATTTGTCTATTTTCGTTTCTTTATTTGTGATTTATTCACGCTTTATTCATATTTTGAACAAAGTATATATCCAATCTTCATTTCGATACTCTGTTGTATTCTCAATATGTAAAAAGATTTAAAAATAGAATAACTAAAACACATAACTTTCTTTGAAAGAAATATTCATGTAATTTAAACAAGTTAGTGTTTATTTAATTTTATTATTTATTTATCGCTTTAGTTACGTACAATTAATCATAAGTAAGTTAGTGTTTATTTAATTTTATTAAATATTTATTACTTTAGTCACAAATTCATCATCTTGAAAAAAATAAGTCAATTCAAACAGGTAAATCATTACGATAATTTTCAGCATGACTGTAGACGATAAAAATATTTCAATTTCTACAAGAAAATTGATCGTTCTTAAAATTTCTCTTTTTCAAGATTTCTTCCCTTGATCCTATATTTATGTATTACCTCAAAGTAAAACAGATCGAATGATTTAGTGACAAATTCATTGACTTTAAGGAAGAGAACGAAAAAGAATTTTTTACCATACAAATTGTCTGGTATTCTAGTAACATCTTGTACAATAGAAAAAAGTCGTCTGCGTGTCAAATCAGTGATTTATCTCAACTCGGTCGTGCTGTTAGGTAAAAAGAATTCGACAGTAGGATCTACTGAACTTAGGCTTTTTTTCACAAACGGAATATTGATGTTTTATTTATTTCTTTTTCTTAACTGCGCTTAAGAACGAATAGAAGCTAGAGTCAATTAGGAAAGAAAAAAAAAATACATTTTCACAAATCTAAAGATTAATTGTGGACGGATCATAGGAATCGGTGTATCATGAAGAAAAAATTTCACCAAAACTGACTGGATTGATTTACTTCTGGTGCTTCGTAATTTGAGGAGGGAACATCTATTTCCTGAATTTTCAGGTTTATTTGTTGAAGCTGTTATTTTTACGTTTAAGAGGCTTTTAACCTTGGATTTTAGGCAAAAATTCTAATTTGTATTTTCTCCATGTTTTTTGTACTTAACAAACTATTGATGATATAGTATTATTAGTTAGCAAATAACATTTAAAAAAAGCAAAAAATAAAAGGGTAGCTTTTTTAGATTATGAGAAATAGCGTTTGATGATATGCATATTGCAAATATATATTGAACTTGTTTAAACAATATTTTTTGGGCAATACTTTTTTTTTTCCGGGAAAAATCTATAAAACTCCAATTTTTTTGAAAATAGATTTTTGTTGTTGTTTAAGTTAGAAAATTTTTGATGGCGTATTTGAAAACTACGGAAAAAGTTCCTACAAATTTCATATCTACTATACGTCTGTAGAGTAATAAAACAAAGAATTACGAGCCTTAGTATAATAATTACAGTCTGAGTATAATAATGAGTCTCTGAGCATAATAACTTTATCAGAATGACATTTCCTTTTGGTCTTCAACGGAGAAAAATAGAAGATAGTAATTAATGGGGGTTAGAAATATTTAAAAAATTCTTGTGGAATTCTTGCAGAAAATTTTTTGGAATCTAGTAATGTTTAAGAAAAATATCCCCCCCCCCCCCCAATAACTATTATTTTTCTTAATCCTCCCAATAAATCATGATTTTTAGGAACTTTTCCGTATTTGATTTTTTGCCGCTGTTTTTGAATTTTCAATAATTTTAGCTTATTGAGTCAAATACGCATTAGGGAAATTTCGCACTTTGAACGCTTTCGTACGCTCCCGTGCGTAAGATTTGAAACAACTGCGCATGCTCGCGTTAATTTTAGATGCTACGTATCTTTACGTTATATTGGCGTAATTAACGCTACAAAGACAAAAGAATGAATGACTTGAAGAAATGTATTGATGAAATTCAGAAATGAATCATGCTGCATTACTACTAACTTGCTTGTGTAGTTTTAAAAAATTACTGTAAGCTATGACTATTTGTGGTCATAGCTTATTGTATATATGACCTATGCAAAAACTAAATTTCTTCAATTTTCAATCTAAATAATAAGCTTCATTCTTTATCGCAAAATTCATCAAAATCTACCGAATTTTTCTGCTTGCAGAATTGCAGTTTTACGTAGAGCAAAGCATCTTGAGTCGTATGCCACAGCTTTGTAGAGATTGTCAACGTCCATTGTAAATGTTTTTGACTTTGTGGTAAAAGTTAAAATGATATTCCACTACGTTAGCGTTTTAAACTTACGGATTTTTGCGAAATCTCTTATTTTCACTTACTAAAGTTTGATATTTTTTCACGGGAGCATGCGTATTTCACCCTATTTGATGCATGCGCACTGCTAGTGCGCGTGCGTAATTACTGAGAATCTTACGTACGGGAATTAACGTAAATTTGCGAAATCCCCCTATTGAGTTTTTCCATTCTCCTGATGAATTAATTCTCAGTCTCTGGGAAGAGGATATACCCCTTAAATTCCTTTCTAAAAGATTTATAATTTTCTTAAAAACTTGCCTAAAGCCACGATTTTTGGTCTCCCTCTCTTTCAATTTTCCTTTTTGGATTGTGAGCTATTTCCCCAATTTTAAAAAAAAAAAAAACAAATTTTTTTTTTGAATAAGAAATTTAGTTTTCATCTCTCAGTTCCTAATCACCTAAAACCGTAATTTTAATGGCATTTCTTCTATTTTTATAATAGCCCATTGTGCAGCTTCAGAGCGACGTAAATTAAGTACCTACCAACCTTCTATTTTTATTCCTATTTTCATTTCTATTGATTCATTTAATTTTTTCAATTTTTAAGAAATTAAAATTTAGAATATGATTCTGAACGTTTCAAAGTTATTGAATTGTTTAGGCAAAGCAAAAATAACCTTCTAACAGTATACAAACAATTGGAAACTTGGGATACAATTATTATAAATAGGCTAAACACGGTGAATAAAATCGGAAACTATAGTTTTATTCACCGTGTTTAGCCTATTTATAATAATTGTATCCCAAGTTTCCTCTATGGTAATTAGAATTCAGATTTAATATCGTATGGTGAATATCCGTAATTTTTCCGTTCCATATGAGTGATGTTACTTTAAAATTTTGTTTTCTTTTAAAAATAATCATAATTCTAAGTTTTTGACGAAAAAAAACAAACAAAGCATAAATATATAGCGACTAAATTAAAATTTTAAGGACGCATCGTTGCCGAGCAATGGAATTACAAATTAGTGAAAATCTGTATTTTAGTGGGCTACGTCTCCTGTTTGCTAACGCTCCCCAGCCTCTACTCGAGGAGAGGGGAATATTTTTTATTCTATATAACTAAATCACGTAAGAGAATTTTTTTATAAATTTCAAACCTCAATCATTTATTCCCCTCTATTTTTTATCCGTAGAAGTTACTGAATTCTTTTATTTATTTCAAAATGGGCACAATCTAGGTATTGAATTTCTAAGAAATTTCCTCTAGTTTTCAAAATATCATCAAAAATTTTCTATCTCTAACCAAAAAAAGAGAAGTTCTATGCAAAAAACTGGACTTTTTATTTTTCTACTCGTTTTTTTCTGGAGAAAATGCGAATTTGTGTCCAGTACCCCAAAAAAACCAAATTATACAAAATAAATAAATAAATAAATAAAGCTCATGCCAATTAAAATCCCCTATTGCCAAAACTGTTCGTATTTTTAAGCGAAATTACCTATCTATTGGGGAAGAATTGGCTGCTAAATACAAATTTGTACAAAGCATGTAATTTTTCATCGAAATATACTAATTTTTTTACATATACAGAGCGAGATAAATACTGTTTCAATTTCAGAATAAGCAAAACATATTTCCGACCTTTGATTTGTAAATTTTTGTGCTGCCATCTATTCTTGTTTTACTGTACTATAGATGTACCTGAAACCTGACTAAAACACGATTACTTGAAAAATTGGATTGTAACGATAACTTCCAAAAGTATGCATAGGAAAATAGTATGTGTATACTGTTTAAAAATATTATAGTTAGCAAAAATATGCAGATACGTACTTGGATCGATTGAAAATTTAAAGTGAAATTTATAGAAACATCACAACTGTAAAGTAATTGAAAATAGGATGAATATTTTTTTCTAAATTGGAATAAAAGTCTGCTTATGCTGTCCTATTCAATTTGAGCATATAACTTGTCAGTCGCAGCGAATAAAAAAAAAAAAAAATATTGAAGAATGGTCACTAAACTCCTTTTTTGATCAAATAGAGCTTTAAGCTAGCAAAATATCACTGATGTTATCTTTTAAATATTTCTATAGGTTTTAGTTCTTCAGTTATTCTCCAGATCATTATCTATTATAATGAATCATTAATTCTCATAATAATACTAATACCAGAAGTCAGTCAGTTTCATATAATTTATTTTAAAAACTTATAAATTTTAAAAGCTAGCTTTTTATAGCACAAATGTATAGATTAAAATAAAACTTTAGAATTATTTTTTTATGTAAATTTTATTCTTACCATTACTTATAAAATTTACAAATATAATAATACCAGTCGAATATCAGTTTCAGAAAATATAGTTAAAAAGAGATAGACGGTAAAAATCCGTAATAACGACTATTCATGGCACTTCAAGAAGAAGAAGATTACAATACCCTACAACACCATGCGACCTATGACGTCAGTGCCAGCCATTTGTAATGCCATTTAGTGCCATTTATAAGCAAAATGGCGTGTTAAAGTTGAGCTAAGTTTCTCCATATACGTTAGAAATTTAATTAACGTGAAGTTAATTAAACAAAGCTCCGTATCACACACGGAATTCGTTTAAATATAATTCTTTCTCGTCTACGTCTTTTAATTAGCTTAGATTTTTTATTTCTTTATGTATTTTATTGTTATCATGATATATTTTTGTTTGTGTACCTGGCAACTTCGATGCATATATATATATTTTTTTCTACTTGCTTTCGAGCCTGTCTTTGTGTTAAGTAAGAAATATATAGCGAAATAATTGAAATCTTCGTGAAAGAATATAAAACACGTTCCATAAGAGAATTAATGCTTGAAAGGCTTGGCTTACTCGAAACGGAATGGAAAGAACAGTTACTAAGGTATACAAAAGCCACGCTTCAACAACCAATCAGGAGCGAGATACCCACACTACGTCATTTGCAAGTATCCCATTCACAGCGTCAGATGAAGTTATCGTTATAAGCAATTACTCATACTTAATGTTAAAACAGCAATAAAAGATGACACATTTACTTCGTCTCCTTATATTTTGAACAGCTATTTTGATTTAATATACAAAACTTGAGTAAATAGCTTTTACCTACTGATTATTGATTGGACTGAGAGTACAATAGCTTATATTGACGTCATTCATAATATTGATTTCAATTCTATTAAGAAAGAAAACATGGAAAATTATAGATATGTGGTCATCGAAAACCCCATTCTTTTGCAGTGTGGCAAGAATTTTAAAAAAATGGGAAAAATTTTACTTTTGTAAGGAGGAAGATAAGTTGGTCGATGGACAACCACACATAACTTCATAAACATGAACGGTTAAACATAAATTTGAAATAATGTTCGTTATTCCATTTTTTTTTTTTTTTTTTTTTTTTGTATTGATACCAGCAATGAAAAAAAATTTAATTTCATTTTGCGTTTTTTCTAGAATATTGCTTAATTAGAAAAAAAAATGTAGTTTCCGCAATAAATAAAAAACATCTGAAAGTTGTGATCGCCTTATTACGATCACTGGTTAACCATTGGATAAATGCTTTTTCTTTGTGGATTGACTCCGTTAAACGCCACAACCTTTTAAATCATGGGTTGCAAAAACTGTCTCCATTGATGTTTGTCGTCGGATTGGTTTTCAAATCCTGCCTATGAACGTGTTTCAAGACGTCACAAAACACTTTTCCTTCTTCAACCTTTATATTTATATTGAAATCACCGTCAAGTCAGTAATTATACGTTAATAATAAAAAGAATATAAAAATACTTTAAATTATTATTATGTAAATACATCAAAAATGCCTGCTAGTGAAAATGAAAAGAAAAACAGCAGCGGTCGTCATAACAACGCATGCAAGAACGACGCATGAGAACTGTTTACTATTACTCTTGAACAAAGTTGAAAAGTGTGAGGACGCCATCAAATCAAAACCGAGATCCATTTTGTCAATGGGTAATAAAGGCATTTTTAGTATTAGTATTTTTAGAGTTACTTTGAAACTTGTCGTAAAAGCGGACTTATAGCGTAATATGCTGCACTTGTTACAGCGAATTTTCACCGTATATGAAATTTTAAATGCGTACTTTTCTTAATCATTCTATACCACAGGTAATTTGAATTTTAACTTATGTTCTATGTTGCCACATTTGGAGTCGTCTTGCAAAGTATCACGTACGTCCACCCCCATACGCAATATAGTTTAATAGCTTTATTGTATTCCTGCCCATTTTTGCACTTCATCATCTACCGGACGTGTCAAATAAAATAAAATCTCGATGTGCTAAAAGGGGGCGGTCCAGATTATAATGGAAATAACCTCTTCAACCTTTCTAAGAGCTGAGATACATGGAAGAACAGTAACATTAAGATGTTATCGCCAAAACCGACATAATAGGAATAATAAAAATGGTGATGAAAACGGCTTCTATTTTTTTTATTCTTTTAACCCAAACATTTGGCAATGGCCATGATACTATATTTAATTTTTCGTAGGAGGGATTCCTTTATAATCTATCACTCACCTTGGTTGTGCCCATGCAAGAAGAAATTTACATCTGATCCTCTGCAATAATGAAATTGGAAAATGCTGGTTTATTTCATAATGTAAGATGGTATCAACTGCAATAAGCGGCCATTTTGTTCTATAGGTGAGACTTATTAAGGAACAAAGAGTTAGGAAGAGGATATTAAAAAGGGTAGGTTCAGGTGATTGATATTTTTTAAGGATTTATAACACCCGGTACTTTTTTTTTACTGTTGAGAGTTGTGACCCCTATTGTAATGTGATAGTTGGAAATTAGATTTTGGATTTCTCCGAGCTTGATGGAATGTTATTGGTTTAGTTAATTACTTTAGTTGATGAAACACCGGATGCTTTCAAGTTAAAATGCTGATTTTAGTTTTATATAGTGTCCGGAATGTTAGAAATTTGTAAAACTTTTTCCTATTCTCATTGTATTGTTCAAAACTTGTTCTTTATTACATTTATTAAATATTAGATTTTAATGTGTCACTTAATTCTGATAAGTAGGGCAGGCTTTTATCCTCAAACTTAGTGAGTACTGTAAGTTTTGTATTTTTAACTTAGAAAGTAAAGTTAAACAGTCTATGTGATCCACTAATTTAGTGAGGAGGGTAGTCTATGTTATCCACTAATTTAGTGAGGAGGGTAGTCTATGTGATCTTCTAGTTTAATGAGTATGGTAGTTTAAGTGACTATCTAGTGGATCAGGAGTCTAGTCTATGTGATCTTCTAATATGGTGAGTATCTCTAGCTAATTTTTTCTCTAATTGTTTAGCTGTGTGATATAGTTAAGTGCAGAGGTTTCCAAATGATTATCTGTGTAACATGAGGGTTCCACGAAGAGTTCATTGCGAAAAGTGACAGGGGTTCCGAGACTATTTTTAAACAGTTTATTTTTAACCTTTTTTAAAATCTGTAATTATATTTAGATCCAATCAATAAACCATTATTTCGATATTATACAATATTTAAAATAAAAAGCCAATGAGAGAGAAATGGTGTCGTTTTTTTTTTTCTTTCTTTTTTTTTAAAAGTACATAAATATGAAAATGACATTTCTAAAAAATTGCTATAGTATTGCACAATGCGTTTTACCAATCAAAATAAAATCGCTATATTCATTAATAAAAATACATGTTTCCCTGTATTTGAAACGTTTATAGCTGTTATTTTTATTTTTCATTTTATAACAATACAAAACAAATTTTTAGCTAGACTAGATTCAGCTCCAAAACTGCGAATTCAACTGCAGAATGTAAAACATAAGTTAAGATTATTAATGACAAAAATTTCATTTCTCTTTTTAAATATAATAAGTCTAAAAATGTCTAAAAGTAGTCTTTTGATGGTTAATAGGGTCATAATTGTCTTCATTCACTTTATTTAAGTCAGGGTTCCACCGAAAGAAGGTTGATTATTTAGGGTTCCGTAGACTGAAAAAAATTGGAAACCACTAGCTTATTGAACTCTAATTGTATAACTTACTTAGCAGTGTAAGTTTTGTATCTTTAACGTAATGAGTATGGGACTTTTTTTAAATATTTAATTTACTAAGTAGTGTAAGTTTTGTATCTCTATACACGCTAATTGTTTAACAGTGTAGTTATAGCTGAGCTTAGTGAGTTGTAATTGTATAAGTTAGTGAGCTGCATCAGTTTTCCTGCTCCAACTTATAGAGTAGGGTGAGTTTAATTCCACTTATATTAAAATTGCAGTAATTATGGTTATACCATGAGTGCCTATTACAGAAATTAATTAAGTACCATTGGCGTCAATAATAGCATGGAGATTTTTTCGAATTAGTACAATTTATCCATTAACTTTGCCTTACAGTATATAGCATATAGTTTTGTTTTAATGTGTACCCTTTCCAAGTTAGACTCACAATAAGGTTCTATATAAAAACTTAATTATCAGGTGATACCATACATCTTTATTGTTTTTCCGCGACTGAAACCGGTTGGGTTTACGTTCGTGTATTAATTGGTTAAATTATAATGCAAATTCAACGATTGGATAAATTTAGACGATATATTATAATGCGTATTTGGATACGGGACTCATATCCCTGATCCATCTACCACTATGCATATTGTGTGGACACAGGGCTAAGAGAATAGAAGGGCTGGTTCATTCCTTTGAAGAAACTCTCGCTGCGCCAAACCTTCGATTTTCTCCAGTGACGTCACTGTGGCGCGAAGCTTGTACTTATACTTCAAGAACGGAGTGTTCGGTTTAACTAGCTCTAACAAATATTGGAGCATACCTTTTTGTGACATATTCCGAGACATTTGTTGTTTTTTAAAATGATTATCCTCAGTTTATTGCAATGAATTTACAAAAATTTTTAACTATTAATGAAATGCCAGTTTGCATGATTGCAACTTGCAAAAATTCTGATCGAAACACAAAAGGAAAAAATATAATTTTCCACGTGTTCCCTAAAGTAAATGAACAACTATGTAAAGAATGGATTCAATGAATTGCAAACGACATGATACAGTTAATATAAAACAGCAATACGTTTATTCTATCGTTAAGAACTTTTATAAAAATTCACCATCTAAATAGATACCGCCTCGTTACTTCAAAAAGAAAGGCAGGCGACAAAAATAAAAATGGATAAAGTCAAAGAAAATTAAAGCGTAATTAAAAAGCGTAAATAAAATACATAGTATATAGTTAAAATTTTCCTAATTTCATAACATATTTTTTAATGTAGTTATTCTAAGTATTTATGATTTTTTTTAAATTATATTCTTTTAAAATTAAGTATCTATAAATTATATTATCTTAAATTTAAATATCTATAAACAATTGTAAAATTTCTAATATCATTATGAACCTAAATTATTATTTAGCGTTTAAGGTTGATGTTTCCTAATGATTAAGTATGAACAAATTGCTATTAACGGCATATTTTAAAATCAGGATTCTAAATTTAACCCAACTTATAGTTATCAAAGATTATGTGGACAAAAAAGTGTCGTTATATGCTTTTCTTAATAATTAAAGTTAAAACTGAACTGAGTTGAAATAAAGTATTTGTAGTGTCATTTTCGCCAACTAGTAAATTATCTTATAAGTTTAAAATGGTATTTTTTTAATATAATGGCCAAGAAAATTAATAAACTATGTTTATGAACGGAAATAATGTGTTAATCATGTAAAGTTTGAAATTTACTAACCAGAAAAAGTCTAACTTATTTTTACAGAGAGAAAGATGCAAACTTATCATAATATCTCCGAGATCTGTGTACACAGTGAGGAGAGAAATTCAGCTCTAAGAGCGGAATGAACTAGCCCTTCACTTCAGCCCTGGTGGTTATTAGTGAAGGCAAAGAGCAACAAACCAACTAATGTGTATTTAGGTACGGGAATCAAATCCGTTAGACGTTTACCAATCGATATATTGTGAGCCGCGATGGTTCAGGGGATAGAGCGTTCGCCTTCCAATAAGGTGAACCAGGTTCAAATCCCAGTCGATACAAATTCCGCACCCGGCTTGCACCGACCTCAGTGCTGGCGTGAAATATACTCAGTGGTAGACGGATCATGAGTTAGAGTCCCCTTGCCGTCAGGCTAACCGTGGGAGTAACTTGTTGTGAAATGCGAGGTTTTAGGTCTTTCTTTCATTAACAGCTAACTAGCGCTGTGATAATTGGAAGCAAGATGACCGACAAGCTAAAATTCCAATTTAGCCGAAATCTAGACATTATCTGGTATTTTGTCGGCGATAAGAAATAGATGGATTTCTACGTTCCATGTCGTGATTTCCTGCCTGACCCTAATCGATAAATTTTGTTGTGATATGCGAATTCTGACTGATCTGATTAATCCGTTTTTCTTATATCACAGCTAACTATCTGTGATAATTCGAAGCATGATGACCAACAAGCCTGACTTTGTCAAAATACCGACATTGTCGAATATTTTGTCTTGTTGAGATTTTAATTTAGACGGATTTCAACTTTGTCTGAATTTCATCAAAGACCAGACACGCAAATCTTACAATGTGAGTTTTTTTACCGATTCATACCTTTCTTCCAAGAGCTACTCAGCTATGATAATTTCGTTATAAGAAAACCAACCAACCACAGTCAGGACTTTGCTGAAATCCCGACGTTGTCAGATATTTTATCCGTTGTGAGCTTGATTTAGATGGATTTCAACGTCCAGGATTCCGTCCTAGACTCGACAAATTTTATTGTAAGGTTTCACGATTAAGGTCTTTTTTCAAAGAGCTAACTAGTTGTGATAATTTGAAGCGAGATAACAGACTAGCTGAAATTGAGAATTTGCCGAATCTTCCCGAATTCTCGAGTATTTTGTCTGTGTTGAGATTTTTATTTAGATGGATTTCAATTTTGTCAGAATTTCGTCCAAGACCCGACTCTGGAAATCTGGGAATGCAAGGTGTGTTTTCCGACTTTTGTCTTTTTTATATTAAGAGTTCAGTTATATGATGTATAATAATAATTCTAATTGACAATAGCAAGTCTTTACTTTTTCTTCTTTTTCGATTTTTTTAGAGGCGAGGGTATTATTATATTACATTAATGACGATTATTTTTGCACATTTTGTATCAAATAGATGAATCAATGACTTCAAGGATTGGTTACTTCCAACAAAACGCTTTGGTAAATGTCCGAAATATATAGGTCTAGTTCTACATTTGCCCGGTATACCCTACACTGATGTTTTTTTAAGGTTTAGCTACTGTCCAGTATGCATTTAACCGGTACTCCGAATACTGATGTCTTTCCTAATATAAGCTCAGCAGATATTAAAATATTGAATAAATATAATAATATCAACGAATAAATTAATATAAAATCAGATATTACAAATATTTTAGACATTCACCAAAGCGACTATGTGATTGTTGACATCCACCGGTGGAAGTCGACATTCTCTCGATTTCGGCCATTCACGGTAACATATATATTCTTAATAGACCAAGCAGAAATTTTAGTAATTAACTGGGAGAAATGTCGTATTATATATTAATTAATAATACTAAAATAATATTAATAATAATAAAATTAATTAATAATAATACGTAATAATATTAATTAATAATAAAAAGATGGTACTTTCTTTTTTTATGATAGTTTCCTCAGCGACGAAGCATACTATCTCAAAATCGAAATCGTTTGGTTTATATAGTGATGTGAAATAATATCCCTAGGTAAAACAAAAACGAATAAAAAGTTATACCGATTTTAAATCTTTTGCGAAACACGTGGAATATTACCACTCAAGACCTATTCTTGCTGTACTGATTATATCCGGAGTAAACTGTCATATCAATTTGGAAGAAACCAACGTTCATTAGAAATTACCACTCCTGCAACTTGAAAACGAGGAGTGGCTGCTCTGAACAAGGGAACGGCGAGTGACGCAAATAGTTCTTTTAGAGACGTTCTTCCTGGCGCATTTAGAATAAAAAGTTGCTTTAGAAGAACTGACAAGTACTGATGGGGTGCTGACAGAAGTGCATTTGTTTTTGGAGAATTCTTCACTACGGAAAATAAAGTTGCAAGGTGTGATGTGAATAATTCATTTTGCGGATTTATTCACAATTACTTTAAAATGAGACCACTGAAGTTTGACAATTCTGATGGGTTGTCCATTTTTGGAAGGGATTCTAGCTGTCGTACCCACTCATGTTCGTTAATTCGAATTAAATGTTGATAGAAATGGCTTTTATTTTAGAAGATGAGGTCGGGTGGTTTATATAGAAAGATGAAAATTAATATGATTCATCGTTTTTAATATGTGGGATGCATCTTTTTTTTTTTTTTTAATGCAATTTTCCAATCGATTAAAGTTTTCATTTTTTCCTCCTCCCCTTTCTTTAAATGATCAGCACAAATTTCAGTAAAGAAAACGTCATATTTTTCTCTATTATTAATTTTTTTTTCAATGAATATTTCAGGTTCGAGCGGACTTAAATCATTAGATTAAAACCACGATTTAAGTCATGATTTAATTACCTTGATTTATTTTTTAAGAAATTATTGATTTAAATAAATTGATTTTTTTTTTTTTTTTTAATATTAAGTTGTGTCAAAGTTATTTTTGAAAAATTTATTTCGTAGATACTGAATATTTTGTCTAAAGAAATGAAGCCTAAATTAATTTGTGATATAAATAAAAAACTAATAAATAAAGGAGATCAAAAGTGAATAAAACTAAAACTTTGAAATTAGCATTTTTTGAATTAATAAGCTTCTTTTAAAGCTTCTTAAATATGTAGTTTCTTACTATATATGAAAATCTAATGATGGTGTTACAGTTTTCCATTCTTGTCGGTGCATTTTTATTGCCTGGAAAATCACGTGGTAGGATCCAGTTTTTCCCCATTTATTTCCTTATTGTTTTGGTTGTCATCAGCATAAAATTAATAAAAGTCATAAAGGTTTTGTTTTTCTATAAATATTTTCGTGTCCCTAATTTCAAGTTATTTTCCTGTACTGCTATGATTACGTTTTTAATTCAAGAGTTTAAAACGAAGAGATTTTTTTTTAATTAATATCATTCATTGTAATGTAATTCTGCACTACATTTTAAGATAAAGTTATTTAGAAAGGTGGTCTAATCTTATTAACCGTTTTACAACAATTTTTTTTTGTTGTTGTTGGAAATAACATTATTATACTGTTATAAATTACAGTTAAAGATATCTGTTAAATGACTTGAAATTTAACGATCAACTTCATGCACAATGAGATGCAACCAAAAATAGTATTTAATATATCCGCCCGTTTGGTAATCGAAAATATTAAACTAAATATAATGTTATAACAATATAAATGTTATTTAAAAAAGATGGCTACTTCGAAAAATAAATACTATTCCCCAATAGATCTAATTATTTATAATGCTAATAGCATTCCTAATAGTCGTAATAGAATTCTTTTTATTACATATATGTTAGGTGAATAATTTTAACTTTAGTTGAAAAACTGTTTTTTGCCAGGAAACAACAATTATTGTGAAGCAATCATTGGAGTTTGTGAGCGGGAGAGAAGAGGGGACTTAACCCCCTAGCATCTTTATAAATAAAGAAAAAAAAGCAAAAGAGTTGCTTAAAACGACGAATTTTTTTTATGCTTCCTACTCTAAATTAATTAATTTTTTTTATTTGAAATTTAACTGAGGTCTTTGTTTTAACGAATTAATGAAGATGTTGAGCTTGAATAAAAATAATTATCATTTTCTTTTATACAATTATTTATATTTTGGTTATGATATTGTTTATGAATACTATTATTAAGCATTACTAATGTATTTAATCAGAGCTTTGATTAGTAAATCTAAATAAAAAATAAAATTTAAAAAAAAAATCACACGAATTCTGATTTAAAATTTAAAAAAAAATTAGTTTTTTTTTATTTTATTTTTTATTTATTTTTTTTTTTTTTAAATCATGATTTTTGCCAACCCTGGTTCTTTTATTTCTTATTATTAACTTCCAAGCAACAATCTTTCAATCGGTATTTCTTTTCAATGAATGAACATGGCAGAAAAGAAAAAAAGTGATCACTTTGATTTGAATAGTTTTTTACCTTAAAATTGAGATTTTCACGCTTTGAGATACTCAGTCTTAATGGTTTGATAGTCTAACCTGAGATCTGGTAATTAATAAGTGCTGAAAATTGTTTAGCTACGAAATCAGGCACAAAAAACTTACGTACTTTCTCTGAATAATTTTTCGACAAACTGAGTTACCAAAATGTAGAAAATATGATCTACATTGTTTAGGCGGGAGAGTCGTTTTGCGTATTTCGTTGTAAATAACCAACTGAACATTTTTTGCACAATTTTATAAACACGTTTATCTAAAGATAAATCCACGCAAAAAAATTTTAATAATTAAATATTTTTTATTATTTTATTAATAGTCGACAAATATTATTGAATTGTACATATATAAAGTTTTTACATATTTTTAAGGGTGTTTTTCGAAGGCTCCGTCGTAATATGAAATGATACTTTTTTGCGAACAATATTCTATTTTTGTAACTGCTGTGTCTTTACAGCTGACGATTAGGTCAAGCTTAGGTCTATCTAAAGACAGCGCTGTCTACGCTTATTTTGAAAATGGTGAAAAACGCCAATGTGGAGAAAAACCACAGTTTTGTGAAAATGAAAAGCGTTGAAATTAAAATGAAAAGCGAAAAGCTAATTTATGAATATTTAAAAACGTACTGCATTACCTGGGCTCTTAAACTTTACAAAAACTGAGAATAAGGCAGTGATTTTGATAATTTTCATCCAGGCCGAAAAATGTCGACAAATTGGCGATTTTTTAAAAAAAAGTTTAATAGCTTTTAAAATATCAAAATAAAGTTAAAAACTTTTAAAATAATAACAAATTTCTCAAGTTATTTGTCTGTTCGAAAGGTGAGATAATTTTTCGCGGCAAGATTACTTTTTTAAAATCAAGTGTAAGACACTTAAACTTTTTTTATTTTCTTTGGTGACAGAGCTTTGAAAAACAAAAACGATCGAATTGTTCTCGAGAAAACAAATTTTTAATAATACGGCATTTTAAAACTTAATAACTCAGAAATTATTAGATCGAAATCGCTCACAATTTGTCCTTTTAAATTCCTTCTTTAAAATAATGTAATTGATATTCTAAAAAATTAAATTTTTTTTCTATTATACATATGTTTATACATGCATATATATATATGCCCATATAGGCAATATATATTCGCCAGTTTTCCTATTTCCTTCTAACATTTTTGAAAAATATATTTGTAAAGTAAAATTTTGATCAATAAATTCAAGAGCATTTGAAAGTGATATAGTCGCCCCCAGAGGACTGATCGTAAAGACACGGTTCCCAGCAGATCACCGAACTCAAGCGTTACTGGCTGCGGTCAGTAAGCGGGTGGGTGAGCACTTGGATCAGCCCACGTAGAAACCGAGGGTGCGCGGTATCGGTCCTCGTTAAACTGTTCTACTGTAAAGTGCTCACTTTTGAGCTCAGGTAGTCGGGCTACCAAAGAGGAGTAGCCATCCCTTCTTCAGAGGATCAAAATTGTGATGGGATGTCTTCGGATCATCCTCAGGGATGTTTCCCAGCCCGTCGCCAATAGCCCAATGTGCTGCGCAAGTGCGACGTAAATAAAATACCTACCTACTTGAAACTGATACAAATTCAACCGAGCATTTGAGCTTTTAAAAACCATTGACATAATTATGAAGTTTCGTGTGATGATAGTACTGAAGATGAATAACAACTGGAACTTGATACCGATACAACTAAGCTTTGTTTTACTGAAAATTTATATCGAATATTTATGATAGTACCGAAGATGAATAACAACTGGAACACCTTGAAACTAAATTGATCAATGTCGCACAATGCTAACATAATTTTATTAATCAAAGCAAATTTTGGTGACCAAAATTAGAATTTATTATTATAACTATTTGATTTTGGCCCTCTGACCGTAAACAACTAAGCTAACGAAGGACAGTCCTCAGAAGAAGACAGAACACTGAAAGGAATGAAATGTAAGCACATTGAAATAGAACATATGAAAAGCATTAAAATTCTTACAAATACGGAGGTGGGGGGAGGAATTATAATTCAAATAAACAGTTAACGATTAAATATGGTAGGAGAAGAGTGATAGCTAAATCGAGCGATACACTACCCTATGGAAAAGACACTTTCAGTTTCTGGCATTTTTCTTCCTTTTAAGCTTTTCAAAAAATACTTAGAGAGAATATTTTTTGTTAAAATGTAGAGGTGTTATGGTCATGCGTATAAATAAAGTTTTCAGAGGTTTAAGGTAAAGGCAATAAGTTACGAACGAAGAGTATTGTGCTTGAAAACTCCTGCCAAACAATATAGCAATAAACTTGTTTCAATTAATGCGGTAATAATGAGCAATAATTGCATAGAATTTCGTAAATCTAGATTAAATATTATGGATCTTTGATTGAACCATTTTATTTTTTAAAAAAAATTACCTGTCTGACATATGAAGTTAAAAATTATAACAATCGAATATTTATAGTGCTGCCATCTAGGTATCATAAATGAAATGATAATTTTCTTGTCACAGCAATTTTTAATAATAGAGAGGTTGAAGGAAAATATTTTTAATTTAAAGAATTTAGATGTAATAAAACTTAGATATGGACTCACTCTTAATGGTTCAAAAGGGTAACCTAAGTATGTCAACTAATTAGTGCAGACGATATTTTAAATTTCGAAAGACGCAAAAACGTATTTCCATTCTATCCACGGATTCGGATATATGACTCCCAAAATATAGGAGTTTATCTGCAATCTGGGAAATATGGTCTCAAAAGCTCCGTCAGAAGAGCGATATGAAGTTTGGTACCCTCAATGATAATTTATACTTTGTGCGTATTTCCCCATATCTCCAGAACATTTGAAACGAATATAAAAATTTTGCATATAAGTATGAAATTCGTTTATCCAAAGATAATCCCCTGCAAAAAATAGCTTTTTATTACTTTATTCAATAATAATCGAAAAAATTTAAAAACAATGTAACAAGAAACAATGTCATTTTAAAGAATGTAATTTCAAATGACAAAATGAAAATTTGAGCAAAATTGGTCAGTTTCTGAGAAATCAAAATTTAAAAATAAGCCCTTTTTTAAAAATTTAATTTTCCAAGAACTATTCAACCGATTACGCTCAAACTTTGCATTTTGCCACGTAAAATTACTGTGAGGGATGCATACCTAACGATTAAAATTTTTCCGACTATTATTAAATAAAATAATAAAAAAATAGTGAATATTTACTAAAAGTTATTTTTTGCATAGAATTATCTTTGGATAAACGAATTTCATAACTGTGTGAATAAAATTTTAAATTCGCTTTTAAAGTTTTTGAGATGTGGCGAATTACGGAAAAAGTAAAATTAACACTAAGGGGTTCAAACTACATCGTTCTACGAATCAAATTATTGAGACAATCATTTTCAGATAGCAGTCCTCTTCCATAATTTGAGAATCTGACGAAAATAATTTAGGTTAATTCAGGGAAAGTAAGGTTTTGTGTCCAATTTCGTAAATTAAGCACTGCAATTAACATATTGTAGGTGACCCCCTCGAACTATTAAAATTGAGTCCTAGAATGTGAAGATTAGATCAAAAGTTATTCAGGGTGGTCGCTTTGTTTAGTCGTTTTATATACAAAAGTTTCTCTAATTGCTCCTGCAAAATGTAGCCACTTTGAAGCTATTTAAATTTATTTATTTGTAAAAATCTACTCTTATTATCATTTGTTATATTATATTAATTTATACATTTTTTATAAAGTTATATTAGTTTGTCCAGTTTTTTTTCTCCACTCCCTGGATTTAGAGTAAGTTAAATTTTGAAAATCCTGTCCACTTTCCATCAAAAAAAAAAGTCTTCAAATCTTAAAATTGAAAGAATTTTAAGTAATGGCATAACATAATTAGAAAAATCTGGCCTGCAGAGGGTTAAATTGAAAAAATAAATAAATATGCATAAGTGTTATTTCTTTCAGTTACTAGTTTACATAAATGCGTTTCGATTAATTGTCATACAGATTTTTATCTTTTTCGTTTGAAATTTAACATATAACAGTATAACAGACTCAAATAAGAAATGAACAAAGTGAATAAAAAAACAAGAAACTAAATTGGGGTAAATTAACGACTCTTCAAATATACAGCATTAACAAAACCTGAGTTATTAGGAGGCGTAATACGGCACTAATAGGCTTTTCAACAGTTACAACAGAAGCATCGTCTGCAAATGAATTAATTGAAACAATGCTTGACTGCTTTTTGCTGTGAAAGAAACATGTGTTAAAAAATTACAAATAGTAAATCCAAATTTTGATACATCTAATTTGGAATTCTAATATCATTACGAATTAAAACGGAATAACATCAAGCTGATTTATGTCCGTTTATTATCAGCATTTTGGTACCAATATTGTTCAAATAAGATAAACGGCAAAAAGTTTTGATTGATCAAGATTTATGATCAAAATTCACAGGGAGATATTGATTTTGTTATCGCTAATTTAATACGATTTACGTATATTTAGCATGTTTGTTTCAGACTTCGTCCTCTGAAATTTACCAGATTTATGTAATTACAATAAAAATTAATAACAATATTGTCAAAGCTAATAGTTTTAAAAACACTAACACAGCTAAACAGATGAAATATTATCGGATATGAATAAGAAAATTTTACTGTAAACCACGTTTACAAAATGTTATGCAAGCTAGTAAAAAAAGAAAAGAAGAAAAAAAAAAAAAATTTCCATTTATTAAAAACAAAATTTTTATTTTCTGATTAAAAAATACTCTCTTTTTCTCTTATATTGAGTTAATTTTTTAATAATTTGTTGTTAGTTTTTTCCCCTCACAATTCTATGAAACAACTTTTGTAGATCCAGTGTAAGATGTTACATTCAGCAAACGATAATAAACGTATTACTGTGCGTGATGGATGCTCAAATTGGGGGCGGACCACCAACGTTGAAGAACAAGATTAAAAATGAATCGGAACGTCTACTTTTGAGAACTGTGACTAAAGCACAGACGATAATGAGAAGGTTATTAACTGAATACAAGAAATCCATTCCATAAATCACGCGCGTGGCAACAACTGTTCTATATCATGACGTCACACGACCTTACGACTGTTGCCATTATACGACGTCTAATACTGGCAGTTTAATGGATTAGAACAACGCATTTCGAACAAAAAGGTCGGAACGAATGGAGAAAAATGGCAAGCGATCCTTAAAATGGAATAATTCATTGTTTCGGTCCAATTTTATATGGATGTGTCTATAGCATTGCAATTGAATGACTAGAATGAACTTTGAACTTGAAGAAATGTTTAATCCTCCAAGTTCCGTTTCAAAAATTTTTTGTCATGGCTTTTTATTACATCAGTTATAAAAATCCATGTAGTACTCTGAGAGTTATTAAATATTTCAGAACGAAAAAGATCATTTGAAGACAAAAATGATGATGAAAATCAAAAATATTTGGAAAAAAAAATATTAAAATATCAAAAAATAAGAACTAACAAAATAAATAAATGTAACAATTAATAATATTAATTTTGGCTTCTCTTTTAAAGCTTCTTTTTCTAAAAAAAAAAAAAAAAAAAAAAAAAAAAAAGGCTATAGAAAAATGATTTGTAAAAAAAGGAATTTAAAAAAAAATATATATCTAGTTTTTATTTTTATTTTTTTTTATTAAGCCTCTTTATTTGTGATATTCACCTGAATTAGTATTGAAAACGATCCAGTTTGAATTGTAGGTTAGAATTTCTGAATCTTAATTAAAACAATAAAAACAAAAATATCGTTCAAATAATGAAATTCTCTTTTATTCATAACTCAAGAAGTAATTATACGTTAATAATAAAAATAATATAAAATTACTTTAAATTATTATTATGTGAATTCTGCTAGTGAAAATAAAAAGGAAAAAAAAAAAAAAAAAAAAGAATTCTAAAAAAATTATCAAGCAGCAGCGGTCGCCATAGCAACGCATGCAATGATGACGCATGCGTACTGTTTACTATTACTCTTGAACACAGTTGAAAAGTGTGTTGTCCAAATAAGGTGAGAACGCCATCAAACTCAAAATAACACCCATTTTGCCAATGAGTAATAAATACCGATACTCATTCATTTAACCAAGCATTTATATTGTCTTTGGGACGTTAGCAATAAAAATATGCTATTAGCTAGCCATACGTTAATTTATTTTTTAACGCTATTTAAATTTTTCGAGAAAGGTCAACTGCCTCACTTCTCGACATACTGGAAGGAGCGGGCGATCGAATGGAGCACCAGGTTGCGGGGGCACCGTAAGAGACCCGGATTTAATGTTTATTAAATAATTGATTTCCTCCTCTTTTTTAAAATATTGTTTGTTTGAGCTGTGGTGGCTCAGGGGATAGAGCATTCGCCTTCTAATGAGGTGAACCGTGTTGAAATCTCAGCGATGGCTGGTCGAAACGAATTCCGCAGATATAAGAATATAATCGACTTATTTCTAGAATAAATCAGTACTACCATTGTTTATTGATCTCGAGTTTGGGAAATAAATAAAATAAAACTTTTAACCTTGCACTGAATGGATGCATATGAATCAATCTATGTTTTGAATTTCCTATGCATTTACTAAAATAAGATGTTAGCGGAGTTAATTTGTAACTCAGCTCGTATTATTATTTTTCAGCGAATTTTTATATTTTGGACGGAAGTAAGGGAAGTTCATCCATATTGCTTACTGAGGCCGGGCTAGCCTGGTTGGTAGGGCGCTGGACCCATGTCCAAGAGTTCGCGGGTTCGATCCCCTCCGGCCGAAGATTCCCCGTGTAGTAAATGGTGACTGATGAACACTAAATCTGTCGAATCGCAAAGTCTTCCATGTTCCCATGACAAATCAATTCCTCCGGGGGTACAGATTCAGGAGTTTCCTTGTCTTCTGGATTGGTTCAAAATTACGAGGCTACGGAGTTGAACATTAGTAGTCGTAAACCCAAAATTAGGTCGGCTATTCAACGATGGATATAATATTGCTTGCCGAGCCGTGGGTTTGCTCTCCATGTAATGCAAATGTGGGTTAATTCCATCAAAATGTCCTCCAGGAAGGAAGCTGGATGCGCAAATTGTTTCGACCATCCATCGCTGGAATTCGAACCCGGGAACCCCATTTGAAAGCGAATGCTCTATCCTCTGAGCCACCACGGCTCATTAGCCTTGTATTTTGAACCCATTAAGTTTTAATTGTTATTGTTTTTTTAATCCAGGTTCTTTTTCCAAAATTGAGTAAAGGGAGCTATTATCAGCCCGGGACGTGAAAACGTCTTCTGTCGGCACTGTCCTCCCCCCCCCCTCAATTTTCTGTCACATTAGACATTCAGGAGGAAAATTATCAAAAAATGAGAAACACTTATTATTTGTTTAGTAGATGGAAAGAAAAAAAAAAGACAATTTGGAAAACAGGAGGAACTCAAAGAAGTCATTACTCGTTCATGAAAATCAACATTTTTCACCGAAGCAAAATGATTAGATAACATCTTATATTTGTCATTTGTTTATCTGTAAAACTCGCAGCCATAAGAAATATTCCCAAGTTTATTATTGCGTTCTTAAAGCGCCCGAATAGAAACATTCTATTGATAAAAAGAACAAATAGATTGATGCTATTTATCGTTTCATTTCAGACCACCTTGAAAATGTAAATGAAATATTTTGTGTCTTATCGGAAGACAAAACAAAGAGGACCTGAATGAAAGAAGAAGAAAAAATATGTAAAAGGTCAGTTAACACCCATTTTTAATTTAAATATGTACATGTTTCAGAATGCTTCCTTATTTGAAAATGTACTTTCGTTACTAATCAACAAAGCAAAAAAAGCCATGTTTTTTTCTTTCCTTCTTTTTTTTTCTTTTTTTTCTTCTTTCTTTTCTTTCTTTCTTTTTTTTTTTTTTTTTTTTTTTTTTTTTTGTTGAAAAAATTGAGCCATTTAACTTTTAGTTGCTATTAATATATGGGCGAATCTCAGGAATTATTAACATATTATGTCTTCAAACTTTTCTTATAAACGTCAAACCGTAACCATCGAAAATTGAAAAAAAAGGTATACAATCCAATTCTGCGAGTTTTATGTTAGTGATATTCCAAAAGCTTATTTAAAGTAGAACAAACTTGTATCATTAGTTTAACTTGTAACTAGCAAAATTGGATTGTATACCTTCTTTTTTTTTTTTTTTCAATTTTCGGTGGTTACAGTTTGACGTGCCAAAATTTGGTGACACACTTTAAGTGTTTGCAAACGTCAATATTCACGAAAAAAATCATTCAAGAGAATATGATAGTACAGCTGAGCTACTAAATTATGTTTTTAGTGATTTTCAGTTTTTTTTTTTTTTTTTTTTTTTTTTAAACAGAATACATATTGGAAAGAAAAAAAATAAAAAGTATGTTAAACACTCTAAGCGACACTCATGAAAAGTTGTCAAATGTAGGATTGAAGTAAGAAATGAAAGCCAAAAGCAAGTTATTCGCGATCAAAACTGTATGTATCTTAAAGTTAGTAATGTACAGTTATTCCTGTCATTTTATTAGAATTAATTTTCGCTTATTATGTTATATATTTATAAGAAAAGTTTGAAGACATATAGGTTAATGATTCCTGAGATTCGCCCATATAAGAAAAAAAAGCGTATATTTTTCTTTTGCATATTTTTTTATTGAAATTCATTTAAATTAGATTAAAAGTTTTAGCAAAAAGGAGATTTTTTTTTAGAATAAATAGAATTGTCCCAATATATCGAGTGACTTTGCACATCTTTTTTCTTGTTTTTTTCATTCGTTTTGTTTTAACGTTTCAACGTCTAACGTTCCTAAAACGTCTCATCCATTTCATTTGCGTGTGCGTTCGACATTTTATAAAACACCCAACTTTTAGAAACTCACCTCTAAAAGTTGTTTTAACGTTAGAAGTCTTAACGTCTAGAAGTCTGACGTTAGAAGTTTGAACGTTTTGAAGTTGTTTTAACGTTAATAAAATCAAAACATAATTTTAAAAACTGAAAAATTCGTGCCGAAATTTTGAATTTTCAAAATAAATCTCACACATGAGGTGGACCGTGGAAGAATTAAGCGTTTCTCTTACATTATTTCTGTTTATTTCGAGATAATTCTTGAGTTATGAAATTTCTTAAGATTTTGTTATCTATAAAACGATAAGTAAATATTAAATGAATGTGTTTTATTATTTGTATTGCTAGACATAAAACTGAATTTCATCAGGCGTGTTCTGTGTTAATCAGGATAATAAAATCAGAACAAAAATAAATTTTTTATTCCTCTTAATTTTATTTCCGCGATAAATTTGCTGAAATGTTTATTCTTATTACAAAAACTGCTGGTAATGATAAACCAGAAATGTAAATTTTCTGAAAACTAAAATATAAATCAATGTATGAGTAAATCGTGCAGATGTCCAATATCCTTTAACAGTATGCAACATATTAGAGAAGGGTAATGAATTTTGTTCAGTTCAATTTTAATTAAAATATTGATACCCGTTTCTTCACCCGTATTTAAGTATCAATTAAACTATATTGACATCCGATTTCCGCTTTATATTTACCTTCATTTCTTCTTCCATTAAAATCAATAAACAAAAGAAAAATAAATAAATAAATAAAAAAAAAAAAACCTTTCCCATGCAATCGTAATCTCGTTATAGGCGAATAATATTTCATGAAATTCCCGATAAGGATTGAAGTAATTTGAAACTTAGCACACAATTTGATGAATTAATTTTAGCAAACATTAATAATAAAATACTCAAATAAATTTCTCTAAAAATATTTTTTAAAGTATGTTCCTTTGAAATATTTGTTGATTGACGTTTTAAATGAATAAAGGCCTTTTTTTAAAAAATTATTACTTTGGTTGAACAGTTTATATATTTGTAAGGGATGCAAATATTTAATCTTTTGTGTTGTAGTTTCTTATACTCGATTGAATTTACATTTGACCATGTAAATCAAATAAGATATAAGAGAGATAACAATAATCTTAATAACGTTTATGGAAAATAACATTATAAAGTCTAAATGATGTTTTTAATTAATTTTCGCCATGTTGAACTATTTCTAACATTTTCATTATACTAAAGTCAACTTTAGTTCAAAATACAAAGGACTGGAATCTACTTACGTCATTTTTTTTTTATAACCAGCGTTAGATGACCCGTTTTGGATTTACGATTAATCTACTTCACTGACTTGTGATTTTTAACTCAACTCAAAAGACAAGGGAACTCTGTGATTAAGTATTAGGACAAACTAACCTTTTTGATCCAACTAATTCGCATTAACGTTACATGAAGAGGATAACCTTCCACTGTTAGCCCGATGGCAAAGGGATTGTAACCCATAATCTGTCTACCACTGAGGTTTTTTTTAAGTCAACACTTCAATGTGTGAGCCGGGAGCAGAATTCGAATCAACTAGCCATTGCTGAGATTCAAAATTGTTTCATTTCATTGGGAGTCGATCACTTTATGCCCTAAAAGCCACCGCAACTTATGCTAATATTTAAATGAATGCCAAACCCGTTTATGATCAGGATATAGGAATAAAAACCCTCTCTCGATAAATAATGGTGCTCATTAAAATCTAGAAAGCCGAAATTCTTAAAAATGAAAGGTATCCTTTTTTTCTGACAGCTTTAATTAAATAATTTTCTTGTTTTTGTAGATTTTTGATTAGGAAATATTCCTAGGTAAATTCGCTAATATGAACACGTTTTGATAAAAGCTTTTTAACACCAATTCAACCATCTATTTAAATTACTTATCAAAATTTATTATTTACCATTATCAAAATTTCCTTGTTAAATGAGGGTACTTGTAAAATGAATTCGACTGTATTTCTGAATAAAATAGATCTATTACATTCCATTTGTGTAAAAATAATAAATTATTTATTGATCAAAAAAAGGCATGACTTTTAGAACAACAGCATCACCTCTTAACGCAGAAATAAATAACATTTAATTCGAGTTGATGACTTTTTGAATCCAGTCCACATAGTAAGGTACAAGAGTGTATATTCCTGGTTGTTCTTTTTCTGCACAAATGGATCCACCCGTGGACACAATTCCAGCCAAATGCCATTTTTTCCTATCTTCAGAATAAACCAGGGGTCCTCCACTGTCACCCTAAACAAAAAACCAAGTCAAGGTCATAAGTAAATATTTATGTCAGTTTTTATTACTGAATTGAAGTCACAAATGATGAGCTTGGGTTCTCATCGGTTACAAGGACCATGTTTTGGCGATTGTTTTTCCGAACCGCAGCCAATACGATAACAAGTACAGAATATTAATGTCCGGTTGTGTTATCAGGATTATTGCTATTTAGTAATATTTCGCGATATTTTAGCAATTTACATTATTTTTACATTGGTCAATATTTTCGAGGAGGCCTGGATAGCCTGGTTGGTGGGAAGTTGGGCTCGTGTTCGTGAGTACATGAGTTCGAATTCAGCCGGTCGTATATTAAAAGGTGACAGGTGCACAATAAATCTGTCACAAAGTCCTCCTTTGAGCATAAGTCCTCCAAACTCCCAATACAAATCAATAGCTCTGGGAGTACAGAATTGGAAATTGATTATTCTCTGATTCTGGTCAAAATCACGATCTGTGGATAAATAAAAGGTGTATGATTAGGTCTTCCCTGTAAAATGAGTTGTGACGTGTGTGTTAAGTCGTATTCTTGACCATAGATGGCGCCACTGAAAAACAAGAAACGCACCCTCTGCCTTAGAAATTCGCTTGACTTCCCAAGCAGACTAGCAGGGACTGCCTTTATATCTATGCAGACTAGATTTATCAACGCTCATAATAATGTCTAATGTTTGTCTAATTGTTATGTCTAATGTTCGCAATATTATTTTCTCGATATGTTACGTTATTCATAATGATCACGATATTATCGTATTCAATAGAGCATAGGTATTGTTATCGTTAATTTTTATATTATTATTACGTTAATTATTATCAATATTACCTTGCTTGATTATCCTATACTTATTATTGGTTGTCTGTAAACCAGAATCGGACATCATTTCTACGTATTGTCGAAATTGGCTTCATGGTCCTTGTAAACAATAATCTTATAAACAATATTTGCTGAGATGCACTATTTTCTTGTGACGAAATTTACCTGACACGAATCATGACCGCCTTCTGGATGTCCTGCACAAATCATTGTTGGTGCAACGTCATAAAACCTGTGCCATTTCCTACACTGTTCAAGAGATATAACAGGTACAACAGCTTCTTTCAATTCAAATTCAGCACCAGTATCTATTATAGAAAAGATATTTGACAAATATAGTCATTTAAATGTTGTAGTTAAATATTATATAAAAGAGAGTCAATTCATTTATAACATTTCAAAGTTTACTAAGCTGAAGCATTCAATTTAAATATCAATTATTATTTGTTAACGCCCTACTTTTTTCTAAAAAAAATATGTCTTATAGCTGAGCATGGTATATTGATATGACTTAACATGGAGTGATTAACAAAATATCTTTATTAGGTGGAAATCTCAAAATTAAAGGCATCTATTCTTACTCCCTATTTTTGAATTGTAAATTGTAACTATTTAAGGAATTTATTGTAGGCAAAAATAATGTTAAATAATAGCCAAATGTTCTAGACAATTTAATAAGCTATCGTGTACCTAATAATCGGTTAATGTTTTCAAAAAAACGCTTATCTTATTTATTAAGATTACATTTCTATCTGTACATTATGCAAACAAACTGCAAAATAAAGTTATGTTTAATATTTAAGGAGCTGAATCAGCTAGTTTACAGTTTATGCAACATTGTAGAATACCGTGTCTTTTGGACAATTAAAAAAGAATAATAATGAAGAAATTTTGATCTCCTTTCGGCGATCATAGGTTACCTATTAGCAATATGGTTGTTGCCTAATTTTTTTCTCTTTCTTACATTCCATCGTATAAAGGTGCGATGATGACGCATGCGCACTGTTTACTATTATTCTTGAACACAGTTGAAAAGTTTGATGACGTCCAAATAAGGTGCGCACGCCATCAAACCCAAAGCAATACCCATCTTGCCAATGGATAAAACAACCGTAGTTTGATACAATCAATATGATTTTGATCATGAGTGGTAAAAAAAAAAAAAATTGAGAGAAACTTAAGCCAAATATGGTAACCTAATCCGATATTTTCTATCTCGATTGCCAATTGAAGTTGATTATCGTTATTCTCCAACTGTTCAAGCTGTCTAACGCATTTATTCTCAATTGGCAGATAAATAGATTTTTGTTGATTTTAATGCCTTCCTCGAAAAGCGACCCGGTCAGAGTAAGGCAACGATATATATTTTTTTTTTGTTCATTAAATACAATTTGTGATTCCTAGTAATCATAGTTTCTTGACAAACAGGGTTTCTAAAAAATAAGCATTAAGGGTGGTAATAATGAAACACCCTTGTATACTTACTGTATGTGTCTCCCCATCCAGTAACGTAACATAATGTTCCGGGTGTGAGACTGTAATTAGCTGGAGGTAAGCAGACTGGCATCACATAGTCGGTTACAGTGACTGGAGCATTCAACTTTACCAGAGCAAGATCATGCTGCTTCCGTCTCAACCAAGGGATCGACAGCTGTTATCATAAAATTTGAATAAATGAGCTATTTTTTCCCCTCGGAAAATAACATATTACACTAAAGAAAAGGGATTAAATTGGCAAGCTTTTAACAATCGAAACGTTTTTAACAAATGAAACATTTTCCGTATTTATTCCTCTATTGTGGAAACCTAAGATTTATATTTGTTACAAATACTTACAATGCACATGCACATGTTACCGTGAATGATGGAAATCAAAAGATTGTCGACTTTCACCGGTAAATGTCAACAATCACATAGTCGCTTTGGAGAATGTCTAAAATAATTGTTGTATCCGATTTGATATTAATTTATTTGTTGATATTATTGTATTTATTCGATATTTTAACAATGGCAGAGGATATATTTGGAGAAACATAAGTATTCAGAGTATCGGTTAAATGCATACTGGGCAGTGGCACTTGACCTTAAAAAATCATCAATGTAGGGTATACCGGGCAGTGGCACTTGACCGTAAAAAACATTGATGTGGGGCATACCTGGCAAACGTATACCAGGTAGTTGCACTTAACTAGACCTAGTATATATTTCGGACTTTTATTAAAGCGACTATGTGATCGTCAACAATCATCGGTGGAAGTCAACAACCACCTATTTCGGTCATTCAGAGTAATACGTATATCTCATGAAATACTCAGCATATGAGTATTAGCTAATAAAGACACGCTCGCTATGATACGGTCTGCTGAGAAGGAGGACTCACTTTAGTTTCATTGAAGCCTCTGTATAAGGGATGGACGTGAATGGATTTCATGTATCTGATTTGTTCTGTCTCGTCCGGAACTAGTTTGAAATGTTTCCCCATCAACACATTCCAGTAACGGACATCCAGTCGACCACTGCAAAAATAAATAAATAAATATTTTACAGTCTTATGCAACTGGAACAAAATTCGATCGAACTAGGAACGAATTTTTTTTTTTTTCGTACGTTTTTCGTCCCGTTACAGCATGATAGCTTTGCCAAAGAATGTAGAAAGGAAAAAGAAGTCGAGCTCTTAGAATATGTAACTAACGCGGGGAACTGCTCAGTTCGGTATGCTATACTAGAAAAACAACTTACAGGGTGAGTAACATACTCAGACTTAACAGAACATCACATGTCCTAAGATCCAGCGCATGCGCATAAGATGCAAAGTGATAGTCAAGAGGTACGTCAACAGTGAACCGGTTGTTTGGCAACTCTACATGTATGGCAGGACCAGGATAGCTTGGTCGGTAGGGCGCTGGGCCCATGTCCGAGAGTTCGAGGGTTCGAACCCCGCCGGCTGAAGACTCCCCGTGTAGTTGGTGACTGATGCACGTTAAAATTCTGTCGAGTCCCAAAGTTCTCCATGTTCCCATAACAAATCAAGAACTCTGGGGGTACTGGATTGGAGAACGATCGTTCTTCAGGTCAAAATTACGATCTGTGAATGAATGAATGGGTGTATAAATTTGTCCGCCTTATAAACAGGTGTGACGTATAACGTGACAGAAGTCGAATTCTTGACCATAGATGGTGCCACTGAAAAACAAGAATCGCACGCCCTGTCTTAAATTTGCTCGGTTTCACCAAGCAGACTTGCCCGTGTGGCAAGTGGCATTAGAACCAACCAACCCACCACATGTATAGTTGGGAACGCTATCACTCGCATCGCCATTTTATAATTTATTTCTTTGTTCAAATGTGTTAGCAGATTTAATCAGCATGAATGGCATTACCGTATTCTCAAAAGAATATCTTCATTACAGTACCGTTTACAAATAGTATAAAATGCAGAACAAACCAATAATTTATAAAAAGAGAAAAATTTTCTTTTTCTCCCCAACCCCAATCGAACCCAATATCAATTCTCTTAAGTGACACATTCTATATTCTTACACAAAGTTTCTTTCAAAAAGATTTTATTTCGTTCACTATTTATATCTTGTTTAACACACAGGGAACTCAAAGAATAATGGATTTTAAAATAAAGATTTAAATAGCAAACTTAAAAATTATCTTAAATTTTCTATATTCTAGAGGCTGAATGTGGTAATGGTGGTTAACATTGTCTTAATGCGGCTGATGGAATATCATCAAATCAAGATAGTGAAGAAAAAAAATTTCAACTTCAAAAATTTTTACAAAATTTTCACATGTTTTGCGATTAATATGACAAAAAGGAAAGGTAAATAGTAATTAAAATGAAATAATAAAATGGGCCACTAATGGTAGGCAATCGAGTAATATTAATTTAGATATCCCCAAATTTAATAAAATAATTCTGGATAAAGGGTTAACTAAACGTAAACAAGAATCATACATAATTCTTGAAAAAATTTCTGATGTTAATTACGAAATAAATGAAAAAGAGTATTTATGATAAAGAAAATACAGACATAGTTCATGTGACAAAATTACGACAAATTAAGGTACCAACTACCTGACAAACTAAAATTATCTCTTGATTAATAAATAAATATACTAATTTAAGCACTAATGTTATTTAATAATATAAATATAGTCCTTGGCCAAATTAATTGACACACTATTAAGATTCTATGTAAAATCTTAATTATCAGATGATACTATACAGCTTTATTGTTACTGAAACCGGTTTGCACTTGCTTACGTTCGTGTATCAATTGCTTACATTAGACGATGTATAATGTAAATTCAAATATTGGATAAATTAGACGATATACTACATTAATATAGACTATTTATTATATCAAGTATTATGTTAGTATATCATCATAATTAGACCAAATTATTAGACGCACTGTAGTTTTTTAATAATTGCATGTTTTTGCACGAGCTTAAATGCAATACATTTCTATTTAAACATACATGTAATGGGTTTTTATTCAAGAGGTTTTTTACATACTTCCTATATGTATTTATTTTTAGCGCATTGCATTACAATGTTTAACAATTATACACGAACATAAAAAAAGTGTAAACCGGTTTCAGTAGCGTAAAAACAATAATGCTGTATAGTATCATCTGATAATTAAGAATTTACATTGAATCTTATAATGCGTCTAATAATTAAGCCAGGTACTGTATAATTCATTTAAAATTTAATTTTTAATCTATATTTTATATTAAATTTAATGGTTTTTCCTTGTTAAATGTAAAATTAAATTTTTTAAAAAAATACCGAAATTGACCTGACAAAACATGGTTCGGACGAACATGTCCCCTTTTTCCGGAAGATTCGACCTTTCAAATTTTCCTTCAGTTCAGCGTTTACACTTATCTTACAAAAAGATTTAAGGTTATGTTTGTTTCCCTCTCTCTGTTTGTAGTCAACACCACAAATAGATAAATTTTTTTTAAATGCATATCTTTTATTTGAAACTAGGATCTTCCAGCATAAACACTGCTGAGATTCGGGACTGTTTACCTCCATTTGGAGATTACAGAACCTAAAAATACTGAAATCCTTAACTTCAGAATAACGACCCATGTGTCATTTAAAAAAAAAAAAAAAATAATAATATAATACTGAATATATTTTTCTACTTTTTAGAACATATTTATTTACGAATTTTTTTTTTATCTCGAAAACTCGCTGTTTCAAAATTTTTTTAGCTTCCCTTCAACTTTAAGATATCAAGTGCATTACGTTATTTAATCAAGTAAATCTAAGATCTTGCATCTCTGGCGTTTACTTGAAAAAAGTTTATAACATTTCAAATTGTTTATAAACATTGTGTGGTCCAAGAAAGATTATAATTATTTTTTAATATTATAACTATCGTTGAACAGCTGACCCAATTTTTGGGTCAACGATTTTACCAATATTTAACTATGCAGCCTCGTAATTTTGAACCCGATTCAGAAGACAAGGGAACTCCTGGATCAAATATTGGGAGAAAATTTGCCTTCGTGGAGGACTTTTTTGATGGAACTAAGCAGCTTTTGCGCTACACGGAGAGGAAGACCACAAGATCCTCCCACAGTTAACCTGACGGTAAACGGACTCTAACCCATGATCCGTCTACCACTGAGGATATTTCACGTCAGCACTGTGGGCAGTGCAATCCGGATGCGGAATTCGTATTAACCAGTCATTCCTGGGATTCGAACCCGGTTCACCTCATTGGTAGGCGAACGCTCTATCCCCTGAGCCATTGCAGCTGAAGAACGATTATATATAGATTTATTAGATTTTTATTTTAAGATGTGACAATTTTTACATATCTTGGTCTATGACTATCCATCTAAAAACATGCACTGAACCGCGATGGCTCAGGGGATAGAACAGTCGCCTTCCAATGAGCTTAACCTGGTTCGAATCCCAGCGATGGTTGGTTGATATGAATTCCGCATCCGGATTGCACTGACCACAGTGCTGACGTGAAATATCCTCAGTGGTAGAAGGATCACGGTTTAGAGTCCCCTTGCCGTCAGGCTTACCGTGGGAGGTTCTTGTGGTCTTCCTCTCCGTGTAGCGCAAAAGCTGCTTAGTTCCATCAAAAAAGTCCTCCACGAAGGCAAATTTTCTCCCTATATACTTACTTGATCCAAAAGTTCCCTTGTCTTGTATTGGGATCAAAATTACAATTCTACGTAGTTGAGCATTAGTAGCCGTAAACTCAAAATTTGGTCGGCTGTTCAACGACTGTTATAAAATAAAATAACATACGGTGTCTTGGAGAATTGACCGACATCAAAAACTGTAACTCGGAGGACGTTTGTGTGAGAAAACGAACGACTCACTGTTTTCCTTCCATAATTACACATTTTAACTACAAGTAGAGATTTTAAAGGCCGAGATAGACTGGTTGGTAGGGCACTAGGCCCATGTCCAATAGGTCGTAGGTTCGATCCCAGCTCGGCCTAAGACTTTCCGTGTGGTACGGAGTTGAAAATTAATAGTTGTAAACCCAAAAAACTGGGTCGGCTGTTCAACGACGGATATAAAATAAAATAAAAGTAGAGATTTTAGAAAATGTTTTTATTTTGCCTTATTTTGAAGTGGAAGACAAATCATTGCTGTCTAAAAAAGGGGTTCATATTTTGTTTCTGACATAAGATTTACATGCAATTTTGGAAACATTTTTAATGGAAATGGGACGATGTTTAAATGATTTTGTTTTCCACGTCTTGATTGATACATCTATCTGCAAGATAGTATAATAATTTTATTATTTTGAGAGAAAGAGAGAGAGTGACACGATGCTGTTTTGAGATTAGCTAAAGCAGACTTTTCATTTTGCTCAAGTTTGAATGGCTATATCTTATAAAAACCTCAATAGCCCGAAGTAATAAGAGAGTGCTCGGTTCTAATAGTGAAGTATCAGTAAAACATTATTGGGTTGATGTTGGTTAACCAGAATTATCACCGCAGAAAAAAAGCCAAAAGCTGAATTTTTCGCTAACTTTGACCTCTGCATAACTCTGAAACGCTTGCTGTTTTGGAGCAATAAAACAGGCATTTGCGCTAAAATTCAACGTCTAATTGATAAATAGCTTTATTTGCTCAAGGACTATTACTGGAGTTTTGAAAAAGCTTGGCGCTATTTTGGGAAAAAGTAGCAGCTTGGAACAGAAATTTCAATTTGGAGCAGTTTGGCAAAATTTGAGCTTCTCTTCCAAACCTGCTGATGCTCCAACGTATTTGTTAATTATGTGAAAAAAACTAAATTACGTCTTATTTTTAATGTCTCGTTATATTTTCAGTCTTTCCTACACACACCTGTCCACAGTCGCATGAAGAAACTTATTTTCGGACTCCAGTCGAAAATAAGTTTCCCATAGCAACCAACAAATTAGCTTAATAATTCTACAGCAGCGCCCAAAATTTAGCCAAATAACACAATTGCAGTGAGATTATCCTATCTGAATAATCTAATGTCGATTCCGATTATTTTATACTAATATGAGATGTATGGTTACCTTTTAAAGCAATGGGCAGCAGTTAAGAGCCACTGACTGCTTATGAGTACTCCTCCGCACCAGTGGCTTAAAGGTTCGTTTCCAGTAATTCTTAGGGACGCCTGCCATGGCCAGCTACCTGGAACTGCAGCTTCACCTCCCACAATGTACTGAATAATACCGATTCCAGGTGCTTGCACTGAATTTGGAGTACTGTAGGACACTGATGTGATTTTCGGCACACCACATTCTTCACTCGTCTTGTTTGATGCCTTATCTTAGATTTAACAACAAAAAAAAAAAGATATGTATGTATGCTTATCCTTTAGACAACATGGTACAAAGAATGCAATATAAAATTTTATTAACAAGTTTTTTGTGGCATCCAATAATAAATGAATTTATAAATGACTTCAAAAAGACACAAAATGAAATATTAATAATTGATGTTTTTCAATACTAAAGAAAACTAGCTAAGTTCCAAGTAGGGAAACGCTGCTTTACACAAGCAAGAGTACTAAAGAGATAGAAGGGTCTACCACTGAGGATATTTCACGTCAGCACTGTGGTCAGTGCAAGCCGGATGCAGATTCGGATCGAACAGCCAGCGCTGGGATTCGAACCCGGTTCACCTCACTGGAAGGCGACCGCTCTATCCTATTAGCCCTGTTTTATTGTGTTCTTTTTTAAATATGTTCTCGTTTCATTTGCTCTTCTCTTGTATGGAATGTGATCTTTTTATGGGATTACTAGGGGGCCCTTATTATGGGCCCCTTATTCACTAACCTTGATGAGTGTTTCGCAATAATTGTTGTTTCTTGTCAGAGAAAACAGTTTTTCTACTTAAGTTAAAATTATTCACTTAACATAATGAGTAATAAAAGGAATTCTGTTTGCTTTCGCTTGTGCCTCCAATTCCCAGTCCAAATATTATTTTGCACCAATCAGATCCAATTTTTTTTTTTTTTTTTTTTTTTTTTTTTTTTGTTGAGAGTTAAAATTTTGTTAACATTAAAACATTAAAAATAGTTGCCAGAAATCGCTACCAACTACTGTTTTTCTGTATCGCATAACACGCTACTTCTACTTCTACGCTAGTTCTTTTACAAACTACTAAAAAAAAATAGCGACTACAGTAGTTTCGCTAATTGTAGCACGCGACTTCCTACCACTAATTAAGACCATATTTTCCATTATGCGGCTAGCAGCCATATTTTCATAGATGAAAATAAAATCTGTAGAAAAAAGAAATATGTTTATTCAGCCGAATTATGTTTTTGTGTCAGATTCTGTAACTTAATTAATCCTCGGCACTAATTAGCATATTTGGAGACTTGAACCATTAAGATTGGAACTTTGTTCTTGAAGAAAAGTTACTTAGGATCATATCATTTTTATTTAGCCCACTGTACGTCTACCTTTCTTGTAACGCAAGTACTAGTACTGAATTCGAATAAATATACAATCATGTATGTACTACTTCTTTTTTTGCACTTTAAATACGAAAATAAAAATAACGCTTTCTGAAAAACACTTACCACAGTTCTCTTCATCTGTGCCGTCATCGCAATCGTCTACACCGTCGCACTTTTTTGAGGGCTGAACACATTTAGTGCGATGTCGACATGTTATTTCGTCATCACTGCACACCACTATTGAATGTAAAATATATATATATATATATATATATATATAACATCTCTCAAATGTTTATTTGAACTCTGTGACTGTGTGTGTGTTTGAACACATAAACATTTTGTTATCGATTTTCTCATTATACTCTTTGTGAATATAATAATCATCTGAAGGTCGCGTGATTTTCCCACTCTCTACACATTTCCTTTCTCGATTTTAATGGTTTCAGCAAATGTTACATGTTACTTACTTTTAAAACTTGCGAAGCAATGGAATTTTATATGGAAGACAACGTATATTGCTTTCTCATTTCAGAGGTGTGGTCCTAACAGTTACGGAATTAATGAGAAGCTATGTTTTGAAAATTATACCAGCTGACTGCCGAAGGTGACTGGTATATTTTACTTCATAACCGTCGTTGAACAGCCGACCCAATTTTTGGGTTTACGACTTCTAATATTCAACTCCGTAGCCTTGTAATTTTGAACCCAATCCAGAAGACAAGGGAACTTATGGATCAAGTATTGGGAGAAATTGTGTCTTCGTAGAGGAGTTTTTTGATGGAACTAACCCGCATTTGCGTTACATGGTGAGGTAGACCACATGAACCTCCCACAGTTAACCTGACGGTAAACGGACTCTAACCCATGATCCGTCTACCACTGAGGATATTTCACGTTATCACTGTGGTCAGGACAAGCATTATGCGGATTCGTATCAACCAGCCATCGCAGGGATTCGAACTCGGTTGACTTCATTGGAAAGCGAACTCTTTATCCCCTGACCCATAGGCTCCGAAACTTTTTTTTTCTTTTGAATTACTGAGTACACTTTCCAACTGGAAAAAACTTCAACGCCCACTTAAAAATCGAAAATAATTAAAGAAATAATGATTATTATAAATAATTAATAAAGTTTCTTCTTATCCAATTAAGTCTTTTAATATCTTTGTTATGATACACATCTATGATCATGCTATAAAGTTATTGAAAATATATCTAATGTATTAGTTTTGAAGCGTTTTTTAGTACTAATTTTGATGAAAATTACTCCCAGGAAAAATTGTTAGTGTTTATTTAAAAATAAACTTAAACTAACTCTTAAATATTGTTTTTTTTTGTATTATTAAAAATATATTTTGCGAAATAAATTATGTCATGTATGAATGTAATCAGGTATGTTTTTTCGTGCAGCTATTAAAGAGCGAAATATATTTCAAAATCAAATCTAAGTGATATATTTTACGAGTTGACAATAAGATATTTTGGCAATGAATTGTTAAATATAAATTATACAAGTAAATGAACTCAATCTAATAGAAATACTTTTATAAAATGAACTAAAGTGAACGAAATTTCTCAAATCAGAAGAAAATTCAAAGAAGATTTTAAAATCATTCGAAGATCATGGCGCTTAAATCGTGACAATTTTTACAAAGCGTTTTATTTAAAAAAATATTTTTCTACTTTTATAACTGGGTTTGAAATAATGCTTCGATGCTAAATGAAAAAAATTATGAAGTCCTTCTTGTGATAGGATTATATCTAGCTGTCAAGAGTGGATTAGAAATGAAAATAAAGAATGAAAATCCCAAGAAAGAGAAATCTGGACGAATATATATATATATATAATTTTTTTTTTTGCTCCTTAATTTTTTCCATGTTTTCTCTACATATTGAACTTTATTTTATGAGTTCTATTTACTTGCAGCTTATGCGCAGTAAATTTTATTATTTTTTTAAATGACGGGTATTTTTTAAATAATGGGTGACGGGTATTTTTTACGGGTATTAATGACGGGTATTTTTTTAAATGATGGGTACCTGTGGCGAAGCCACGGTGGTGGAGCAGCGTCGCCCACGTCACACTACCACAACCCGTTTATAGGGCGGGTCACATTCACACACAAAGGAGAAAGGACATAGAACACAGATAGAGAGAAAGAAACATCCATGCCTTGCCCGGGATTCGAAACCAGAACCTTTCTGATGCAAGGACAGTTTCCTGCCCCCTACACAGGCCGGTCGGCATGCGCAGTAAATAAAACTTATTGTTTTTCTTAATTCTCTCCGTTTTGTTTTTTTTCTTTTTGTCCTTTTCGTATTTATTTATTATGATATATATATATATATATATATATATATATATATATATATATATATATATATATATATATATATATATATATGTATATATGTATATGTATATATATATATATATATATATATATATATATGTATATATGTATATATGTATATATGTATATGTATATATATATATATATATATATATATATATATATATATATGTATATGTATATATGTATATGTATATATATATATATATATATATATATGTATATATGTATATATGTATATATATATATATATATATATATATATATATATATATATATATATATATATATATATATATATATATATATATATATATATATATAAATTAATCAACAAACGCTTCATTTTCACAAAACTGTGGCTTTTAGCCATATTTTCAGAATAAACATCGGCAGCATTGACTTTGCATAGGCTAAACTCGTCCTAACAGCCATGAGTAACTGTTGCGAACTCACAGCTATTGTGAAAACAGCATATTATGAACAAAAAAGACTTATTTCACATGACAGCGGATCCTTCGGAAAACAGCCCCTTTTAAAGAATCAAATCTTTAGTGTTCTGTATTTATTACTTTTCTAAAAGTAACGGGGAATTAATTAGTGAAGCAGTCTCTTAGGAGAATTCGATACACGGTGTTATGAAAAATGCTCCATACTTATTTTTTCTTGTAATTACGTAAGCATATTTTCTCCTATTACTCCCCTTGTGAGCAAAAATAAGTAAATCACAAACCCTCTCCCATGCTTACACAAGAAAGTCGCAGCACCTTCTTTTGTTTTTGCTTTAATTTTTAATTCTAGTATTGGGATTAAATTTAAATAAAAGGTATGACTTTGCATAAAACGATATTTATGTTTTAATTCATTTCATAAAATTTTGAGATAAATATTCTTTAAGAATCGTTTGCTTTTTTTTCTTCTGTGTTGACTTCTGAAACTATTCGAAGAAATTTTCACTTATATTTTTCTTTCCCCCAGTTCAACTTTCAATTCAAATTTGAACTTCTTCTAAATGTAATTTTTTGTTACATTATTTTTTCTTTTTGAGAAATGTTTGAATCTAAAGGGATTTTAATGTCTTACGTAAACACTGCCCCACCTCCCCCTTGTTATCAAAAGTATGGAGGTCACAAATAAAATCAAATATCTATTTTATGTGCTTAAGAGGACGCCATACCACGCGAGAAACTTTTCGTCGCAAATTCTCTTCCATCACTAATTTAAAATTTAAAGTATGGAAAAAAGGAATTCACACAAACCTAGAGTAAGCAATGAAGTATCAAATATTGCAAAGAAATTTTTTAAATATGAAACGGAAAATACAGTCAAAACCCCGTTATAGTGAACATGGCTTATAGTAAACTCCCGGATATAGTGAACGAAATGTTCGCTCCCGTTCCTTGCTATACACATATAATATTTTTTCTGGATGTAGTGAACCAAAAGAAGAGAGGAAATTAGATATTATGAACTTTTTTCTGTCTTCGAATGATTTTTTGTCTTCATTTATTGGTAATTTTGAAATTTCTACATAAAATATATAGACCACTTTTTAAAACCATCTATTGAGTGGAATAAAGCCATAATCATTTTGTTTGCTTCTTCTATATCTCAGTTTCCCATCCCTAAATAAAGGCCATCCCTAAATTTTTTGTACGCAAGACGAAGAGAGTAATAAAAAATAAAATTTAACACATTTTTGGTATTGTTTTTTAATCATTTTTGTATTTCCTTTTTTGGGTCATTAATTTATATAATGTGTAATAAAAGGGAGCAGTTCAAAAAAATAAGTTAAAATTGTTTGCAGTACGGATATAGTGAACACCCGGTTATAGTGAACTGAAATTTTGGCCCCTTGAAGGTTCACTATAGCGGAGTTCTAACAGGAAAAAACGTAATATTACGCAATGGAGAAATTCTCTTTTAATAATTTGTTAGCATTTTGATATTTTGAAGAAAAAATTTTTTTTTCAGTAACTAAAACATCATGGCTTACTCTAGGTTTGCCTGATCTTCCTTTTCCTTTCTTTTAAATTAGAAATGGAGGTAAAAGTGATTTTACGATCATAAGTTTATCCTGTGGTATGGCATTCTCTTAAGTAATATTTGATCAATTCATAATTTATTAACGCAATAATTTTTTTTAGTTTAAATTAATTTTAAAGTTACATCTTAATTGGTTATAATGTAAGCTGCGAACTAAATTCTTACAATTTTGCATTCCATGTATGCAAAAGTGAATGTTTGTTTGTTTCAATGTTATAATACAATTAAAAAAAAGTAGTAACTTTTTTTTCTAAATAACTAATTGACAAGTATTGCTAGGCCGGATTTTAGCCTGGTTGGCAGGGCGCTGGGCTCACTTTCCTTAGAACGGGAGTTCGAATCCAGCCTGCCGAAGACTTCCCGTGTGGTAAATGGTGACTAGTGCACGTTAAATATATTAGGTCACAAAGTCCTCCATGTTCCCATAGTAAAATCATATATCTCAGGGTACTAAATTGGAGATTGATCATTCGGTGATTCAGGTCAAAATTACGATCTGTGGATGAATGAATGGATGTATGAATGCGTCCGCTCTATAAACGGGTTTGACAGACGGCGTATTCTTGATCATAGATGGCGCCACTATAAAACAAGAAAAATCACACCCCCTCTGCCTTAATGGCCGGCGACAATAACAACAACGAGTATTGCTTTTAATTATAATGGCAATAAATGCTGGATAGTGTTGATAAGTCTCACCTGTAGGCAATGCTTGCTCAAAATAAAATTGGAAACCAACATCACGAGGGGTTCGACCACTGACAAAATTCAAATGCAGAACATTTGTCTTGGATTTGTGGCTTCCTGGCATCCAGTAACCACAATATTTTCCGACCAGTTTTCGGTTGGGAGCTTCACCGTCAGATAACAAGAGGACGTCTGTGCCACAATCCATATTCAGAGCAAAATACAGTTTTTTTAATACAATAACCTGAAAAGTGTATTTAACTATGTTATAAAACATAAGTAAAGAAAGAAACTTTCACAAAGAGTATGCAATATAGGGCGATTGCATCTCTAAAACCTCCTCTCCGATGTACAGACCTTGCCCATACTATTAGACGCACTATAAGATAATATCTTAAATTATAGTTCTCAGGTGATACTATACAGTTGTATTGTTTTTACTTGGATAGAACCGGCTTGCATTTGTTTATGCTCCTGTATCAATGGGTTAACATTGTAATGCAATACGTTAAAAATAAATACAAATGGGAAGTATATGAAAAATCTCCTGTATAGAAACCCATTACATGTATGTTTAAATATAAAAGTATTGCATATAAACTCATGCAAATTATGTCATTATTCAAACACTACAGTGCGTCTAATAATTTGATCTAATTTTTATAATATACTAATGTGATGCTTAATATAATAGATATGTTATAGTATTTATATAATATATCGTCTAATTTATCCTATCGTCAAATTCATATTATGTAACGTCTAATTTAATCAATTTATACACTAACGTAAACAAGTACGAACTGGTTTCAGTCACATAAAAACAATATAGCTGTATAGTATCATCTGATAATTAAGATTCTACATAGAATCTTATAGTGCATCTAATAATTTATCCAAGGACTGTATGTATTACAATGCTCAATATAGTTTACAAGGCCGAGATAGCATGGTTGGTGGGGCGTCGGGCCCATGTCCAAGAGGTCGTACATTCGATTCCATTATTTATTGTTATTTAGTGTTATTTTCTGATTATAAAGAATAGTTAATAATGTAAAAAAAGTACAAAAATGTCTCACCTTTCCTTCTGGAGCCTTTAGAGTCCATGAACAATTTTTGTTGGCTGGATAGTAATGAAAATTATCAAAACCAGGCGATGTCAGAAAACCCAGTTTTTCCGTTACAAGTAAAGGACGATCAGGTCCGCAAGCAATTGTACTGTTTACTAGATTTATTTCTAAATAAATAAAAAAATTCGGTTTTTAAAAAAAAAATTCCATTTAAAAATACAACATTTAATGACGGATAATTTTAAAACTCGATTGTGGAACTCAGTCAAGTGCCCAGTAGCAGTTGGGAAACGGCGGCGAGCGGCAGTGGCCTTGCAAACAAGAATAAACCCCGTTCTTTATTTTCCCACTCTTTATTTTTTAACTATGTTCTGTTTTAGTTTTCAAAAATCGTTTAAATTACTAATTTATTTTATTTCTGGTAGTATTTTTGATTTGGTTCAGGTTGAGAGCACTACGAATTTTATTTAGTTCCCACTTGTAAGTTTCAAAATGTTTAACGTATACCATTCTACGTCAATTCGTTGTGCACTATTCGTCGCGCACAGTTTGTCTCGGGGCAATCCGTCATGAGCACAATTCATCCTTCTTCTTCAATGAAATATACCTCCATCCAGTTCAGTATTATAGCAATAACAAAGGTGTATCTTCGGAAAAATTAACACCAAAAGTATATTTTGGGGCAGAAAGCTTTGTTACATTATCATAAATGATTCCTAAAAACTGATATTAAGCATGGTGTATATTTCGAGTTTCTTACAGTAATTGACAATTAACTTGTTATAAATATACAATTTTTATATCCTTATTGTTAGGATTTTGACGGTGTCTTGAATATATATAAATATTTTGCTTAGCCAAGTTAAATGTTAATTAAAAATTTTGCGACCAATTTGCTTTTTCTTTCACGAAATTATAATGCTGGACGCTAAGGACAAATATCAAGAATATTTCTGATTTTAATTTTGCTGTTACAGAATTTTCACTATTCAATTAATCATTTCAAGCGACTTTATCGATACATTTTGAGTATTTTCTATTAGTAGCGGAGTTATCAGTGAATTCGTCATGGAACTATCATTCATTCTTGCGTTTTAAAACTTATCCACCTGCAAACCTCAACATTTGAAAATCAACAAAAAAGTTGTGATCACCTTATTACGATCACTAGTTACCCATTAGTCAAATGCTTTTTCTTTCTGGATTGACTCCGTTGAACTCCACAACATTTCAAATCAGGGGTTGCCAAAACTGCCTTCATTGATGTTTGTCGTCGGATTGATTTTCATATCCTGCCTATGTACGTGTTTCAAGAAGTCAAAAAATACTTTTCCTCCTTCAGCATTCATATTTATATTAAAATCACCGTCAAGTCATTAATTATACGTTAATAATAAAAATAATATAAAAAATACTTTAAATTATTATTAATGCAAATACATTAAAAATGCCTTTTAGTGAAAATAAAAATAAAAACAACGGCGGTCGCCATAACAACGCATGCAATGACGACGCATGCGTACTGTTCATTACTCATGAACACAGTTGAAAAGTATGTGGACGCCATCAAATCCAAACCAAGACCCATTTTGCCAATGGGTAATAAATGTTTTCACACACGTTTTGCAGATAAGTTTTTAAATTTTTTCATCGTGCTATTGATTAATATAGAGATTTCTATAACTGGAGTAAAAAGAACAAAACTTAATGACTCATAATTGTAAATTTTAATAAAACTCACAAAAAAATACATGATTTAATTGCCCATAACTGCTCGTTCCATAAAAGACATATTTTTTTAAAAAAATATTTGAATTCCGCGTTTTTCACATTGAATTACACTTTAAGCTTAAATTTGAACTAACAATGCCATCACCATAAGAACAGGATTTTCAAACTCAGAAAGTGCCCAGTAAACTTTTCAGGTTTTTAATTGTGCTAATTAAATCCATACAAAATTTGTTCGAATTGTAGTACTATCCGTCCATTGTTTCAATCGTCTTTTTTACAACGGAGGGGCAGTTAGTGGAAAAATGTAAAGCTCGATTCCTTTCTAAAATGATAAAGCTGTAATTTTGAAAATTTTTGAATTTTGACGCTAGTAATCATCTTTTTATTGTAAATTTTTTTTTATTTTGTTCAAATAGTGCAATTTCTAAGATATCTTTATAACGGAATTTAAAAATGTGCAACCCGAATTTGATTTATACAGTTTAGATGCATTGAGTTGATGTCCTTTTCTAATGGGGAGAAATCGATTTCAATTTTTTTTCCCTTTGAATCTAAAAATCTAGATATGCGTACAATCTTAATGGGTCAAGTCTCCAAATATGCTAATTAGATCAAAAGATTAAATAAGTTGCAGAATCTGACGGGATTTATCGTTACTCTATATTACGACCACATTTCGGCTAATGCTGCAATTTTAACCTAAGCTTTGTGGTGCAAAAATTTCTCTAGTTTCCTGATTACAACAAGCAGAATTGATACCAAATAGCAAAATAAGGTTTATTTTAACTCAGCAAAAACCTTTTAATGTAAACCTAAAAAGGTTTGTTATGCGGTTTACGTGTATACTTTCTAACCTTAAAACGATATCTGTGACAATCTGCCCTATTCTACGCACATTATCCTAATCCAAAACCATGGAAAACAACCTTCTATATAAAATCTTAAATCAAGGTTTACTTAGGATTGTCAAGCGCGAAAAAATCCTTTAATAAAGCTAGTCTGAAGGTGAAAATAATCTTATATCTAGGTCATTATAAGGTTTCTTTTCTCAAAGTCTTGTATGCTCAGCTAAAATACACCTTGTCATGAAATTTTAATGGACAGTGCAATTGGATCCTATGGCTAGGGCGACGTCAGCTAAAACGTCACGATGGACCTAAGCGACCATTTTATCTAAGTGACAATACTTTAAAAAAAAAAGCTTTAAAAAATAATTTTTAATCCTTTTAGGATGAAAGGTTTGAAACTGCATTATTTTTGCTTTATTGAAAAAAGGTGTTTAGTAGAAACATTTTTGTGACAATTAAAAGAAAATTACGACAAAAGGTTGCCGTAAGATTCCATGCTTTCTGGGTTAACTCTATTTCATCGCGAAATACAATTTGTCGTCAATTGAAATTTTGACTCATTTTTTATTAACTAAAATGTTTGAATTTCAACTGAAGCTTTATTCATGAAGCCCAAGTTACGGCTTCTTTCCCCAACTTTCGAAAAACCTTTTAGCTATTTTTCGCTTATAGCAATTAAGAACATTGTCTGACAAACTACCAGGTACAAAACTAAAAATAAATAAATAAATAAATCAAATATAAAGTTAAATTAAATTAAAATCTTAAAAAGTGCATCTCATAAATAGAATAAAAGGAAGAAAATAATTTCATTTTTGGCAGACCTAAAATAAAAAAATTAAGGTAAATAACTGTCGTGATAAACTTTCTATCACCACCAAAACTTATTCCCACAACTTTCAATAATAAGACGAAAGCATTATTGATCTAATAAAAAAAATTTTTTTTTAAGTTAGCATAAAAAAACGTGGAAGAACGAACTCATGGAAGAACGAAACTCAGAGTGACAATTCTTTTTTCTGTTATGTTTTGATAAATTTCGTATTTAGATTTTTCTTCTTTTTACTGCTTAACATAAACTTTTTTTTAATCTTCTTATAAAGCAAACAAACATTTTTCCTTTCAAATTATTACAAAAGATGTCAATATTTTTACGTAAATTGAACTTGTTATTGATTCTTTTTTTTATATTTTAAAATAGTTGTTTTGTTTCATCCGTAACTAATATACAATGTTTCCATTTATGATAGACTTTGTTATAAATCATATGGAGCACAATTTGATAAAGCATAATGATGATTAAGAGTTTTAGATTTTCATTGAAAACCCAAATTACTTGGAAGAACTACTTGGTCAAAACTAATAAGATTTTTTTTAGCAGAAAAATGACTGGGAAGAGCAACTTGAACAAAATTAAGCAAATGTTTTCTAACCGAAAAGAGGACTTAGAAGACAAAATTAAGACATGGAAAAAATTAAGAAAAGATTTGATATCATAACAGGATAACTTAGAAGAACAAATTGGCCAAAATGAAACAAAAAAAAAATTTCTGCCCAAAAAATAACTTGGAAGAACAAATTGGCGGCCAAAATTAAGCAAAAGTTTTTTTAGATTTGATTTCATAATAGGATCACTTGGTAGAACAAAAAATGGCCAAAATTAAGCAAAAGTTATTTTTCTACCGAAAAGATGACTTGGAAGAGCTAATTAGAAAAAATTAATATAATATTTGCCAGCAAAACAGGATAACTTGGAAGAACTAATTGGCCAAAATTAAGCATAAGTTTTTTTTTTTTTTTACCGAAAATATGACTTGGAAAAGCTAATTAGACAAAATTAAGAAAAGATTTGATATCATAACAGGATAACTTGGAAGAACAAATTGGCCAAAATTAAGCTAAAGTTTTTTTTCTACCGAAAAGATGACTTGGAAGAGCTACTTGGATAAAATTAAGAAACGATTTGATTTCATAATAGGAGGACTAGGGAGAACAAATCAGCCAAAATTAAGCAAAAGTTTTTTTTTTTTCTACCGAAAAGATGACAGAAGAGCTACTTGGACAAAATTAAGAAGAGATTTGCTTTCAAACCAGGATGACTTGGAAGAACTAATTGACCAAAATCAAGCAAAAATCTGTCTGCCGAACAGAATAACATTAAGAAAAATGGTCAGCAAACCGATACGGAACTTGATGACAGTAACTAGGTTTTTTGCTAAATTTTGTTGATAGTTTGCTGACTATAGAACATTGTTAGTTAATGGATAATAGGCAATACCTTCTTACCTTTAGCATTTAAAGATGAAAATAAAATTAAAAATATTCCAATTCGAAGCATTTTCTTACAAAAAGAAGCCATTTGTCTTATTTTGGATTTACAGAAATATAGATAAATTCACGATTCCCATTTGCTTAGGCGTCACTCTCAATTCAAAATAAAGTGTGATATTTTAGTTTGTTTCTATTATCACAGTCAATTGTTTTACTAATTTTTTTTATCAATTGTGACGTATTTTTATTGATATAAATTAGATTATAATCGACATTTTATAGAATAAATCAGTACTACCATTGTTTATCGATGTTATGTTTTGGAGAAAAAAAAAGCAATAAAATAAAACTTTTAACCTTGCACTGAAGGGATGCATATGAATCGATCCATTTTTTGAATTATCTATACATATACTAAAATAAGATCTTAGCCTGGTTAATTTGCTTGGAAACTTAGCTCGTATTTTTTTTTCCAGTGAATTTTTACATATTTGACAGAACGCAGGGAAATTCATCAATATTGCTCTTTGAGCCGTGGAGGCTCAGGGGATAGAGCACTCGCCTTCCAATAAGGTGAACCGGGTTCTAAACCCAGCGATGGCTAGTCGAAACTATCATAATGGTTAATTTGCTTGCCTGGTTAATTTACTTGGAAACTTAGCTCGTATTTTTTTTTCCAGTGAATTTTTACATATTTGACAGAACGCAGGGAAATTCATCAATATTGCTCTTTGAGCCGTGGTGGCTCAGGGGATAGAGCACTCGCCTTCCAATAAGGTGAACCGGGTTCCAAACCCAGCGATGGCTAGTCGAAACGAATTCTGCACCCGGCTCGACTACTTTTTTTTTTTAAATATCTTGTTAACAATGAAGAAATGTATCGTGAAAAAAATTAACAGATTAAAGTATATGTAATAACAAAACAAAATGTAATAGTAAAACTTGTGTAAGTTGACCACTTGCGGTGCATTGTTTTAGTGGTCAACTTAGACAAGTGGTCAACTTATAGAAGGGGCGGATCATTGTTTACTTTTTCATTTCCTATATCATGTTGCTATATATTAAATTTTTTTTTTACTTGACTTAAAAATTTTATTTAGCAAATAATCAAATGAATATCTTAAGAAATGTGTTTAAACCTGAATGAACTTCAATTTGTTACATATACATAATTCTAATATTTAACTAACTTTTTTTAAAAAATTATTTCGTTAGTTATGCATGTGAAGTGTTTAATAAAAATAATTTCTTAAAATATTAGAACACTAAGACATGTAATTTGAAAATTTTAACATAACAAAATTATTTGAACACTTTAAAATTTATTCTGTTATTACTACACTTACATACCTATCTGCTAATTATTGCAACTGGAAGAGCAACTTTTCAACTAACACATCTGTTTTCAATGAATGAATGAATGAAAGAAATGGTCAAAAGCTGCTCCCCTACAGTTTCCCTAGGAAGTCAACTCACAAAAGGGTTTAGATTAGCTTTTTACACTATTTCAAAAAACAAGTGAAATTTTAACATACATTGCAAAATGACAGAACATTTTCTGAATTTTTTTATTCTGGTCAACTTATGAGGGTTTTAGAATAGAATTTCATAATACTCCTAGACAATATTGACTTATTTCAGTGGTCAACATATAAGATAGACAGGTGGTCAAGTTACAAAGGTTTTGCTTCTTTATATTATATAGGAAAAATTCCGTTCTTGATAATTGAGGTCAACTTATGCAGGTGCCCAACTTACAAGGGTGGTCTGGCAGGTTTCACTGTAACAGAATAATTCTTTTTTTTTTGGGGGGGGGGGGTGTTAGAGGATTGCACCCCCTTTTATATTATTCCACCGGCACCCTTGCGGCTCGCACTGACCACAGTGCTAACGCAAAATATCCTCAGCGGTAGACGGATCATGGGTTAGAGTCCCCTTGCTGTCAGGCTAACGATGGGAGGTCTTGGTGGTTTTCCTCTCCATGTAACGCAAATGCGGGTTCCATTAAAAAGTCTTCTCCGATACTTGATTCAGAAGTCATCTGGATTGGTTTCATCATCTGGATTGGGATCTCTTGTCATCTGGATTGAGTTCAAAACTACAAGGCTACGGCTCTAAAGAGCCAATGAACTTATTTTCGCTATTATCTTTACCGTTCTCTCCTCAATTCGTAAAATTAAAAAATTCATACAATAAAAATTATTAATATTACATAAGTTATTGCCCTTATATTGCTCCATGCTAATTTCAGCCTATTTACTTAAGTTACAAATATACGAATGTTAACAAGCCTGAAAAATTTTACATGGAGGACGTTTTGATGGAACTAACCCGGATTAGCGTTGCATGGTGAGAAAACCACAAAAATTCAAAATATTTTTTAAAAAATTTTAAAAGTTTTCCAATTTACAAATTATGAATCTTGTTAAATTTGAAAGAAAAAATGTGTTTAGCAACTGTACAATTTGCAAATTTTAGATTTTTCTGGGACATTGAGAAAGGTAGAATGTAATTAATTATTATTAATCATTTGAATTTATAAAAATCAAATAAAAAACAAACAAGCAAATAAAACAAAAATGCTATAAATAAACAATATTCTTCAATAAAGTTTTGTTTAGACAAACTAGTTCACTAGAGGGCATGGATGTAGAGTACAAACCAGGCCTGAAAGCGAGACGGAAAAGAGAAAATAATAGGTAGAAGAACTATTTCAATAATAGATAATTTTTGGGAAGAGTAAATCTATTCTTGACAGTATACAAATTACTGCTATTAATTTTTCTCGTAGAAGAAGCAATTCAATATATAAATTGTATTCGTTAAAAAAATTTGGTAGTAATAGATATTTTATTATTACCGAAAAAAAGCTAAGAATGAAATTTATTTGTTACCAGTTTTTACTGTTTTCCGTCTTGATCTATATAGACTTTCAGCCCTGGTACAAACTAGTGACTAAACCAGTGATATCAAAGTCCACGATTTAGGAGATCAGCGGCTGGAGATGGACTAACTAAATTGTCGTTGGATGGCCCTCAGTAAATTGTTTAGTTCAGAGGGGAAGCTTTGGCAGTCTGAACTACAATTAGGTCTGAGCCGCGATGGCTCAGGGTATAGAGCGTTCGACTTCCAATAAGGTGAACCGGGTTTGAATCCCAGCGATGGCTGGTCGATACGAATTCCGCACATGACTTGCACCGTTCACAGAGCTGATGTGAAATATCTTCAGTGGTAGACAGATCATGGATTAGAGTCCCTTTGCCGTCCGACTAACCATGGTAAGTTCTCGTGGTCTTCCTCTCCATGAAAAGCAAATGCGGGTTATTTCAATCAAAAAATCCTCCACGAAGGCCGTAACGACGACGTAACGTCTGTGTTTATTGAGGACCCACACTACCGCTAAGACTTCTTTTTCTATAGTTCGGTAGTTTTGTTCTGAAGAGGACTGCAAGCGATTGGCTCATTTTATAGCATGTTCTTTGTGTTTTTTTCCCATGAACAACATTGCGTTTATGGCTACGTTGCTAGCTTCTGTACGTAAAACAAAGGGCTTTATTTCATCAGCTTGCTTAATAATAAGTTGGCTAATTTATTTTGATTTCAAGTTCTGGAAAGCATTTTCTTGTTCTTTTCTCCAGGCTTTCTTTTTTGTCAAACTCGTAAGGGGTTAGATAAATTCGACGAATATATCGACAGTACCAAGAGCAGGTTTGTATAAAATTTTTTACTTGTTTGACAGTTTTTGGTGATGGCTTGTCTGCAACGGCAGCAGTCTTCTGTGGAACAACAGATATATCATCCTTAGTGATATAATAGCCTAAGTAATTTACTTTTTTACGACAGAAATGACGCTTTTCTCGGTTACCATTCAGATTTAAAGTTTGTTCCATGTCCATCTTCCAGAAAGATATTTCTGGAAGATAGATTACAGCATGATGATATCATCTAAATATGGCAAAGCAAGCACATTATTCAATCCGAAACGAAATTTGTCTATCAGTCTAGAAAAGGTGACAGGAATATTTCTCAATCCAAAAGCCATTCATTTAAATTTATATATTCCTAATGGATAAAAAAAAATGTATGTTCATCTTCCTTAGTAACTCTCTCCTGGTGGTAACCAGATCTTAAGTCAATGGTAGGCATGCAAGGAGCTGGCTTTGCTTCATTCAATAAATCGTCTATGCGTGGCAAATCATATGTGTCTGAAAGAGTCTGAGCATTCAGCTCAATGCATAACCTCATTTTCTCATCCGGTTTGGGAATCAAAACAACAGGTGAAGCGTATAGATCTACGCATTCTTTTATGATACTTTGGGTCCAGGTCAGAATCAAATTCCTTATAAAAGAGTTCTCTTTTAGTAGGGCTGGTAAAACTGTAACTGGGGGGGGGGGGGCTGTTCCTGTGCTAATATGATGTTCAATGAATTAGATGGCTTCACCCCTAGACTAAAGCAAGTTTCATATGATATAGTGAGACAATTTATTTGCTTGAACTGGCCGTTGGTTTGCTGTTCTCCTTCGTCTGGTCGTAGCAGGTGACGGTTTACTTGGCAGCATTTTCCATCACGTCACTGGATTGGACAGCTGAATTTTCAGGAAATGGAAACTTTGTTTAGGATAGCATCAAAATGCCAGGTTCTATCTCGAAGATTCAGTACAATACATCAGTTTTCTCAACAAAAAAAAAATTTCAGTAATGAGTAAAATACGATTTCATTTTTCATCTGGAAGAGCCAAAAAGGTCAAGGGAAATTGTCGACCTTTAAGTCCAACAGTTACACGAATGGACTGAATTTTTTCGCTTTTTGCCCGCCATCCGCTAGCGTTATGGCGAGAAGTGACTCAAATTTAGTTCCTTCTTTGATATAATCTTCCCCAGCAGTGGAATGGGTTGCACCGCTTTCAGCGCTTGCTATTCATGACACACCATTTATCGCTAAATTAATAATAGAACTTTAAATAGGATTTGACAAGAATGAATTTCGACGTTTTCGAAATGGGTAAGTTAAATTAGCAGAAAGTTTGCAAGTTGGATACTTTGAATTAGTATATCCAGGGCTACTACAACCATAACCGGTCAACACTGATCTCTCTGTGCTGTTAAAAAGTTTTTAACGGCGAGCTTTTTCGGGACGTAATGTCTTATTGTTGAACACAGGATTGTGGAGGCAAGACATGCGAACCTAAACATTACATTATTTTTATTTTATTTATTTATTTTTATCCCCCTGTGGACTGATCTTAAAGACATAGTTTCCAATCGGACACCGATCTCAAGTATTAATGACTGTCAGTAAACGGAGGGTTGATCAACCAACCACTTTGCCTTTCAGTTTATTAGCCTCTTTGATCAGTCTGCGTAGGAATCGAGAGTGCGTGGCATCGGTCCTCGCTAAAGTGTTGCTTCTGATGCTATTTGCCAACCAGCAAGCTTGCTTGGTGAAACCAAGCAAATTTATAGCAGATGTTGCGCTTTTTGTTTGTCAGTAGCACCCTCTATAACCAAGAAAACGACTCCAGCTACGCACACGTCACAGCCCGTTTATAGGGCAGGCCAATTCATTCATCCATTTATTCATCCACCGATAGTAATTTTGGCCTCAACCGGACAAGGATCAATCTCTAGTTCATCACAGAATAGATTCATCTAGATTCTAGACCGATTTATTCAGTTTCCCCAGAGGTATTGATTTGTTGGGGGAACATGGAGGACTTTGTGACCCGACATATGTAACGTGCACAAGTCACCATTTACTTCCCTGTGAGTCTTCGGCTGGTGGGGATTGAATTCACGACCTCATGGATATAGGCCTAATGCCCCGAGTGAATTGTTAAACTGTCCTACCGTAAAGCGCTTGACTTCCACGCAGGTCATCGTTTTACCAATTTGGGAGAGCTATCCTCTGCGCAGAGGATCAAAAATGATGCTTCCCCGAACATAGCCAATTGCATAGGTATGATTTAGAAGGTTTTGTCTTGTAAAAAGAACAGCAATTATTCAGAGGAGAACAGCACGAAGATAAATCCCGAGCAACGGCGTGATTAAAAACCGTCTACCTCCAAGCTACAAAGCATTTGGTGGGCTATACCGCTCGGCTACGGAGGCCCCTTCTCTTTTTTTGCCTTTGTTTACATTTATCAGCTAATGTTTCACTGTAAACCGTAAAAAGAAAAAAAAAGGGTGTTGTTTAAAATCGCGTGTATTTTAAAAGATGTAAACAAATTGAATAGGTGGATTCATTGTGTTCAAAAATCTTAACTTGATTTCTCATATTCATTAAATTTTAACATATTTTCTTGCTGTTAATGTTTAAACGTCTTTCTACAGTGTTGTTTCTGAATTTGGTGGTCTTTATGCGGGTACGTAATGACGTATAAATAACGAAACTGAACGTAGAAAGATGTCTGCAACTGAAGAACAGCTGGTCGGCAATTTGATTGATTTGTCACCTGATGATAAACCTAAATCTAAATTTTTCCCACCTGATGTTGAACGTCGTGTGTCGAAATCACCTGTTGATGAACTTGAACCTGAATTTCCACCTGATGTTGATCGTCGAAAATCCAAGACTTCAGTGAAATTTGAAGAAAAAACTTCAAGTGTATCTGAAGATCAAACTGAATCAAAACAGTGCTCAAGACTCTGTGGTTATTTAAATAAACTGGGGAATCGGTCGATATTAAACACTTTTAAAAAACGATGGTTCGTTTTTAACGAAGATAACTGCAAACTTTATTATTACCGATCACCGCAAGAATCCGTACCTCTTGGGGAAATTGATATTTCGCAAGCCACCTTTACCATTAACATCAACAACAAAGAAAGAACTGGTCATTTTACAATAAGGTATGTTTTGTCATGATATGTAACCAATGATACTTTATTTCGATTCAATTTTGGCCTTCTTAACAGATTGATTTCTTTAAATGTACTAAATATGTTATTGTGAATTTTAAGTTTTCTTTAGATGCATATTAAATAGTGAATTCTGAATGTGAATCTATTATTTATAAAAGAAGTTTTTAGGTAAAAACTATAAGTTATATTAAGTGTATGTTATTTGATGGTTTATGTGTTATGTTTCTAGAATTTATAGTTGTCATCATGTTTATAATTAAATGCAGCTTATAGTTAATTGTATGCTTATTGTAGTAGATTTAAAGATTTTAATTTTAAGCATTCATTATAATTTTTTAATCAGTCTATTGTATTTCCTGAGGAGAATTGTGTCCTTTTTTTAAAAAAATAATATATAAACAATTTTGAAGTTTTTAACTTCAGTTTTTAACTAAAACTTTTTCCTATAACAGAATGTGACAACTGTTTTTTTTTCTTTTTCTTTCTATATTTCATGTTTATGAATTTTTAAAGTTTGAGCCAAAAGTTTCCATTTTAAATGAAAAATGTATTTGAAATGATGAATAATCTTTCTTGATGAAAAGTGTGCTTCTTGAAATAATTACTTTGAATTGAAAGAATGCGTTCTTCAAGCAAATTAATTTGAACTAAAATTAAAGTGATAAAAACTATAAAAGAAGTGAAAACCTTAAAAGGAAAAGTAGATCTACAAATATTTCCAATTATCTGATTTTCTATTATTTAATAGATTTTTATCATTTTCCCTAAAGTTTTTTTTTAAGCATTCATGTTTATGTTTACAAATATATTTCCTTGCATTTATTTTTTAAATTAATTTTGTTAATTTGACCGTAAATTTTTTTTAATAGTTCTAAATTTGTTAAAAAAAATTCCTAAAATAGGTTTAAAAAAAAATTTTTTTTTGGTGAAGGAGATGTAATATAGAAGGTTTCATACGATTCTTCTTACATTATTTCATAGATCTCTTATCAATTTTAAGACTTAAAATCTTTTCTTTCACAATGAGCCATAAAAAGTCAATATTTATGTTGAAAGATTATTTTCTGAAGTTAATGGGACTATTTCTTGGAAATATTCTTCTTAAGGAAATATTCTTCTTAAGGAAATCCACAAAATTCTCTGAGACTGTATATTATCGTCAGTTAAAAGTTTCGAGATCGCTACATTTTCCTTTTTGATGACGTTCATTTACATTAAAAAAAAAAATTTCAGGTACCAATACCTTTTCAGAATGTTCGAATACAGAGCAGAACAGAGCAATACTTTTTTTTTTTGCCGGGGTTTTTCATGATGTATCTGTTAGTAGTAGGTACTTTTCAAATGGCGAAACTCTAAGACCTCTTCCTTGAAGAATTTGCATTAACCCTGTGGCAGAATTTTTATGGACTTTCTGCGACATACCTCTCTAGTAATATCTTTTTGCAAGATACTTTTAAAAATAACCAATATACATGTTACTAAATTAAAGTAACAAAAGCATCAACTTCAAGAAGAAAAAGAGAAACTTTTCAGACCAAATAAAATAATTTTTTAATTAAATATGTAATTTTTTAAATTCTAATATTATGGGCTATATGCTCGCATTTTGTAGGGGGGAAACACACTAATTATTTCCTTTTTTTGCATTTTGTAAATCATCTCATTAAAAAAAAAACTAAAAAATCGTGAAATCCGTAGCAGTAAATTGTCGGACTCTTCAAAAAAGGGTTACTAAATGAATGTTTTCATTTCGAGATTCAGTTGTTGTATTAAATAATATCATATTAAATATATCAGATTTTAAAACTATGTGAGAACCAATTGTAATAACAGCATTAAAAAAATTAGGACGAAATTTACTGCAGAAAAGAAACCCAAAATTTTTAACTTCATTAATCTTTATTTTTTATTGTTCTCAAATGAGAATAAAAAAAGCATTTTTTCTCCACTCCGATGCACGAGAAAGTCATCTTTTAAATGAAATTTTGAAAAAAAGATAACATCTATTGAATATTTCTGCAGAAATTTTTTTTTTCACTTCAGAAAAATCTTTCTGCAAGAACTCGTTAACGTTTTGCAACAATAACGCCACGATTCTGCCACAGGGTGCACTAAAATGTTGAATAAAGATTAAAAGATAGAATTTTAGTGTCTATTAATATAAATTGCCTTTCTACTTATAAGATCTATTTTTATTGCGTATGTGTATTGCCAGTCAGGTAGCCAAGCTCTCAGCATGCCCGACTGTAAAGCCAATGGTTGCAGGTTGGAATCTCGCTCAAGGCATGGATGTTTCTCTCTATGTGTTGTCTTCTGATGTCTGAATGTGATCCACCTTATGAACAAGTGTTTGTGGCAGTGTTGTGTGGGTATTGTTACTCGCCTTAGTACGCAGGTGCCAACTGGGTAATGTTAAATGTAATGGTAAAATTGTTCTTTAAAAAAACTAGCAAATAAAATGTCTCATCTATATAAATTTCATGAACTATAGAATACATAAACCATAGAATAAATTTCACAAAATGTTTGTTATCTAGGTTTAAAGGGCACATTTGAAAACAAAAAACAGCAAATACTGAAAGAGAATTTACGTGTTCTCAGTTGTGATGTGTGCAACATTCCAAGGAAGTAATTTATCTGTGTCAGCATATCATATAATAATTTTTCCATTATGATAGATATATTGTATTATAATCCTTTCAGTATGATTCTTTTTTTAGAAAAAAGTTATTTGATTTATGTTTTAGTGTACCTGGAAGAAATTATTTTTTGGAAGCTAGCAATCGGCAAGTAGCTCTTTACTGGTTACAAGAACTTCAAAAACATAGAAGAACAAATAGTTTGTTACGAACAAAACACATCAGTGAAAAATCAACGAATGTCACTGACTTAAGAGCTGTAAGTATATTTGAGTTGTTTCTTATTTGGGCAGTGATGTATTTGTTTTTTAAAAGATTGTGCAACTCTCAATTTTTTCACAAGAACCTTTATTAACCTTTTTAAAGTTACAGGAAGAAATTAACAAAAAACTGTAAAATTGTCAATTTATCATAATCATTTTGTAAAGAAATTTATGCAAAGAGCAAAATAAAAATTTAGAGTTACAAAACTTTTAATTAATATTTTTAATTAATTATTTCTATAAATGCTTCTAACCTTCAATATTTATAAAACAGTTCTGATAAATCTCTGTTTTAAATTTCAAATAAGTTATATTTTTGCTGTAAAATTTGTTTTTTAAACATCAATCCAGTTTCTATTTTTCATTCTGAGTATTTTGTATTTTTGTAAGGGAAATGTAAGCATAGCAAATCATTCTTCGAGGTACCCTTTTTTATTAATTTTAAATATTTTTCATCACCTAAGTTTTACTCATAGATTACTATATATATATATATATATATATATATATATATCTATATATATATATATATATATATATATATATATATATATATATATATATATGCACATTTCAAAGATATATATAAGCATTTTACTTACTTCTTAGCTGTTACAACTCAAACTCCTCACAACACATCTTCAAACTTTGTGATTTTTAACTTTCTTTTTATAATTTGTGGCTTTCATGTGTTTAAGATCTCGTTTAACCTCATCATTATCTTTTCTTGGGTTTTCAAAACACTTTCCCTTCAATCTGTTTTTCTTTTTCTAATCTTGTAAAGTGGCCCAACTGCAATAGTTTTTTAACCTTAATGATATTTCTAAATATCTTCAAACATTACCATCTTTCACATGTGTGAAATTTTTTTCGTGGAATCGTTCTTTTTTTTTTTCTATGTTAATTTGTCTTTGTATTATGTAGTAGCCCATGTCCAGGTTTCACTTTTATAAATAACTAGGGATAACAAAGATAATCTGATTAAATTCTGCATTCAAAAAATAAATAAATTAAATTAAAAGTGAATAAAAAAAAAAGAGAGAAAGTGAAAAAGGAAAAAAATTGGTCCCCTGCAGCCTGGTAACAGAAACGTTCCAGCAGCGCAGCAGGTGCTGCAGATCGACATCTTTTCGTCATCTTTTACATCTTTTCGCTTTCAAAAAGCAAGCAAGCAAATGAGAACGAATTGCTGGGACTCCTTTTAAAGCATTTCTAAACGTGTTTCGAATAAATGTTTCTAATTGATTACAGGCTTAACTGTATAGAGATTTATTCCATTTTTTTAAAAATATCATTCAACTTAAATTTAAACAACATAAGGCTTTTATGTATAATTTTAAGAGATGTTACATTTGCAATTTTTTTTTACAGTATGTTTGATTAAGCTGAATTTATTCAATAATAATCTTTTTGGTCACAGAGAAATTTAAACTTATAAAGGATTTTTTAGATTATTGGGCTGTAAAATCATTCCGTAAATTCTGCTACCAAGTCTTGCAGTAAATATGGCCTTAATATCAGCTTTCGTAGAAATATCTTCATATATTCCAGGGATCTGTCCAGGTTAAATTTACTACTGTTTAGCGGTACCTTCACAAATTCATTTTTAGGAAGAACAGTAGTTACACAAAATACTTTCTTTAAAGCTTTATTTTTGTATCCCGTAAGAAACGATAAATCCATATTTTTAACATATTTTTGTGTTGACTTTAATATAATTTTTAATTTTCACAAATTATGTCTAAATTTTCACAAAACAGGTACCTCTAAAAACCTAGACGGACCCCTGTATTCATAACCTAATAATTAAACCTAATCATTATAACCTAAACCTAATCATTATAACCTAATAATTAAATTGGTCTTAAAAATTATTAAGGAAAATACACTATACTGATATTTGTTCCTCACTTAATTTGAAATTTCATTTTATGTCATTGCCCAATTTTGTTCAGAAAGAAAGATTAAAAAGATATGATTATATTTTTCTCTTTATTATAATTTTATTTTTTAGCGTCCACAAAGTGGATTACTTGCTAAAGACTCCCTAAATCCACACTGTTTGGAGGAGGGAAGCGAAGGGTCTTTAATGTCACCCGTATGTTGCCCAACTGACTGCATCGGAGATGAATCAGCTCACAACAAGGACCGTCCTCTTGTCTCTGCTCAACAGAAGTTGAATGTGTTTTACAATCAAATAAAACAATCTGCTCAGTTTTCAAAACACGACAAATCATCGCAAGATGGTGAGTTGTGTAGTTCACAAATATTCCCTGTGGCAGAATTTTTTCGGGCTTTCTGCGACATACCTCTCTAACACTAATATCTTTCAGCAAGATACTTAAAAAATAGTAAATATGTATAGTTTACTAATTTAAAGTAACAGAAGCGTTAACTTCAAAAAATAAATAAATAAATCAGATCAAATAAAAAAACTTTTTTAGTTGAATATGTAATTGTTTTTTAATTCTAATATTATGGGCGATATTCTCACATTTTGTAGGATGATAACACACTAATTATTTCCTTTTTCACATTTTGTAATTTATCATTAAGAAATTTAAAAAATCGTGATATCTGTAGCAGTATTAACTACCGAACAAAGAGATTGACAGTGAAATCACGCAAATCTGACTCTTCAAAAGGGTTTACTAAATGCGTGTTTTCATTTCGAGATTTAGTTGTTGTAATAAATAATATTGTATTAAAGATATCAGATTTTAAAAGCTATGTGGAAATCAGCAGTAATAACTGCATGAAAAATAGAACGAAAATTACGAATACAGGAAAGAAAACCAGATTTTTTACTTCATTGTTCTTTATTTTTCATTATTCTCAAATAAGAATAGAAAAATCATTAGCATTTTTTCCCTCTCAAATACACAAGAAAGGCATCTTTTGAATTTAATTCTGAAGAAAGGATAAAATCTTTTAAAAATTTCTGCAGAAAAGAAAAGCAAAATATTTTACTTCCCAAAAGAAAAATCTTTCTGCAAGAACCCCGTAACATTCTGTGACAATGTTGCCGTATCACCAAGATTCTGCCATGTGGCGAATATTCATATTCTATTTTTGTTGTTGTCACTAAATTCAAACATGGAGAGCTAAGTATTTAATCATAGGCTAATCAAACAGAAACAGGAGCTAATATTCATCCAAAAAATAACAAAATTGTTTTTAGAATACTTTATATTAAAATTCAGTACCTCCTTAAGGTAAGGTTGTTGTTGGTGAAAGTACAAAAATATAATAAATATTTTCTCATAAATAAGACATTGATTCATTCGCCTTGTACAAAAATATAGTAGGTTAATCCATTTAATTTCAAATTTGGTCTACATCAAGATAATGCTTTATGTAATTCCTTTGAAACTTTTTTTAAATCAAAAGACTTATTGTTAGTAAAAGCATTTTGTTTATAAAGTGAAAAAATGTTTGACGCTTGTATATATGGTGAAAGTACAAAAATACAAGAAATATCTTTTCATAACTAAGATATTAACTCATCCACCTCAGACAAAAATCTAGTAGGTTATGTTACTCAATTTAATTTTAAATTTGGGGTAAATCAAAAGAATGCTTTAAATAATTCCTTTGAAACTTTTGCTAGATCAAATGACTTATTATCAGTAAAAGCATTTTGTTTACAAAGTAAGAAAAATGTTTGACGTTTGAATCAAGCTGATTTTCATGGGAATACGTAAAAATTAAATAAATTTCAGTAACTATATTGGAATAAATGGATCAATGCACATTTTTTAAAAGGTGCCAACATAACATAGTGCCCTCTGTAACGGTTGCTATAATTGAAGAGATATTGTAATACAGATAATACTGAAGAATATTGAATATAAGACTGTTATATTTAATGCATTGGACAAGCTGTAGAGATTTAATACAGTTAAAATGGTCCCTAAAATATTTTAAAGTTAAGTTAAAGGTTGTTAATATATTTTGTTATGACTGTTAGATTGTAATTTTTAAAAATAGTGAAGAAGTGAGTTAATTTTCTGTACTTGTATATAGAATTTTTTACTGAATGTGCTTAATATAATGTAGTAGGCTCAGTATGCTTAGAGTTCTATAGATTGTGCTGAAATATTTTTAAAATTATACTTTAATTGTTGCAGCTAGAAAACAACTAAAACAGAAAGAAAACTTAATTAAAAGTTCTTTTTATTTTTTTCTTGATTTAATTATTATAGTTTTTTTGTATCTAAATTGCCTAATATTCATATAAAACATCATAGCTTAAGTTAAGATCTTTACTGTATTATTAAAAAAACTATAATCATACAAAGGAAGGAAATAAAAAAATGTCTTTTTTTTTCTTTTTTTTTTTTAAATTGATATTTTTTTCTCTTTTAGTTGTTTTATAGGTCCTAAAAATAAAAGTTCTTTTTTTTTCTTCCTTATTTTAATTATAGATTTTTTGAAAATCTAAATTGCCTAATATTCATATTAAACATTATAGCTTAACTTAAGATCTTTACTAAATTATTACAAAAATTGTAATCATACAAGGAAAGAAAATGGGGGGAAAAAATTTCTAAATAGTTTTTTTTAAATTTTTTCCCTGGGTCATCTCCAGCGTGTCTGCATAATTTAAAAAAGTTGCTGAATCTCTGCACAAAATTTTAGAAATATATCCAATTTTTAGGGGCCTAATCATGAATGACATCCTTACTCTTTTCAAGTAAATTTTCTTTTTCTTTAAGGTTCATTAACATCTCTCAGAGAGAATAATAATCAAGACAATCATTTTACACCCAGTTCAAAGAGAGAAAGTTTTGATGGAGAGTCTAGTCACAAATCTACAAAATCTCCAAGTCTGTCGTCCACTTTCAAGCTGAAGCTTTCAAACTCATTTCGCAAATCACGTGGTGAAGGCGAAATTGATGACATGAATGCTGCAGAAAAAGGAAATTGCTCCTCCTGCCGTAAGGTATAAAAACGATATCCACAATCTTCATAAATATTCTCTTAAGAACTCACGAGTATCATTTTGTTAGTATTTCAGTTTCAAAATTTTATCATTTTTTAACTGGATTTTATAAAACAATCATATAGTTTAATTTATAACACTCATAAATTTACCACTGGAAAACAGTGGTAAAATATTATCAAATTTTGTCACTCTTTTATGACGGTAGTTACATTATTTTATAATTTTATAAGCATCACTGAACAGCCGACCCAATGTTTGGGTTTCTGGCTACTAATGTTCAACTCCGTAGCCTTGTAATTTTGAACCCAATCCAGAAGACAAGGGAACTCCTGGATCATGTATTGTGAGATATTTGTCTTTGTGGAGGACTTTTTCATGGAACAAACCCGCATTTGCGTTACATGGAAAGGAAAACCACAAATACCTCTCACGGTTAGCTAGAGGGCTCTAACCCATGATCCGTCTATCACTGAGGATATTTTACATCAGGACTGTGGTGGGTGCGAAATTCATATTGACCAGCTATTGCTGGGATTCGAACCCGATTCTCCTCACTGGAAGGCAAATGCTTTATGTCCTGAGCAATCACGGTTGTCATATTTTGTTAATTTGTTTCTGTTTCTGTAATCATTTTTATCTTATTTTTTCTATAAAAATTTTTTTTTTAAAAATTGACTCATTCACTCAGTTATTTTTGATAAGTTTTAATAATCTGTGCTTAGTCTTTAATCCATATACCAATGATTTTTGTAGGCATTTTTTTTAAAATCTACATAAATATTTGTTCTTGATACGTTCTCTAATATTGTGTTATGTTTTGTTCAGTTTACACATGATTATTTTTAATTCAAAAGAAATATATTAATTATGAGTTTCATAATCATCATATGCTTTTATGTGTAATTTTTTATATTTAATTATTCTATCATTATTTTAATAAGTGAAAATTCAAGAGTTAAAATTAATTAAGAGTTAAAAATTTGATTTATGGTAACTCCAGGATGCCCACTGAACAGGAAATTCTAAAAAAAGCAGTGAAATTTCTTGGAATTTTTTTATTCTGCTAAAGTCTGGGTAAATTAATTTTACTTTGCATTTTTTAGTTGTTCTTAATGTTGAATACGTTTTTTAGATGTTGAAAATTTTACTGTGTTGTGGCTACATAACAAGTAGTTCTACCATATGTTCTGAAATAAAAGCATGTTTGTTTTCAAATCATTCTTATAAACTAAAATCAATGTTAAAAACTCAACAAACAAACACATTAAAACATAATTTTTTTTTTCCTTTACATAAATATAAAAGCAATATTTCACATGTTATTGTGTCTAGCTCTGTCTTTGGTAATTTTTATTTCCAAGGGACATCTATAAAAAGGTTTGCAAAGATAGCATAATTCCCTTTTTAATATATACTTTTCAGAATATCACAATTTAGTTGAACAGTACAGTAATTTCGTATTACGCTAAGATAAAAAAGAAAAGTTTTGTATTTCCTAAGTGCTAGCTTTGAAACTTAGCAAATCCTTTTATTTCTTTTTTAAAAATGCAATTATATATTCAAGTGATTATTTTTTTGAAACTTTATATACATATAGTAATTATTTATTTTTTAAAAAATATAATTATAAATTGTTATATATATTGACTATTTTTCAAAAACATATACAGGAGTATATAATGTTTTTAAAACCAATACATAAAAAAAAAAAAATTCTTCTTAAATGTTTGATTTGTGAACCTTTGGCTAAATTATGTGCATAGGGAGTTCAAACACATAATCTTTGATGTAATCCCATAAAAAATACCACTAATTAATAAAATCACATTTTTTATCATTCTTCCAAATCCTGGTGAGAATAGTGACACACCCTGTGTTATTATATTGCAATTATCTTTTCAAAAATGTAGTTATATATTATTATTTTTTTTAAAAAGAGTAAAAATAGCCCTTTAGCTTTTACATTTAAATTCGTATACATAATTTTTTGAAGGTATCCACTTTTATTTTTCTTTTGATATGGCACTTATTTTAAAACTCTTTGTTTTATGGCATTTTGAATTTAAGTCTTTATTTTAAAAGTGTTATTTTTGTTTATACGAAAAAAACTGAAGAAATTTACTTTTTTTTTCTCTGTTGCTTTCAATTTATACTAACTAATATAAATTTGTTTTTAGTATGTCCATCAGATAGAGTTACTTGAAGAAGAACTGTCTAACATTCAGGATGAATTGGCAGCTAGTAAAGAAGTTCGATCTCTGTTGCAGAGACAATTAGATATTGCCTCAAAAGAGAAAGAATCATTGTAAGTTTTTTTTTCTCCTTTGAACTTCTAATAAAAGTAGACAACAAAAAAAATTAGCAAATATTGCAGAAATGCAGAAATTTTCAGCTTTAGAAGTTTATGATCATTTTTTTTTTAAAATTGATTTTGTAATGATAGGTGAATAATAGGAAGTTGAGGTGAATAACTTCTAAGTTATCTGATTTTTAAATAATTGGCCTCTATGTTACTAAAATTATCCCCATTAGTCTACTCACCCCCATTATGTACTATCCCCATTAGTTCTCAGCACAAAGGCTATGTATTCATCATTAGACCAAATTAAGCTATTATGGTTTAGATGGATCTATGTAAGTAATGCTGAATTATTTTTTTTCTTTTCGAAATTAAAATACTTTTTTTTAAAAATTAGCAATTTTCACAGACATATCAATATAAATTTTAAGCCTTGGTAGTTAATCATCTAATTGTTTCTTCAAAATTTATTTTGTTATTATGACATTTTGTCAATTATTATGACATATTAAGTGCTGTAGTGTCTTGATTATTAATATGATTTACTCAAAAAATGTAACAATTCACCAAATTTTCAAATAATTGCCTCTACATCACTTAAATTATCCCGATTAGACTACTGTTATTCCCAGCACAAAAGTTATGTGTTCCTCATTGGATCAAATCAAGTTATTTAGTTGTATTTCCATAATTAGCCGTACCCAGTGTGAAATGTTTTTTTTTTTTTTTTTTAAATCGAATTTTTTAAAATAAGCATGTAGAAATTAATTAGCAAAGTTTTCCTTTGAAATTTTGTTATCATGTAGTTCAAAGTAGTGCCTTGAATATTGAAGACGGGTAATCTAAAAAGTTACCCCATATTACCCAAAATTTTAAAATAAATTTTCTTCAGAACTATTCTTGTTAGATTATAGTTTCCAAATTGAATTATTGCAATTAGCTGTGCTTAGCTCTTAAGTTTTTATGTTATGTGCAGATAAGTAATAATGTATTAATATAAATTATTGATCATATAACTGTTATTGTTATAACTGGAAAGGGGAAGAGGCTCACTTTTGGAGTGTCTATCTGTCTCTATTGAGGACTAAATTGTCTTGGCCACTAAAACTTATTTAACATTAACATGCTTCCTCATTTTGATAAGATGCCTAGGCCCATTTAGCATTACTTTATTGATACTGAATACAAATTGCTGAATTGCAAAATTTTGAGGTTATAATTTTTACTTAGTTGAAAGTTATGGCAAGGAAATTTGCAACTTATGTATAACAACATTGACAACAAATTTTAACTTTTGTTTAAGCACACTATGCATTTAATCTGCTAATTACAATGCATTATTTTTTAAAATAGTGGGATTGATTAAATATTATTTTAACTTTGCTTATTCGGCATTTACCATCTTGACAACATTGTAAAAAAATGTTAGAAGAGAAATATTCTCTGTATTAGATTGTAAAACTAAAATATTATGAGCTGTATAACTTTTTTTTTTACCTCAGTTTAAAAGTATTTTAATTTTGGCAAATTGGGTGTTTTCTATTCATGCATTTTTTGAATTTATTTTAGAATTCAAATATACCAACTGAAAAACAGTGAGTTGTCGGTAGATATGATAAATGATAAAGACCGCCAAATAGTCAATCTCAAACATGATCTGCAAGAACAGCAACAAAGAGTTGAGGAACTACAGAGGCAAGTTATGTAAGTGCACTTTTGATTATTCTAGTGACACATATTAATTTATTTAACAGGCTTATCAAAAATTCAAGGTTTTTTTTAAGAAACAAATTCATTTTTGTTAATTTTATGGATTATGCAGTAGAACCCATTTATAATCCAGCCCTTATTTAATGAGATTCCAGTTTTATTGAATAAAATGGAATGTTTTGTTAGGTAGAATGTAATAAATACATTAGAGCATAATGAGCGATATAACCATTTTTTTGTTAGATTTAGTGAGGGAAATACACATCTTTCCATTCCACAAAACTTTATATCAAAAATCTAAGAAGACAAAATTGGAAAGCTTTGCTCTCTTCTCTTGTTTCTTCAAGAGGTTAGAGGAATAGCTTAGATCAAAATATTTCAGATAAGTTCTGTAAAAAGGCTGTTGCGAAATTCAGACTTGCGGTAGGCCATGACTGGCGAACCACCTTCACCAAATTGGCATTTTGAGGAGTCTTAATTGCCCACTTTGTGTAAGAGACAGAATCAGTGATGCTGACGTAATAAACGGTTTATGGGTCCCTTGCCATGAGGCTTACCATGGAAGGTTTTCATGATTTTCCTTTCCATGTAACATAAATGTGGGTTAGTTTCATCAAAAAAGTCCTCATCAAAGCAAATTTCTCTCAGTACTTGGTACAGGAGTTCCCTTGTCTTCTGAATTGGGTTCAAAATAACAAGGCTACAGAGTTGAGCATTGGTAGCTGTAGACACAAAAATAGGGTCGGCTGTTCAACCATGGTTATAAAATGTATAATTGATGAAGCTGTGGTGGCTCGGGAGACAGAGTGCTCGTCTACCAGTGAGGTGACTCAGATTCGAATCCCAGTGATCGCTGATCGAAACAAATTCTACACCCAGTCGGCACCGATCACAATGCTGAAGTAAAATATCCTCAGTGTTCCATCTTAAGCTCATAATAAAAAATAATCTTATGTATGGTTGATAAAAAAATCTTAAGACTTATGTTACTACTTTTATCCAATCATTAAAATTTTGCATATTAACTATGTGTATTATTAGTAATAATAAAAAATAGAACTTACTTTTATTAAAAAATATTAAAACCTAATAAGACTAAGTTATTAAAAATAATAAGGTTTTTTTTTTAACTTTGAAATTTCGTGCATGAAAGATAAAATGTGAAAAGAAATTGAAGTTCAATATTTGTTAAATTTAAAAGTATTTTTGCGTGAAAAATTCACTCTAAACCTGCCTGACATCCATAGAATGTCATTTCGGAAGTGCTTTGTCTTTGTTTATAACTTTTTGAATAAATTACTTTTTTTGAATGAATACCCTCAAAATTGCTTTACAGATCATTACAGAGGGATGTTAAAGACTTACTTTCAAACAACGAATTGTTTCAAGAAATGATGATACAAAAAGACAATACTATCATGACACTGACAAATGAAGTGTTTGAATTAGAAACTGATAAGCAAGATGAACAGAGAAGAATGAGCAGCGGCAGCATTTTACTGTCACCAGACGGCATTGTAGAACCAAAGGAAACAATGGATATCGATGATCTTAAAGTAAAATATTCTTCTTAGTTTTGTTAAATCTCCAACTGGTAGAGTATAGCTTTTATATGTACAGTGCACAAAAAAATAAACAGACTACCCTAAATAACTTTTGATCTGATCTTCACATTCTAGGACTCAATCTTAATGGTTTAAGAGTTTGACCTCAAATATGTTCATTAAATAGTGCTGAAGATATTTTAAATTACAAAATTGGACTCAAAAACGTAATTTTTTCTGAAAAAAAAAAGCATACCTTTTTTTTTGTTGGACGGATTTGGATTTTTGACCCCCAAAATACAGGGGGTAGCCACAATCTGGGAAATATGGTAGCTCGGTCAAGAGAGCGGTCGGAAGTTTGGACCCCTTAATATTAATTTTACTTTTTCTGTATTTCACCATATCTCGAGAACTTTTTAAGCAAATTGAAATTTTTTTCTGCATAATTGCACAATTTGTTTATCCAAAAGTAATTCCATACAAATTATAACTTTTAGTAAATATTTATTTTTTGTTATTAGTTTTTTTTAATAATAGTCGAAAAAATTTTGAGTTCTAAGGTATACAAAATTTTACATCATTTTAAAGACTGTAATTTTAAATGGGAAAACAAAATATTTTAGCAAAATCCGTTGAATAGTTCCTGATAATTCGAACTTTGAGAAAGTCGTATTTCTATCTATATTTTGGGGGTCAGAAATCCAAATCTGTAGGGAAAAAGTTATGTTTAGTCAGCGAAAGAATGTTTTTGTGCCTAATTTCATTAACTTAAGATAGTGTCTGCACTAATTAATTAGCATATTTGTGGTCACCCCTCTAACCATTATGATTGAGTCCTAAAGCGTGACGATCTAATCCTTAGATCAAAAGTTATTCAGAGTGCTCCATATTTTTTTTTTTCTTTTTTGCACATTGTACACAAGGTGTTTTACAATGACAACTTTTAGTATATATTTTTAAAATTTTTATAAAAAAAGTTAGACATTAGGAAATACTATTTAATGTTTAATCAGTGAAAACTAAAGAACCACTTTTGCAGAAAGCAGGTCTGTAATGCCTGTTTGATTGGGGAAGATACCAGAGAGGAGTAAAAACACCTCCAAGTTTCATGTGGCAATCAAACTAGTTTTGGTATTTGTGATCTCATATAAACATGCTTTTTTTTTCCTTCATGCTTGACAAAGATTCAACACAAAGAGACACTGACACAGAAGAATTAAAATTTTATTATTTTCCAGAAAAAATGCAACAAAAAAAAAAAAAAAAAACATTTATGCTGCATTTTTATAAAGTAGTTTATAAAAATACAAGGTATAATTTTTAGAAACAACTTTATTTATTTAAGACTTACAAAGATTCTGGTAATTTGATTATTTTTTTTGTCTGTTAATTTCTCATAGTAAGATAATTCTTGCAGTTTTAAGTAAGATAATTATTGCTTTTAAATTTTACATTTATTTTTTTTAAATAAAATTCTTTCATTTAAAAATACACCTTTAAATGTTCATTTTCTCATATTTTTTAGTTTAAAATATAAAAATTATGTTTCAAGTGTATAAATTTTTTTTTGTAAAAAATTTTATAGATTGTCTTTTAGCATGCCTTTAATTACTTTTTAATTAAAAGTTTTAAATTTTTTTGTTATTTTGATAATGAGTGAGAGTTTATTTTTGAAATATAAGCATAAAATAGTATAAACATTGTCGTGGATAAAATTAAATTATTACACGTTTTGATAAAATTTAACAATTTTTAAAGTGCACACCCTTTAAAAACTCACTGGCCGTTAGGCAGCATTCTGCCTTTTTCTACTCCTAAAGAGAATCCTGTAATTGTATTTGTCATTTTTAGTTTCTTATATTTCTTCCAAAGCCTTGGAAGAAATATAGTATGTCTTAAATTAGAACTCCCCATGCCATTCGTTTGAACCCATGGTGTTGACAATGGTAATGAGTATAACTATTTCAAGTAGTGGTGTGCAATCACTGTTTAGGACAGGTTTTGGGTCCGATCGGCAAGAGAAAGGGAATCTTTTTCCTCGGTCTATTGTGTTAGCCTTAAAGTGAAAAAAACTACCCTCTTGAAATGCGCCATTTCTTTGGTTTCTATATCAGGAGATGGCCTCAGACTTTATGGCAGGGGGAGTTCTTTCCGTAGACAAACTATAGGTTTCTGACAGGCAAAATGCCAACCTTGTTGCTAAGAAGATTTTTTTACTTTTCTTCTGTTATTTTGAAAACTTTTTCCTTTTTTAACAGGCTGCTGTTGATGCTTTTGAGCTACAAAATAAGTTTCTCAACAATGAAATACTGGAGCTCAATCAATTAAGAGCAGATGCTGATGAAAGAGTACAACTCGTGTCTATGTAAGTGCAACTTCAAAAGTAATTCTGCTATTTTTCATTGTATGATTCGCAAAATAAATTGAATATCTTATTAATTTATGAGCAATTGATCGGATTTCATGTACTTGAATACAATCTTGACGATTCATTTCTTCAATACATTTATTAATATAGCTGTCTATGGGCTGAGAAGATTTATTCAATCTAGGTTTCCTTCTAGAAAAACAAAGTTCTTAATTTCTAAAATTCTTGTCGGGCCAGTCTTGACATATGCTTCTGAAGCTTGGATAATGACTAAAGTGGAGGAAAGTTGTATCGCAATATTTGAGAGAAAGATTTTGCAGAGTATACTTGGTGGTGTTGAATTGTACAAGATTTATAAACTACCTGATATTATTCAATACATAGAAATAAATCAAATGAATTGGAGGGCCCGTGTAATTTGAATGAGTATTGACAATACAATAAAGAAAATACTGCTTTTTAGACCCAATGGAACAAGAAAGTGGGGAAGGCGGTGGTTAAGATGGGCTGATTCAGTGGCGTCTGATTTTCTTGCAATTAATGAAAAGAGTTGTAAATCAAAGATAAATCAGAAATCGTCATGGAGAAATCTTCAGAGGAAGGCATTTGCTCGCATTGTGCTGTCTGGCCAACTATGGTGATGATGAATTAATTTGTGCTGAGGGTGTTTAAAGCTACAAATTTTGACATGACGACATACTTTTTCTGAATAAATCCAATTTTTTTTCTACAAAATCAAATTTGTGACCCTCAAGTCAAGAGAGCAACTGAAAGTTAAATCCTCTTAATGTTAATCTCACTTTTTGCTTAATTTGTCATATCTCTGCAATTACTGAAGTGAAACAAAAAATTTTTACAAATAATTGTAAAACTCATTTATTAAAAGATTTTTTAATGTAAAAAGTAAATTTTATACATAATTTTAAATTTATTTTTAATGATAAAATAGAAAATGTTAGCAAAATTGGCCAAATAGTTTCAGAGTTATGAAATTTTGAAAAGATCATATTTTTTAAATTTATTTTGAAAGCAATTTGATTGATTGTGCTCTAAAATTTGCATTTTGTCACTTAAAATGATATAGTTTAAAAGAGTGTAAATGTTTGTATGCCTGAAAAATTTTGACCATTATTAAATTAAATACTAAAAGAAATTGTAAAAATGTATTTTTTACATCAAATTAACTTTAGGTAAACAAGTTTGATTATTGTGTACAAAATTCCATTGAATCATTTAATTTAAGAACTAAAGATATGGTAAAATATGCAATATTGTGCGGCTCAAACATTTAATCACTTATTGTCCTGACTAATATTGTAACTTAAAATATTATCTGCACTAATTATTAACATATTTAAGATAAAGCCATTAAACCATTAGTTAATATTGTAATATTTTTTTTCTTACTTTCAATCTTAATAGCAGCTCTAAGTGTCTTGTAATGTATTTTATGTATAAGAATAAAACTTAACTAAAAAGTTACTAATCAAATTTCTGTCATCAGTTGATGAAATCAGCATGGAAAAATTAGATGAATCTGAGGTTTTTTTTTCCCTAACTGTTTTTAACCTCCCTGATTTTGTAATTCTAAGTGTAATTTAGTTTTAATTTTTAAAATGCTTAATTCCCTATGGTTAAGGTTCTATATTTTGCACAATATCTTGAATTAAATTTCTATTTTCAGAAAACCATTTATTTGTTTACTTATTAGTTCTTTTTGTCTTGAAATATTGCTTATAAAAAATGTATGCCAAGTTAAATGCGTGTCTTCATTTTTCTGAAAGGAAGAAAAAGAGCTGTTTTCATTTCAAATATATGTTTGTATATTTTGTTTTACAGGAAATGCAGTGAGTGGGAGGCCAGAAGCTATCAGATCCAAAGCAAACTTTTGTATCTTTTGAATGAATTGAAAAAATCTGGTGAGATTTCTTTCTAAATAGAATATTATTCACCTCTTTTAATATTGCAACTTTTCAGGATGTTGATAATTTATAAAATATAACGATTAGTTTGATAATGATTTTAATAGGAAAAGATAATTTTAGTCACTAATGGAATTCGGAGATTTTTCTTTAGAATAAAAAGATTTAAATGATTATTAGTGATATTCAATCAAATGATTTGTGATAATCAGTTAAAATGAGGGATTAAACGTGAAAACAGAAAATTTTTAAAATCATCTTTGAAGTTTAAAAAAAAAAATAATAATAATAATAGTTGCGATAATTTAAGTAGTGGAAATAGAAATTTAATCTTCCTAAAGTAAAAATTTCTTTAAAAAGTTTTTAACACAAGTATTAATGCTGATTACTAATAAGCAACTAAAAAATCTTGCAAATCTTTTTGTAGCTCTACAAAATAAGTGTATTGGTATGCGGACGATGGATCTTAAATCTCGAATTCGTATGTTGATTTATATGACTGTTCTAAAATTAAATTTTTCTGTAGCTATTCAATCTATTTCTTTCAAATTTTGTAGTTTACCATATAAAATTACCTTCTTAAAAGTTATGCAAAAATTTGTATACCTTTTGAATTCAAAATTTTTTCAACTACTATTAAATAAAATAATAAGAAAAATTCATATAATAAAAAAGTAATGTTGCATTTTTTTGCTCTGTTAGTATAAATGAGAAAAAAATGCCTTAATTATGTTATTTGAAATAAGATTTGTCTTTATTTTTCAACTTTTCCATTATCCTCTAATTTTAAGTGCACTGTATTCTTCAACCTCTTAAAGATAAGTGATATTTATGATCCTCAAATACCAGAGTAATTTTTTATCTGTTTGTTTTATTTTGGTCTTGTTCTTTCATATTTGGCACTGTTACTGTAGATATAAATTATGTTACTTTCTGCACATAATTTTCTTTGCTCTTATCTTATAAGTTTAGTGCAGCATAAAATATCCATATTTTGCCCCATCAAATCCAAGCCAAAAAAAAATTTTTTTTTTTTTTACTTCCTTTTTTTTGTCATTTTTAAAGTAATTACAATAAATTTAAAAAAATGAAAAGACCGATGTTTAATCTGTATTTCTTATGCCTTAAAAATTTATTTTATTGTAAAAAAAAAAGAGCGAGAAAGACAAGTATATTATTTTTTTTATGCTATTTGAATTATATACTCTAATGTTGTATTAGGCAAATTTAACGCTTATGAAATAGCATAATTTTTATACCATATTTAAATAGTAATGAAATTCAATTTACATAAAACTTATTTATTAATTTGTTATTTTTTTTAAAAAAAAAATCCTATATTTAATATTGACTTTTTTGTACCATGAAATGTAAATTAAACACAGTTTAATGATATTATACAGCAGATCCCCAGTTTTACGTGAATCCTGGGGTTTCATATGTTATTCTGCTTCCAACATTACCGAAAATGATTAATTATGTATGATACTTTTTTTAAGAAAATCCTGCTTTATATATTTTCTATACGGACCTCTCTGTCCACCTCCGGCTGGGAGGGAGACTGTCACGGGGAAAAGAAATGTTTCCTGCATACCCATATTTGGTGGGGTCAGGGACCTAATTAACTTATAAATTTTTCTAACAGATCAAAATCATTTTCTCTCTGCAAAGTTTGTGCGAAGTTTTACAGATTTCTTTTTCATACAAAAAACTTGTTTAAAGCTCTTCTGACATTCTTCGGATTTTATCTCAGAGAGTCAGTGAGAGGATATTTTCCTCTTTAGTCAAAATCAAAATAGTGGTAAGATGGTCAAAGCTCAGGAAGGGTGGTTGAAGTATGTATGGGATCTTAAATTTTAAAATTTGCATATAGTTTTTTTTTTTTTTTTTTTTTTTTTTTACAAACTTCAACTTTTGAATTTTGGGAATAATTCAATCATTTAAAGAACATTATATTAAACAACTGGTTAGGTAATCAATTCTTTTTCTTACTCCTAGTGAACTGCAAGATGCTCCTAAAGCGAAAATAAATATTCTGGAAGCTCTGAACTTCTACAGTTTTGAACTGTTTTGACTAAAATGCATAAATGGCTTTAATTAAAGCAGGCTTCTCAATATCCAACAGGAAAACTGGCCCTTCAGAATAAAATTGCCTAGATAAAAGACCTTCTGCTGTCGATGAAGTGAATATTGACTGTGACACACATCCCATTAGTTATCATTACCTTCAATATTTGATTTAATGCCTGTTACGTATGATAGTGATGAAAAGGATGAAGTTGAGTAAATAATGTTGGAAAAATATACCTACTACTGATCACGAGTTTTAAAGCAGAAAAAACTATGATACAGTATCTATTTGAAAATGTAAACCATTAATTTGTAAATTTTGAAATTTTTATAATAAATTTGTGAATTTGCAAAAAATAGTAAGTACTGAGAGGAATATGGTTAAAATTGTATCTAAAAAAACAATGAAAGATTATAACAGTCTTGCGTTAATTTTTGAAAAATATATTTAGATTTCTTTTTCTCTGGTCCCGCAGTGGAGTAATTGTAAAGACATGGTTCCTAGTAGAACACCGAAGTCAAGCATCACCGATTGCTAACAGTAAGCGGGTGGATGATAATTTTGATCAGTCTGCGTAGGAACGGAGGGTGTGCGGTATTGGGCCTCTTTAAACTGTTCTATTGTAAAGTGTCCCACTTTGCGCGCAGGTTGTCGGTCTACCCAAAGCAGGTGAACCATCCCCTCTGTTGAAGATTTGTAATGGCATGTCTTCGGATCATCCTCAAGGATGAGTCCCAGACCATTGCCAATAGCCCATTATGCAGTTCTGGAGAGACTTAAGTGAAGTACCTATCTAACTTTTACTTTGGTTTTAGAATTTTTCGCATCTTTCATTTTTTAACGCATAGTCCAAAGGAAAACTTAAAATCGTGGCTCCACTATATAACCTTAAATAAATCTAACATTATGCTGTTTCTTTAGTGAACGAAACTGTCTAAAAATTTGAAATCTTTTCATTTTTTTAATGAAATATAGATAGTGGGAAGTTCAACAGTGATGCCATTAGCCAGCTCCTGGAAGAAGCCGTGGGTGAAGGAACCGTTCACACTAATTTGTTGCCATCTTGGTCAAGGTAATTCAAAATTTTAAATACTACTTTTACGTGTTTGATATGTTAACTATATATCTAATATTTATTCTGTTCTGGTTTGTTCATTCTATTTTTGTTGTAATGGTAAGTAAATTTATTAACTTCATAATTAGCATCTTAACGACAAATATTAAAGTGTCCAAATGTTTTGAATTTTCAGGGATATATTATATGATGAATTAGGTTTCAACTACAGATGGGGCAGGGAAGATATATTGTCTTCAAAAGCCTCCAATTTCAAACAAAAATCTCAGGATATAGCTCAAAAGAAGGTAAAATTATTTGTTATTCTGATTTTCACTAAATGAATAAAACTACTAAGTTATTGATTAAGTACTGTATACTCTCGATATCTCAAAGCTGAAGGGGCACTAAATATGTTCTAAGAAGTAGAAAAAATATATCCTAAAATATTACTCTAAAAAGTAGAGTCATGAAACTTAATAACTGCTATTAAATATTTATGTAATGATAGTTGACTACAACAATGGTATTTGTAATGGTAAGTCTAAATACAACAATGGTATTTTTATTTTTAAAAGTAAGACAAAAATATTTATGCATTGAATAGAAAAGAATTGGTTAAAAATAATTTTATGTTGTCATTTTTCCGGAAAAAAAAAACTCATTTTCTATTTCGAAAAAAATTTGACATTACAAGGTTTCAAGAAGAAACTCTTCGACATAGAAATTTAAATAAACATTGTGGATATATAATGCCAAGGGAAAAAATATTTTTTGACATAACAAGGTTTTCAAGTTATCGAGAATATACTGTATATGCATTTTAAGCATGCATTATTAGAAAGTATTGTACCTATTAATTTCCAAATGGTTTGCTTCAATAGTTAACTTTTTTCACCGTAATTCATTTGAGGATATAACTTGATTGCTCTCCGGCAGAGGAAACTCTGCAAACTGTTCTAAGAAAGGTGCACAAGATCAATACATGAAGGTTCATTGCTTACTTATTTAAGAGGACTGTATAAAATTGCAAAGATTCAACTATGACAGGACTTCTTTCCTACTCTATAACAGTAGCTAGTATTACCTTTGAATATTGAAATTTTTTATTTTAAATAATTACAAATAAATCCTGTTATTGTCTTATTCTAAATAACGATTTTAATGTGTTTATAATTAAAATGGATCATTGAAGATGCCTTTTTAGTAACACAACAAATTTAAGACAAAAATAAATACGAAAGTAAACATCACAAACACAACATGTCCAGACAAGCACCATCTAGGCAGTGCTCCTTTACCTATCTAAATAAAAAGAAAAAACAGTTCATGTTCATTTTTCCCTTTTGGGGAAAAAGTCTAATCGTTTTTCCTGTTACAAGTTTGATTTTTACCTTTTTATACCTCCAAATCTTACTTACTCAGTAGTCAGAAAAACTAAATTTTTAGTTACCTACGGCTACTATATTACAAATACTTTTTTTTAAAAAAGTATTGCCTAAAAACTACTTTCGAAATATAGTCACTACTTTTTGGAGATAAACTTTGTTGGCAGACTTAATTTACACTTGTGTTTAAAATGGTTTTGAATAAAAAATTGGCTTATTTAAACATGAGGAATTAGGAATTATTTATTCATGTTTACGTGAGTTACATTTGTTGAACTAACAATATTTTAAAATTTTTTTAAAAACTTTTCTTACATTTTTTATGCCTTTCTCGACAGAGAATATCATATTTAGGAAATCCTAGGAATTTTTAAAATCTTTGCACTTTTGTAAGTGTTTACTGCTCCTTATTTCTTCTAAGAAATAGAAAATATGTTTCCTTCTATTGAAATAACATCAAGTATTCTTTTAGTATCCAATGAATGTATTTGAAGGTGCAACCAAAATGCTAAATGATCTGTTATTCTTAACGAGAAGTTTAAATATTGGTCGTTGTATGTAATGACTAGTTTAAAAAAAAAAAAAGAATTGCTATTCTGGTGCATCAGACACAAGTCTTATCAATGCTTGTTTATGGGGTATTCTCATGACCTCCATTGATGAACCAAAAAGATTATTACCACTCTCATTCTGAAGGTTAGTTTTGTTTGAACGTTGTTCGTTTAACTAACCTTAAAAATAGTTGTCAAAAATCGCTACAAACTGTTTTTTTCTTCTTTTTTTATGGTACTAACTTCTTACTACACTACTTTTAAAAAGTAGCTCACTACACTACAATTCCAAAAAAGGAAGTGACCATTCACTACTTCCAACCACCGGTTAAAATGAATTTAACCGACCTCATTTAACCAAACCTCTGACTCATAAAGGGTGGAAAGTTGCATTCATCATATTCAGTGCTCTAATTAACTAATATTTTTCTAGACTAGAAGTTATATGAAAAAAAATAGCAATAAAAGTAATTTAATAGAATATTTAAAAAATACAGAGCACTTGAACTCTTTTTTTTTTTTTTTCTTCCTCCATATGCTCGTGCCAAAAACATAAATATAGATGAAACATATTTTTTCCTACATGTTTTGTTCTTTTTTTTATTTAAATGTTGTTAAAAGTACATTTTTATAAAAAAAATTTTTTGAGTGAGTAGCTTCCATTAAATCAATGAAATTGTTTAAATCACAAAAAAAATTAAGGAAAAGAATAGTAAAATAAAAATAATTATGCATAATTTTTGAATTTTTTAACTAATATATTTTCCAATGGCTCTTCCATGAAAGAAATTTCTTCAAACGACATTGTGCACTTGGGAACTTTTAATTTCGAAAAAAATCTCATAATAAAAATTAACATGTCGGATTGAGTGACTTCCTTTTTAAATTTGAGAGTTATAATAACAGTATGTTTAGATATTTTTGAAATATATTTTAGTCATGTTTAATATTTGTCAGATATACTTTTATTTATTAGGATCCTGAATTGATATTATGGAGAGCCAAGTGGGATAACTTCATGGTAGCATTGGGCTCCAAGGAACTGCAGAGGTCCCCAGAACTGAAAGTTCTTGTTAGGTCTGGTGTACCCCATGAATACAAAGGAAAGATATGGAAAGGGTAAGGCCTCTCAATAAAAATCACATTTTGGATTAATTTTTTTAAATGAAATTACATTAAAATGTGTTATATGGCATCAAAATGGATATATTAGGCAAACATTAAATCAACATCCATAAGGAGTAATCTGTCATTATCAATTAAGGTGTCTCCAAGAAATATTAAATTGTAATGTTTTTCTTTTCAGTTGTGTCAATATGTGGATCAAAGATTACAAATCTATGTTGGGACCTGATTATTACAAGAGTCTCCTCACTTCACAACATTTTATCTCAAGACTGGACCCATCATCAAAACAGGTTCTTAATTTTGTCTCAATTTGTTTTATTAATGTTGTAATTGCATGACTATTTTTTTAAAATCACATTATCATTTTTTTGACATTCATTTTCTGTAAATATTTATTGCAAAAAAATTTCTTTACATATAATATACCCCTATAAACATATACACATATTTGTATATATTTTACATATAAAATATATGCAAAAAATATACATTTTTTTCCCATACCAGATAATTTCGGACTTGACACTGGACTTTAAACTAGAGTTGAAATTTTTTTATTAAACTATTAACATCTATTAGCTTAATTAAACTATTCTATGTTTCTTATAGTTTTTAAAGAAAATTAACACTGTTAATGGATTATGGCACTGGCCTAATAACTAAGTTTCGTTGTCTGTATGATGTCAATATAACTTTTAAATAGTGTCAATTTTCCCCTTTGGTGACATGATATTAGGACTTTTAACTAGGAAAAAAATTCAAATGTGACTACCATTAGATCTAAGATATAATAAATTGTCAATAAGACATCTTCTATGTCATGTCACAAGATAGAGAAAACTGTAATATCACATTGAAACTTCCATGATTAGTGTGCCTGTATTTTGATGTCACTAGGCTGTAGTGTCACTCACCTACAGAGCTGTATTTTAAAAATAGAAATTTTATGCTACAAAATATATAATTTTTTTTCTTCAAACAGCTTTAAAGTTATAGACTGCTTTAAACCGTATTTTCCCCAAAGTATGATAAAAAAAAAAATTATACTTTTTCCCATTGTGACAACAAAAAAATTCACTTCAAATAGCTGTAAAATAATAAAATTGTTTTAAACTGTAATTTTTACTCCAAATATGATAACCATCATTACATTTTTGTGAACGAAATTTTAAAGGCTATTGTTTGTTTAACTCAAGTCACTGGTTTTGGCAAAAGATACATTATTCCTAAAACTTTCTTAGCTTAAAACTTATTGTGAAACTAAATAACTTAAATATTATATTTTATTTGTTTGATGATAACGAGGATCAATTTTTTAATCAATCAATCTAATCATTTCAAAATTTATCGAAGATTTATGTATTTTATGTGTGAAGTCTTCAGAATAATTTAAATTTGTACCTTTTTCATATTTACCTGTTTAAAAGCTTAGTTAAAAAATATATAAAAACTGTTTTCAGATTGAGCTTGATTTATTGCGTACATTGCCAAATAACCGACATTATGAGAATCTTGATTCAGATGGTATTCCTAAACTGCGAAGAGTTTTGTTAGCTTACAGTCGTCATAATCCAGTAGTTGGATATTGTCAGGTAAAAATGATATTTAAATCATATGTACATTTTTCTTCATATTCAAAGCTTTAAACCTAGATTTTCAAAAAAGGAATTCAGCCTTGGATTTCATGATGTTTTTTTATTTATAGTTAAAAGGTTTTCTTCAATTTCTGGTATTTAATAATTTTATAATTTTCTGTAATTTATGATGATTTTTTAATTATTACTCCCAAAAAGTTTTTTTTTTAAAAGTATATGTTTATTTTATTGCTTTAGTTCTTCAGTTTGTTACTAAATAAAAACAATTATTAGCTATCTATCTCCCTAACTATGATAAAAGAAAAATTTGAATGATTTATAATTCTTTCTTCTCAATTTTATTAATTAAAATATTCACGATTTAGCTGTTTTTAACACAGACTTAAAAATGTTTTACAATATTCATATGTAAAAAATTTTTTAATCTTTATCTGTTGTAATATTTTTTTAGTACTACTCTATTCCATGAGGAAATAAAAAACTTAATTACTACAGTACTCATACTAGGATATTACTTAAGTATTACTATCGGGGCTATTACCACTAGTAATTAACATTATTAATATTGATAATAGTTCTACCATGCTTTACACCTCTTCCAAAATCAAATGATACCATTACTTTATGTTATCATATTTTTGATCTCGTTCAGAATTTGAGATAGAGCCTAAAATTAAAAGTGGTATTTGCATTTTTGTATTATTAATACTTTATTTAGTAAATATGTGATATTATATAAAATTTTTATTGTCATGTAAATGTGACATTTAGCGGTTAAATTTTTCTGGTGTACAAGTGTTTTACAACTTTTTTATGCTGCCAAAAAATTTAGCACTTTCCTGAAGCATCTCATGTGTTGAAATTTGTATATTCTGTGCAACCTCTGGAGAGAATAGTGTTTTATATTTATTGTGTAGCACTGAACATAAACATACGTGAATGTGCATAAAGCCGCATGAAAGTGCTAAATTTCTATAATGCATTTTGTAAATATGTATTTAGTTTAAAAAACCATTCGGTAAAAAAGTTATTTCTAAAGTCAGTTAGATTTATTTCCTCTTAAAACTGTGCAAGTTTCTTATGATTTGAATCCATTGATTTAAATCAACTAATTTTTTTTTCTTAAATCATTGATTTTCGAAAATATTTTTAAATATAATTTATTAATACTGGGTGTGTAGAGTTTTTAAAAAGTTCTTATTTACATGCTTTGAAATCCCTTAAAAGGTGCTTTTCTTGTTTGGGGTTTTTACTAAAAAGTGCTCAATTTTCTATCTTTTAAAAATAGATTTTTTCTTTGCCGTGTCGTTTGTCATTATAAATTAGAAAAAAATGCATGATTTCCTTAATTTCGCTGCAATATTTATCAGAAACTAGTCTTATCATGATTATGTAAAGTTTTTGAAAATGTTTTTGAATTTTATTGATTTTATGTTTATAAATTAATAGCTTTAAATGATAGAAAAAATAATTTTTATTACTGCACAAATCTTAACTAGGATTTTTTTTTGGGGGGGAGTTGCATAAAAATATCTTTTAAGTGCTTAAAGAGTACTTAAAAGGTGCTTATTTTTTGTTGAAAAATCTGGCTATGCACCTCTCTGGTAATACTCATACCTGTAAGATTTTTTTATATTTATTTAGAGTTTATTAATACTGAAGGTTTTATTTAGAAACATTATGAGAGAGTAAATGTATGTAAAATATTTATTATTAAAAAAGAGACTAAATAAGGATTAAATTTTTGTTATATTTTTAAACTGTCTTATAGTTCATTAGTTCCAAGTGAAATACTTTGTTTAATGAATATATTTTAATTATACCCCTTTAATTTTATGTGGTTTATATAACTAATGAAGTGAAACTTGCTCTGATAAAAATATAATTTGGATGATTTTTTTTTTAATGTTTTTTTTTTTTTTTTTATCTAAGTTGATTTATTCTTCATTGGTGTCTTAACTAACAAATTGGATCTTTGTTTTTACAAATTTATATTATGGGTGAACAAACATAACTATTATTTAATAAATTCCCTGATTATATTGTGATAATTATATTATAATTTTAGTTAGAAATATTTACTATTTTAGCTATAGTAGTGTTTTTAGATAATGTTAAACATTTCTAACTTAATTTATCGGAACTTTGATTAATACCTGCATAAAAAATCTAAAAAAAAATCATGGTTTCTCTGAACCCTGATACCATATTTCTTATATTAAAACAGGGCTTGAACCGTTTAGCGGCCATTGCATTATTATTTATGGATGAGGAAGATGCATTTTGGTGTTTAGTGGCTATCATTAAGTTTATAATGCCTGATGGATACTACACTCCAACTCTAATTGCCTCTCATGTGGATCAGGTACATTGTGATCAAATTTATGGTTTGTTTTCTAAATTACTACTTTTATCATCATCATTGGTATGACATCCTTGGGTGGGTCTTGGCCTTCTTCATGACATTTCTCCTTAATGCCAGGTCTTGCCCATAATGTGCTCCCAAGTCAACATTTTCGATATAAAAAAATATTACATTTTAATGAAAACATTGTTAATTTTTTTTACAATTATTGCAAAATAATCTATAGTTTGTTTATGGTAAGAACTCCCCCTCCTCAAAGTAGGAGGCCGTCTGTTGCTGTGGAAAAAAGAATAGGAGCTGACAAGAATAGTTGCTATGAAACCAGGGAGGGTAGCTTCTCTTCACTCTAGGGCTAACACAATAGACCGATAAAAAGATTTCCTTTCTCTCGCTGACCTAAGCCAAAATCTGCCCTAAACAGTGACCCCACACCCTCTCTTGGAATAGTAATACATCGTTACCATAGTCACTGCAACCGGTCCAAATTAATAGCTAGGGAAGTTCTTACTTTAGACAAACTTTACTAATGATGTCACACTGTAGTGAAAAAAATGTTGCCAGGACTTTTATTTATCTTCCTTTTGTCAGCCTCACTAAAATTTTAGTCTTAGTCTTGACAAATGGGATTTATTGAACTTCAACATCTGCTTGTGTGAACAGGATTTGTACGATTGCTGAATCTAAATCTGCTTGAGTTTTCTTCTTCCCACCAATCTGTTGACATGCTGGCCAAAGTTAAATTAAGATTATTATTAAAAAAAAGAAAAAGAAATTATAGTGCTTGTGCAAAAAATAAATAATGGTGAAGTGAAGTGAAAAATATAGATATGAAGGGTTTTAGGAAAAAGTTAGTCATTTAGTAATTGGTGTAAAAAGATATACAAGGTTAGCTGCTATTTTTGTTTTGTTTGCTAAAAATAACCATAAAATAAAGCCATTTAAATCAGTCTTGAGCCATTTAAGGCAAGGGGTGTGATTGTTCTTGTTTCCAGTGGCGCCATCTATGGCCAAGAATTCGACTTCTGCCTCACCCATAGGGCGGGCCCTTCATTCATCTGCAGGTCATAATTTTGACCTGAACCAGAGAATGATCAATCTCCAATTCATGGTGACTGATGCACATTAAATCTGTCAAGTCTCAAAGTCCTCCATGTTCCCATAACAAATCAATACCTCTGGGGGTACTGATCCAGGAGTTTCCTTGTCTTCTGGATTGGTTCAAAATTACAAGGCTACGGCGTTTAACATCGGTAGTCGTAAACCCAAAAATTGGGTCGGCTGTTCAACAGCGGATTTAAAATAAAATAAATCTCCAATTCAGTACTCCCAGAGGTATAATATTTTTATAGGAACATCAAGCACTTCGTGACTCAACAGATTTAACGTGCACCAGTCACCATTTAGTACATGGTTGGCTAGATTAAAACTTCCGTTCTTACGAACGAGAGTCCAGCACCCTGCCAACCAGGCTAGTAAATTTTGGTGTGAGTGAGCTGTACATTTCTATAAGTTCAGTTGCTAGACAGTATTATTTGGTCAAAAGATAATTTCAATCTTAAAATATTTTTAGAGTGGCAAGAGAAAAATATTTTTCTTCTGATGATAGTATTATTTAATTAAAGAAAACATGAGCGAATTGTATTAACGAATTTTCAAAGAAATAATAGTTTACTATCAAGATATTTATTTACTTATGTAAACTTATTGTAGTGTGCTTCTGCATGGTTTGTACCTAATGAATGTTTCTTTCTGTCTAGAAAGTTTTGAAGGATTTGCTGGCAGATAAATTACCAAGATTAAATGTTCATCTCGAGCAAAATAATGTAGATTTATCGCTCTTTACTTTCAACTGGTTCCTTACTATTTACGTTGATAATGTACCACCTGAAATTTACTTGAGAATATGGGATGTATTTTTATACGAAGGCAGTAAGGTGAGTTTTCCCTCTTATCATTGGAGTTTATTTTATGATTTAATAACTATTTTTACTACAACTAAATTCTATATTTATTTTCATTAAATAAATAAATAAAACACCGGCCCGAAATATCAAGCACAAAAGCAGTCAGTCATAATCATGAAAAAGGAAACAATATCTAATATTGCCATAGCCCACTTTAAGCAGATATTTATTTTTTCTCGAATTATGCATATCAATTTGTGCAGAAGATAATTTTAAATTGTGCACCTAAACAAACAGTTTTTAGTTGGATTCAACTATCTTTCAGTGTTAATGATGCCTAAATTTTATACAAATATAAAAATTTTTATTTTGACTGCCTAATTATGTTACACAAGTTCTATGTTGCTTTAGTTTTAATGATGCTTCATAAGATAAGTTTCATCATTGAAGATCAGCCCACTGTGCTTTTTTTTCTCTGTTAAATTTTAAGAGTTTATGTTATAAGTTTATGTAAGAATAAAGGATATGTAGCTCCAAATACTGATACTATAGTTTAAAATCGTAATGTATCTAAATTGAGTGAAATGTCGTAAATCAAAGGTTTGACAGGATATATACTTTGCATGTTTTTAGAACTTTAGAAAGAGTATCAGCATATGTACAAAACTAAATGAATTGATGTGCTAGTTCTAGTGAATATGTATGGTTATGAAAAAATTCTAATTCCATATTTCTGTAGTTTTGCCAGATTGGTTTGTGTAGTATGTGGTCTTATGTTTTTATACAATAAGTTAGAAGTCAATTTGTTGTCAAATTTAGGCCTTTTTTTCTTTAAAGTTTTTGCATTATTTCTTCTAATTGGTTGCACCATATTTCTGCTGTGATGTTATTAGGTGACAGTGAGTCAGTCTCTATGGTGACAATTAGACCTTCGTGTCCTTGCGTCTCATTTATAGGGTCAAAGTTGCCATTTTAAAATTTTTTGGAACCAATTTGATATTTTTGCATAGTGTCCCTAGAGTTAAATGTATGGTTTGCGATGCCTTAGTTCTGCTTAAAAACTTATGTATTACAGTTTTATGGATTTCTGGCCATTCTATTTTCAAATAAATTAATTTATAAAAAATAGTTTTAATATTTTATAGAACTAGCATTGATTTTCTTTTTAATTTGTGTGCAATTTTTCAAAATAAATAATTAGAAATAGAATGGTAAGCATATGTCAAATAATAAACATTAAATTCTGTCAAATTATATTTTTGCAACATTATATAGTACAAATTTTATCCATAAAGATCTAATGAATAATTTGAATTACATATTTATATATCTAAAATTTCACAGGATGTATATCATGGCACATAGCGTTTTTAAAAAGTGCTTAAAGGTGCTTATTTTCAATTTTCGTTTTTTAAAAGCACTTAAAGGTGCTTTTTTCACGAGGTGTTTTTAAAAAGTGCTTAATTTTCCCTTTACAAAAATGAGATTTTCGTAAAGGGAATGTCGATTGTCTCCGTGTATTATCTAAAAGCGTGCTTTTCACATTGTTCTATTCAACAAAGCACCAATCATTTTACATGTTGATGAAATACTTACGAGTTCGCATGTGCATCTACTAAGCTGGGTTCTGTGAGATTCTTGCACTCTCATGTGCAATTCTGTTGCATTTTGCAAGATATTCACAATTTTAGGCTTCATTTTTCACCCTCTGATATTGAACCAAAAAATCTCTTTATTTTATTGTGATCATGTAAAGTCTTTAAAAATTATTTTGTTAATGTATATAGTATACTTAAAAATATTTTTTCTTGAAAGATTTGGCTACACGCCCTGTATATGTTGAATATATTTGGAGCTACTTTTCAAAAAGCTCTAGCTTTGTATATGTGCAAGTGCTGAATACTAGTACACACATGAAGCTGGACTAAATTACATAAGCCTCTATGTCTTACATAAGCCAGTGCTAGTGATTTCAAATTACGGTTTAGCGAATGCTGTGAGTGGGCCTCCTAGTACAAATGTCATTCTTCTTACTCTGTACTGTTAGCAAAATTTTTGAATATCTTCATTCTTAATCCTATCCCCAAGAACCAGTTTGATTCCTGGTTATGATGGATCACAATTTAGCTAACATCAAAATGTAAACTTGTCAATTGTTGCGTATTTTACAGGTTAAATTTATTTTTAGCCTCCTTGTAAAACTCTGTGAATACAAGGCAAAAACAGTCAAATCCCGTTTTAACGAAATCCGAAATAGGGAAGTTTTCAATATAACGAATATTTTCCGAATCCCCAAATGAATCTCCTTAGAAACAATGAATTAAAAATACCGATATTACGAAAATCGTTATCCGATTTGACGAAAGTGAATATGAGCAACAATTCTCATTTTCTCTCATCTTCAAACGTACACAATGATCTCCGAATTCAAATATTTTTGCATCTTCAAAATAATCAGATATGTAAAGGACATGTCAAAAAAGAATTACTCGGAAGGGACCACCCTGAAAAGACTAAACCCCACCCTATCCATGTTTGAAGAAGTAAAATTGTAGCATGTGGCTTTCCAATTCAGTTGTTTGAAAATGTGCATAATTTGGAGAAGTTAGTAATTTCTATTGATTCTAAATCATTTGTACAAAAAAAAAAATTACCGGTTACATAATTTTTGATAGGTAAGTGATAATAAATCCATTGTTCCTTTAAATTTAATTGTTTTTGAAAGCTTTTAAAATATTGATTTAATATTTTCTACATGTAGGTCAAAACTGTAATTAAATGCAATATTTTTTTTTTATGCAACAATTTCCAATGTAAAAATGTAATTTTGGTTAATGTTGAAATTCGTAATATCCGTATAATGAATTTTGTTTTTGCGTAGCGCTTGGGTCCCTAGGAATTCGCTAAAACGGCATTTCACTGTATTGCATTGTAATTCGTTTTTCAAAACTTATTCATCACATTTCAGTTATCCTCTTTCCCAAAAATTATGTTAGTTTTTTATTGTAGGTGCTCTTCCGATATGCATTGGCCTTCCTGAAGTCTTTTGAGAATGAAATTTTACAAATTAAGGACTACCTTGCATTAAATAAACACTTGAGAAGTATTGCAGAAGAATGCATTGATATTAAAAAATTAACACATGTAAGTGCATACAATAAATTTTTTTGACTGATGATATTATGTCTTGATTTTCAGAAACAGTAATTACTATTGTAGTATAATTATTCAATAGGCTCAAATTCTTGTTTTGTTTTTTTAAACTGGTAATAGTGTTGAACTTAAAAAACTTGAATTTTTAAAATTTGTTTTGTTTTTGCTGGAAAAAATCTAATAATGAAATTGTTTGTTGCTTAAATTTAAACAAATTTATGGTTTCAATTTTAGATAGCTTTCAATGAGCTTAATCCCTTTCCACAGAAGATGGTAAACACTAGAAGGAGTCATAACTTCCAGATTATTCGAGTAAGCATTTCTCATTGCTTTAATTTTCTGAATAAGTTTGTTTAAAAGTGTGGGTAATTTTCTCTGAGAAAAATGAAACAGAGTTATATTTTCTTTTATTTCTGTAGCTTGTGCACACATAAATTTCACCAAGAATATAAATAATGAAACTAATTGGGGTTAAAATAAACACAAATGAAATACAGAAATGGACAAAATATTGATTAGGTTCTCCAGACAAGAACCTTCCTCAGTGTCTAAATAAATACCAAATGACATTAGGAAAAGTAAAGAGATTGAACTCTTTCAATGTGAGTTAACCAATCAAGACAGGAGAACAAGTTTGAACAAGATAATAAAAAGAAAGGTGATATGAAACAGGTGTGAGGGAGATTTTGCAGGAACCCCAGGAGGCAAAAGATTAAATTAGAATAGATTTCCATAAATTCAGAAAAAGGATAGTAGAACTTAATTATTAGAATTTTTTAAAGCAGAAATCAAGTTCAGTAAATGAAGAGTTGCAATGAATGACATACCTGCCAAGTCTCCTGTTTACTTGTATATTCTAAAATTTCTCTGTATTTGTTGAAGGAATTAGAAAAAGAATAAAATATCTGCTGATGGCAAAAATACTTCTCTTGTTCCTCAACAGATGGTGCTATTGCCAGCACTGCAGTATGTTGAGTGTTAATTGTTTGAGTCAAGCCGTGATGGCTAAGGGGATAGAGCGCTCGCCTTCCAGAAATGACTGGTAGATACAAATTCCACATCCGACTGACGGATGCGGAATGCATATGTGTGAAATATCCTCAATGGTAGACGGATCGCGGGTAAGAGTCCCCTTGTCATCAGGTTAACTGTTGGAGGTTTTGGTGGTTATCCTCTTCATATAACTCAAATGCAGGTTAGCTCCATAAATTTCTCCCAATGCTTGATTTAGGACTTCTCTTGTCTTCTGAATTGGATTAAAAATAACAAGGCTGCAGAGTGGAACATCAGTAGTTGTAAACTAAAAATTAGATAGGTTAGTAAAATCTCCATTGTTGGCAGGTATGGAATGATTTTAGCAGAAAGAAACTCAAATCTGTGATTAAAATTCCTATCTAGAACAATTAAAGATCATTTATTATCCTGATTTTTGAGAAATCTTTCATACTTTTTAAGTTAAAGGGTGCAAATAATTTGTCCACTATATAATAGACCACATACCACACTGACAAAAAATTTGATAAATGTCCCAGCTATTTATATCAGAAATAGGGTCTTTAAGGATGGTGAAATATAGTTTGTTTGCGGAGAAGAAAATGACTTTAAACTCAAATTTAATCAAAATCTTATCAATTTAGGAGCTGATTTTCGAATAATAGGGTAAACCAAATTAGAGTGACCTTTGGATTGTTTGATGAAATTAATGTTAGAAAGAAACCCATAGTCAACAGCGATAGCTTTAAAATAAATAAGCTCGCTGAGAAGATAAGAACACTTGTTTACCATGATTCAAAAATTTGTTCCATTAGTTATCGGTTGGTTAGGGAGATGGGATGAAATATTATGAGGAGGGAGTAAAATCACAAACTATAACGGTTTCTAGAAATTTATTGAATTACGACTAATAAGAACATCTAAGAAAGGTAAACTACTATTATTATCCTATATAAACTTTAACAGAGTGCAAAGAAATATAGAATTATTATTCTTGAGAACGTAATCAATCTCAGCATTGTTTATCAATTGTCAACATATCTTCTATAAAATGGGAACTTTAATAAAGTTTCACTTCAAAACAGGGCATAATACAAGTAAGTCATTTAAGAATGGGTTGAGAGGATTATCCATAGTAAATTGCATCAATCATTCAATAAAATGAAATGGTAAATTTTTTCAGCCCCTTTTTAAGTTGTATATTATGAATTCTATAGATCCTTACATTGAATTTATGTTTGAATTGGATAATAATAAATGTTTATCATTCTTAGACGATCTTATTGCTCGTAATTGTGAAGAATTTTACTCTCATCGGAAACAGCTTGCGATTGCCTCGTAATCTTTCATCCTATCCCCCTGACCAACAGATAGCTACCTTGCAAACACTTGTTTACCATTCTTCAAAACTTTCTTTTAATAGATATCTTATCTAAGAAGGGCTCGTTTAATTTAAAGCTATCACTGATTTTCTCCTAAAATTATTGATTCCATCTTAAAAGAATCAATCCAACAAACCCTCTAATTTGATTGTTTTATCCTATTAATCAAAAATCAGTTTCTGAATTGCTAAGATTTCACCGAACTTAAAGACCCTATTGCTGATATTAATAACTAGAAAATTCATCAAGTTTGTTAGTGTGATTTATCGTATATTGGAAGAACTAAATGTATGCTTCGACTTTAAGCAACATGAAAGATCAGGATATTAAATGCCTTATGTAGTTGGAATTTTAATCAGAGTTAGCTTCTACTAAAGATAATAATAATTCTACTAAATATTCTTTATCATTTTTCTAGTGAACTTGATTCCTTGTAATTCTCTTCATATTTTGAGAAATTCTAATGATTTAGATCTTTTTAGTATGCTAGCGGTATAAAAATCTATTCTAATTTGATCTTTTGCCCTCTGGAGTTTCTTCCCTTCCTCCTTACACCTGTTTTTTTATTATCTTGATTGGTTAATCCACTTTGCAGTAGTTTATCTGTTGTCTAGAGAACCAGAACTTATACTATGTTCTGTTTTCCGCTTTAGTAATAAAAAATATTCTTTATCATTTTAAACTAAATGTGGCTGGGGAGAGTTTTGTTCTTTTTTAAATTAAAGGAAAGTGGTTGTTTTTACTTGTTCAGTATATTTAGGCTTTACCCAGCCAAGCAGTCTGCGTCCCTCACTGAAGCCAGTGGCTGCAAATTCCGCTCATGTCATGGATAGTTCCCTCTCTGTGTGTTGTTCTATGTCGTGTGAATGTGGCCCACCCTATTAACTGTCTGTGGCAGTGAGGCGTGGGTAATGCTACTCGCCTCCTTAACTTAGGTACAGGGATGCCCTAGGGCTAAAGAGAATAGAAGGGCTAGTTCACTCCGCTCTTAGAGCTGAAGCTACCATTTCCCTCCTCATTACGTCACTGTGTCCACAGATCTCGGAGATGGCAAGCAAAGATTTTATGATAATTTTGCATCTTTCTCTCTGTAAAAATAAATTAGTCTTTTTCTGTATAATAGCTTTCAAACTTTACGTAATTAACACATTATTTCCGTTCATAAACATAGTTCAAAGAAACTTTCTTGGCCATTATATTAAAAAAATACCATTTTAAACTTATTTAAATACTTTATTTTAAAAAGTTCAGTTTTAACTTTAATTATTAAGAAAAATGAAAGCATATATCGACACTTTTTTTATCTACATATTCTTTTATAACAATAAGTTGAGTTAAATTTAGAATCCCTGATTTTAAAATATGCCGTTAAAAGCAATTTGTTCATACTTAATCATTAGGAAACATCAACCTTAAACGCTAATTACTGAAACAAAATAATAATTTAGGTTCAAAATGAAATTAGAAATTTTAAATTTTTTATAGATCTTTAAATTTAAGAGAATATAATTTTTAAAAAAATCATAAATATTTAGAATACCTACATTAAAAAATATGTTATGAAATTAGGAGAATTTGACACTATATATTTTATTTATACTTTTTACTTACGTTTTAATTTTTTGAAGTAACGAGGTGGTTTCTATTCAGGTAACGAATTTTTATAAAAGTTCTTAACGAGAGAAAAAACGTATTTCTGTTTTATATTAACTGTGCCATTTCGGAATCCATTCTTTACATAAGTTGTTCATTTACTTTAGGGAACACGCGGAAAATTATATTTTTTCCTTTTGTTTTTCTATCAGAATTTTGCAATCGCGCAAACTGGCTATTCGTTAATAGTCTTAAATTTTTGTAAATTCACTGCAAAAACTGAGGAAAGTCATTATAGAAAATAACAAATGTCTTAGAATATGTCACAAAAAGAAATGCTCCAATATTAGTTTGAGTTAGTAAAGCCGAACGCTCTGTTCTTGAAGTAAAAGTTCGAGCTTTGCCCCAAAGTGACAACACTAGAGAAAATCGGAGGATTGGCGCGGCGAGAGTTTCTTCAAAGGAGTGAACTAGACCTTCTATTCTCTTTAGCCCTGGGGATGCCCACTGGTTAACGTTAAATGAGCAGCCCTTCCTGCATCTTCCAAGGTGAAGAAAGACAGTTCTGCGCCTGCCGTTAAAAAAAAAAAAAAGATAGTTGGGTTTCTACTATCTTTGAGATTTTGAACCCAACCTACAAGACTAGAGAACTCCTGGATCAAATTAGCCTTCATGAAGGACTTTTCTATGGAACTAAGCCACATTTGCGTTAATGGAGAGAAAACCAATGAAAGCTTCCCTAATTGGAATACTAAAGATTTTTTTTTTTACTTACCCTAACAGTAAGGAGAATCTAACATATTAATAAACCCATGACTCTAATTGAGAATATGCCATGGCCTTTGTATTGTAGATTTTGGACTTCAACCCACCGCCGCTTCTGCACGTGAAAAGTCGTAATTCAACCAGCAGTCTTAACTGTGTAGCAAAACCGTTTTTTTCATGTTATGAGATCAGTGAAAGGGGTAAAAACATTCTCCCAATTTTGCCCATTGTCTGAACCGCCAGTGGATTAAAAGATTAGGATTAGTTAGACATAGTGTTAACTGTTTAGAGGAAAGCGTTGGAGGTACTTCAAGCTTTAAACTCACTTAAACTGCTAATATCTAATTTTACTGCATTAAACCTAGTTTTAGCTTTCATTCTGTATTATGCTTATCTAACAACCCCAGTTAACTGGTGTTAGCTGGTTAAAGGAAAACATTGGAGATACTTCAAGCTTTAAATAGACTTAAATTGCTACTATCTAAAACCTGCGTTAAAACTAGGCTTATCTTTCATTCTATCATGCTTATCCAAGTAATCGTTTGCCCTAAATACGAATTTTATTTAGATTATGATTTTTCACTTATAGGCTCAGCTCGAAGAGTTGGAAAATGAGAAAAGGAAACAGAAGAAATCTAATTCTCAGGAACATGTTGCTAGTGCAGCATACATGAGTGAAGAGGATTAAAATTAGTGAACTAATAAAAGTGTAATGAGTTTTAATTAAATTGATCTCTGTTTTGATTTATCTGTTTTCGAGGTATTCTATTTTATGAAACAATTATATATATGGCTATCTCTACTGCAGTCAATTTAAGAAGGTAAGCTAGTATATATTAGTTTCTTTATACCTGTTGTATTATTTATTTACCTTGTCACCAGCAGTGGAATCCTGTTGATTTCAACTTCTCTAGTGTGGCCACAGAACAGGGAATTTTATCAATCTGGAAAAGATTGCAGAAATGTCAGGGAAAATAAATAAATTTATGTTTGAAATACTTAAAAGTCCAATTTTTCCCCCCGATTAAAACTGGCTTTGAAATATTTTTATTTTCATCTCTTATGTCTCATGTACTAGTGTTTTATTATACAGTGAAACCTCTCAGTAGCGACAACTGTACCGTTCCGCAGTAAAATGGTCGTTCTTAGAAGTTACCTCCATTGACTTCAAAATTTTTATCAAAGGTACATAGTTTTCCTCAAACGATTTTATTTTTAGTCAGTGTCATTTTCTATTTGCGGAAATGCCACTTCTGTTGGCATTTATAATAAAAATTTTCGTTTATAAAAACGATTCCAACTGATGTAATTATGCATAAAAACAAATTTACCAATCATAAATAATAAAGCTACTTTAAATAAATTAACAATTACGTTTTTTGTTCAAGTTTGCATTTAATTTTATATCTTAAAAATTAGCTTTAAAAGATGAGCATAGGTTTGTTTGATATGCTTATTTCTTTCTTCTAATTTAACTAATCAACATTAAAAGTAAATCATTGATAGCATTGGCTTCAGTACATTCTGATTGCAACATGAGATTGTATCATCAAAAAGAGAGATTAGAGACTCGCACAAATATTTTGAATAGTTTTTAATCTACTTATTTGCCCTGTTAAATTTGTTTTAATATTTTTCGTGTTTCCTTATTTGACCTTTTCTGCGTTTGATGCAGATGTTTGCCCAGTCGCTGGGCGAGGTTTTAATGGTCTGTTATAAAGGGGTTTTTTTTCAACACAAAGTGTATGGAAAAAGTGACCTCCCTAAAGTGATCGTAAATAGAGGTGGTCTTTCCTGGAGGTTTCACGGTACATTCAATGTTTAATAGTTTGAGTTCCAAGCAGCGCGATCACACTGTTGATCAATATGATCACATAGATTTTTCAATTCATTCTACCTTTTTGGGGATACACCAAATTTAAAATTGTTAAACAGTAAATCTAGATTACTTTTTTTAGATACTTTTTGTGTTGCTTCATCTAATCATTTTGAAACACGCAATTATTAGCAATGAGACAATGAAAAACACGATGACAAACGCAAGAATACGTCCGATCGCTTTGCAAACTGCAATAAATGTGACGGACCGATGAGAAAAAGACGCGATACCTAACAAATACAAGAAGCGCTATTGCTCCAATTGGGATTCATCGATGTAAAATAAACAAAGAATTATCGCACAGCTTGGTATTTCTTGACATAAAAAGAAACAAGCGCTATCACGCTGCTTTTTGTACTAATTTAGAGGAAGCGCGGTTGAGCTGTTCGGGATTCTTCGACAGTGTTTTTTTCAATACCTCCTGGGACTCAAACGGTTAAAAATAAAGCATAACTAAAATACTATCAACAAAATGTAGGCCACCTTTTACAAAAATTAGGGAAATTTGATAAAAGTAGCCAGGAAAAGTCAAGTACCTTTTTTCTTTAGTGTTTGTGGCCACCTTCTTCTTCTCCAATCCAAATCCTCAGGTATTCCAAACTGATTTTGCTTCTATCGAATTTAGGCATTCTGATGAGTATTGTAAATTAATTTTTTAGTCAATCTCTTGGACAATCGATCAGCTATTGGATCAGCAGGATTCTACTGAATAAAAAAAATAATTCCTGAGATATATTTTAAAACACTATACATGATATTTTTTTATATAAATTTTTGTGAAACTTATACACCTAGTTAATAATGAATTGTTTTTTTCTTATATTATGAATCGTTTTTAAATTGTGTAACGAAACTTAGGTTTTTAGTCACAAACTTGTGCCATAGTCATTGTTTAAAAATGTTGCTTATTAGTTATTTCAATTATACAGTACTGAAAAGTGTGCGTTCTCATTCCAAATAAATTTTAACTCTGTGATACTTTTACCTTATATTTCTGTTAAATACGGAAGTTTGATATATGCATTATTTTTGGAAACAACAGTTAAACAACGTCATTGTGAAATAATTATAAGATTTTTTTTATTCAAATGAAAGCTTAAGAAAGTAACAAAAAATCTTTTTATAAGAAATGAGCTTATTTCACATATTCTAATAATTTATAAAATTTTAAGTTTCAAAATGGATAATGTTAAAGCATAATAAATGATTTTCAATTTAAATTATAAATTGTCAGCTGTTATTTCTGAAGCTTTGATTCAATTTAGATTTTAAAAAGACAGTGCAATTTAATTTTTAGAGCACTCCAATTTTGTTTGGTTTTCAACCTTAAAAATGTGAATAATCCCGATTTAATGAATAAAATTTCCATAACCGATAAATCGTGGTTTGATTTAAAAACTTTATGCAATTTAATGTTCAACGCATTCGCTATGCTTCTGAAGATAAAATCCTGTATAGGAAAAATTGCAACCATTTTATGAATAAAAAACATAACAGTTTAATTTTTTTATTTGAACCGTCAAGTTAGCTTTTACTAACCAATGCCGGTGTTTACTGTTGCCTACTTGAAGCTTAAAATTTTAATTCTGTTTTACTTTTAATTGCTACTTATTACATCTTGAAATAAAAATAAGCCCAATGATTGATGAAATAAAAAATATTAATAGATATATGGCATTTTTTTTCTTTTGAGTATTTTAAATTATTTTTGTAACTTAATGTGATTGTAACTATGTATATAAGATTGATATTTCAAATATAAATACTGAAAATCTGAAGAGAAAAAAAAAAGATTTTCTGTTAGTTAGAATTACAATTATTTGTTATATGTATTTGTTGTGAATCATTTATTGCTCATTAGAAATATATATAGAATTTTGATATTTTTACGACTTACTAATGCTTTACATTAGTTCAATGTGTGAGTTATCATGTTTTGCATATAGTTAAAAAGCAACATTATTTTTTGAAAATTTATTTTAAAAATATATTTGCATACAATGTTGTAAGAAAGAAATATTTATATTTTGTGATAATTATATTAATAAAAAATTATTAATAATTTTTGTGTATATATTTTTACATCAACTATGATGTGATTGCTGTTTCAATCGTTTCAACCTACTTCAGTGGCTCAGAATCTGGCAATTGTACCACAAATCGGCTCAAAACTGCTCTATTTATGTGTTTCACAAAATGCTCTAAAATAATTACTCACTGTTGACCTTTCCGCCACAAAAGCCACAGAGGACATAATGATTTATAACCATCGTTGAATTGCCCACCCAATTTAGGGTTTACGACTATCAATGTTCAACTTCGTGACCTTGTCATTTTGAACCCGATCCAGAATACAAGGGAACACCTGTATCAAACATTGGAGGAAATTCGCCATCGTGGAGGACTTTTTGATGGAATTAACCCGCATTTATGTTACATAGTGAGGAAAACCGCCGAAACCTCCCGTTGTTAGCCTGATGGCAAGAGGACTAACTCATAATCCGTCTACCACTGCGGATATTTTATGTGAGCCGGATGCGGAATTCGAATCGACCAGCCAGCGTTGGGATTCGGACCCGGTTCACCTCATAGGCAAGTGCTTTATCCCCTGAACCATCACGGCTCGAGGACATTTTGATTGCCAGATTGCAAAATATGAAAACAAAAGCACAAATTGAGATAGCGTAACTAGCTGAGTTTTGTTTTAAAGTGCGTTCTTACTGCATTACTGAAGTGCGTTTGATTTGTTAGTTACCAAGGATGGGTCCGAAAATGGATGTGCGCAAGGTAATATTATACTGGATAATTTAAAGAAATTGACTATAAATAATTTTAGAAAATAAATATTTAAGAAAAAAATAAATAAAATAGAAAAGAGAAATAAGCATGAATCGCCTGTTATGCACTTAAATTTAGCCACGGATTTGCCCGAAATGGATTTGCACATGGAAAAATTATATAAATTAACAAAGATATATTTTTAGTAAATAATTTTAGCCACGGATTTGCCTGAAATGGATTTGCACATGGAAATATTGTATAGATTAACAAGGAAATTAATTAGTAAATAATTTTAGCCACGGATTTGCCCGAAATGGATTTGCACATGGAAAAATTTTATAAATTAATAAAGAAATATTTTTAGTAAATAATTTTTAGCCACGGATTTGCCAGAGATGGATTTGCACATGGAAAAATTATATAAATTAACAAAGGAATTTTTTAGTTAATAAATTTGACCACGGATTTACCCGAAAGGAATTTGCACATTGAAAAATTATACAAATTAACAAAGACATTTTTAGTAAATAATTTTGCAAAAAAAGAGTGCTTTCTAATATTGTACCAATACAGCCAAAGCTAAGTATATCAATGCAATAGTGTGAGGAGCACTCAGAAAAGAAAAAAAAATTGAAACAAAACAGAACACTTATATCACGTAAAAAACTGAAAATGAAATGTAAAGAAAAAACAACGTAACACAAAACGAAATCTATAAAGCAAGTAGCAAATTCAAATGTATAGTGTATGTGTATATAACACATCGACAGATAAGTTTCCGGTCTGACATACAAATGGCGCACTAAATGCGGAATTAGTATTTTGTTTAGCAAGTCCTAATCTTCAAATAAAAGGTGTCAAAATTTTATAACGATCTGTAGATTGATTTTAATCGATCACCAATTTATATGATTGAAACAATGGATAAAAAAGAATTTCGTGTTCTTATTGAACATTGTTATTTAATGGGAAAAAACACGGTAGAAACTAAAGCTTGGCTCGATAAGTGCTATCCGGGTTCTTCACCAGGAAAATCGGCCATTATTGACTGGTTTGCTGATTTTAAACGTGGTCGTACAAATGTTGAAGATGCGCCACTCTCTGAACGCCCTAAAGATGTGGTATATCCGGAAAACATAATAAAAGTCCACAAAATTGTTATAGAAAACCGCAAAGTAAAGTTGCATGACATAGCTGATACTCTAAATATATCAAAAGAGCGTTTAGGCTTTATTTTGCACGAACATTTGTTTATGAGAAAGCTGTTTTTGAAGTGGGTGCCGCGTGTGCTTAACAGTTGACCAAAAACAACAACGAATTGGCGATTCCGAGAGCTGTTTGACGTTGTGCCAGACACCCCCTATTCACCCGCACCCACCCTATTCACCAGATTTGGCTCCTAGTGACTTCTACTTGTTTGTAGACTTGAAAAAAATGCTCTCGGTTAAGAGATTCAGCACGAATGAGGAAGTGATTGCCGAAACAAACGCCTATTTTGAGGCCAAAGATTAAAATCACTGTAACTTTAAAATCAACTTACAGATCGTTATAAAATTTTGACACCTTTTATTTGAAGGTTAGGACTTGCTAAACAAAATATTAATTTTGCATTTAGGGCAACATCTGTATGTCAGACCGGAAACTTATCAGCCGATAAGTTAAGTAGCGAATTCGAAAAAAAATTGCAAAATTCAAAAATATGAAAACAGAAGCGCAAATTAAGGTAAAAACGTAAATAGGGGAATTTTGTTTTATAGGGCGTTTTTACTGCAGTACTGATGCGCGTTTGATTTGTTAGCTACCAAGGAGAGAGAGCACAAATAGGATAAAAAGAGAAAAGAACATTAAAAAGTTTTATTTACTGCGCTTAAGCCTCTAGTATATAGAACTCAAATTCTGCTTATCTTTTCATTAATCTTTATTATTTTCCATGTTCACTTTTAACTTTATATATATATATATATATATATATATATATATATATATATATATATATATATATATATATATATATATATATATATATATATATATATATATATATATATAATCATGACGTCATCAAATCTCATTACTAAGAAAGTTACATAATATTATTGAAATATATACAATAATTATTTCAAAACTTTACCCATAACTTTAAAATGTATTTTAAAAATAAAGCAGCAATTTATACACCATCAATTAGCTGTTAAAGTAATAATAAAAAGTTGAAATTTAAAAAAAAAAAGGCAATATTCAGTCATTCTTTATAGCTGTCACGTAATATTATCCATGTTTAAGTCTTCTTAAACCTTCTATGCTTAAACCTAATTAGGCACCAATCGTTGCAAATCTGGTTATTCCATTTACTGATTAAATATATTGGCTTCCGCCTTCTTTACATATCATTAAGATTATGGCTGCCTGTTCTTCAAGGCAAAAATTTTAGCCAAATTAGATTTGTTTGCCATAAAGGCATTATTGGGCGCGTACTCCTTGTGTTTACTTAGTTTATTAAAACAAATTTTTACTTCAGATTGTATTAAAACTGAAGAATTTTACAGACATAAGATTTCACGAGTTAAGCTACAGCCTGATATACAATACTGATTGAATATGCGTTGTTTTAAGATTCTATCTTTTTCCAAAATAATTATCCTTTTTTTAATATCTCTGTTTAATAATGAATTAACGCTAAATGGATTTTCCTGCAGATTGAATATGTTCTATGTATGATTGAATATGCGTTGTTTTAAGATTCTATCTTTTTTTCAAAATGACTATCCTTTTATTTAATATCTCTGTTTAATAATGAATGAACGCTTAATGGATTTTTCTTTTAGAGTGAATATGTTCTATGTACGATTGAATATGCGTAGTTAAAAATAATTTCGATCTTTTTCAAAAATAATTATATAATTATACTTTTTTTTAGATCTTTGTTTAATAATCAATTAACGCTTACTCTATTAGATTTTTTCTGTAGATTGAATATGTTCTATGTATGATTGAATATGTGTTGTTTTAATGTGATTTCTATCTTTTCCCAAAATAATTATCTCTTTTTTATATTTCTGTTTAATAATGAATTGACGTTTAATGGATTTTCCTGTTGATTGAATATGTTCTATGTATGATTGAATATACGTTGTTAAAAATGATTTCCATCTTTTTCAAAAATAATTATCTTTTTTTTTCATATAGATTCTTTTTCCAAAATAATTATCCTTTTTTTATATCTCTGTTTAATAATGAATTTACGCTTAATGGATTTTCCTGTAGATCGAATATGTTCTATTTATGATTGAATATGTGTTGTTTTAAGTTATTTATAAGTTTTTCCCAAAACTATTATCCTTTTTTATAATTCTTTTTAATAATGAATTAATGCTTACTGTAATGAGTTTTCCTCTAGATTGAATATGTTCTATTTATGATTGAATATGCGTTGTTCTAAGTTATTTATAAGTTTTTTTCAAAACTATTACCTTTTTTATATCTCTGTTTAATAATGAATTTATTTACTCTACTGGATTGCCCAACAGACTATTTCCTACTTTCTATTCATATATTTTAAAGTAGTTTTATAAAAAATTGGAGAATTTTCGGAAAAAAATATATATCGAAATAGATAAGTTTCTTTCCGCTCATTTGCTTGCTTGATATTTTATATAAGTTTCTGAAGTATTACAAAATTCGAATGGAATCGGTTAAAAAGCTTTTGAGAAATTAAAACTTAAAAAAAAAATAATAATTTTAAAAACTTTTTTGAGAGACTTTGATCGATATGATTAAAATGTCGCATTTTGATATTAAAATTACGTAGTTTAAAATATCTCGTTACAATATTACGTAGTTAAAATAAATGTAGAAATTCGAGTACCCTACAACTCAAAGAAAATATTTTTTCTTTATCTAGTTTTATTATTGGTGGTCTTTTAAAACTAACCAAATATGTATCTCAACTTTTTTGCTGTTATTGAAAAAGGGAGAACAAGTGGAAACAATTTGAAACAGGAAGCACTTCAGCACCTGCTCCCCTTTTATCGATTATACGGAAGGAAAAAAAAATCAGTTCTGTAAAATAAGAAAAAAAATCCTTATTGTTAGGTTTTACTTATGATTCGTTGCAATAGATTCAATTTTTTAATTGCGAAACATAAACCTAACAAAAACAATTTGAGTTTAATAGTTTGTTTTTAAAAAATAAAATTTCGGGAATCGTGTTAAAATACTAGTATGTATACATTTTAAGAACGCTCCTCTAAGACGTCAATTCACCAATTTTTTTTGTTTTTGCCTGTCTCCATAGAGACAGTAGAGTTTTTGTCTTCCTGGTGGAGAAATTTTGCTAAGTGTTTGTCAAACATTAACTGTAACGCTAACCTTCTTTGCTACCCTTAGGGACACGACGATTTGAAAGGAAATTTTCACGCATGTGTTGTGAAGCTCAAACAGCTTTAGAGTTAGGAGAAACCGTAACGATTCGCAAAATCTCTCTATTGACTTCGATAGAAACGTTTAGTTGATGCTGTAGAACACTCTACTAATTAGTATTTTTTTTATCAGAATTTTATTAATTTTTAGTCATTTTTTAAAAAATTAATTTCGTTTTAAGATTAGTCCTAGTATAAAATTGAAAAAGTAAAAAGGAATTATATACTTCCAAGCAATAGAAAAACCATCGTAAGTGACAAAAAATTCAAAATTTAGATTTTTTATATACTTGTTATTTTTGTAAGATAAACTACTTATTGCAATTTTTTTTTATCAGTTTCTTGAAATTTTATTTTAGAGTTCATAACTTTAGCAATAGAACGAAAATAGTTGTCAAGCCACTTTTCTCAAATTTCTTTATTGCAATTGCATGGCAGTATATTGATAAGGTATCGAAAAACATTTATGAAATATCTATGACACTGTAGACATCTATGACACTACGAAAATACAAATCAAATTCACTAGTATATACGACATGTTAACTCGATTCTATGAAACATTGGTGAACTTCAGACATGCCTACCTTGACAGGAACGACTGCATTAAACAGTTGACTTGCTTCTTGTGACACCATCCACCTCCGCGCGCTGTTGCTTCTCAGTCTCGACTGAGTAGCAACTCGTGAAAACGTACTCTTTCAATAAAAATTTTCACTGATTTCATTTTTCTGCTGGTGTGGTTTTGAAAGCATTTATAAAATTTTTTATAATTAGAGTAAACACTTCCTGTTGAGACAGCTTTCAAAGTACGCTAGTTTCTTAACTTGAAACGGTTATTGGCAAATTCATCTTTTTGAAAATGTATATTTATTCCATTTGAGATTAATCATACGTTTTCATGATGGATTAGAAATGCAAGTTTTGAAATGAAGTTAAAAATAAAAGTAATTTCATAAAGAAAAAATTAGTGTTAAACTTTATGATTTGCCTATTTGGCCAATGGTGCACAAACGCACTATTTTATATTTCTTTAATAAAGAATTATTTTTCATTCACGAAACTTTTTTTTTTTTGTCTTAATGAATGTAATTTAAGCCTAGTTCAATGAAAATAATAATATAATTAATATAATTTTTATGCTCGACCTAAAATGGGTTAATAAAGTTTAAGCACGAAAACTTTCAAATCTTTAGGTGCATTTCTGTGGGCTACAGAGTGACACGCGTAGAATTTTTCAAAACAAGTTTAACAGTAAATACTTTTCGGACCAATAATCGAATGTTAAAATGTTCTTCTTTTTTTTCCCTGTACAATTTTCTACAAGCCTTCCCGATTTCTTATGTTTGTGTCTTATAGTTTTTGCGCAGCAACACAAAATCGTAAAGTTGAACACCCAAAACAGCGGTGGCATCATTCATGATCTTTTAATAAATAGAAAAAAATTAAACAAATAACCAAACATTAAAAAAAGAATATCATAATAATCCCTATAACCTTTTAGAAAAGGCGTAGGGAATCAGTTCTTGAGCTAAATTAATAGTTTCGAATATGAATAAAAATTTGTCTGCACTAAAGAGTCTGTTGCACTTTTTTTCTGCGACTTGGAGACTCTGAAGACTAAATAAATAAAAGAAAAAATCTACATCATGAATTGTTCTAGACAACTAAATGAAATGTATTTACTGTTCAAAATTATTAAAGAATTGTTAAATATACATGTTTCCTAAATAACTTATTTATATTTATTTAGGCACACTTCATTAAAATTTCCATTCTTTTCCGCAACAGCCTTACTTCAACAAACATGGCTTTAACTATATTTTAAACTAGTGAGCGATATCTCCATAGTTTTAAACTCATTTATTTTTAATTGCAGTTGTGGATAAATATTGCATGGTAAAATCTCCGGAGATCAGCATCTCAATTTTTCACGCATTTTAAACCATCCTATTCATTATTAAATGTATCGTTAAAGAGTTTTTTATTAGTTGTAGGAATTGGATTTTTTCTCCTTTGAAAAGGTAATCTCAATTGTCATTATGTTTTACTTTATTTTTAGTTTGAAGACTTTAGAAATGAAAAAAAAAAAAGAATTTGTTTAGTTTATGATAATGCGACGTAATGTTCGATAAAAATATTTAATTTAATGCTTGCTTAAACATAATATTTTATTGTAAAGTTAGAAGTCACTAGTTTAACATTTCTTCTAAATTGTGTTAACGAAAAAAAAAAAAAAATTGTTGGCACCAATTATAATTTTAAATATGCTTATGAAGTTTACTCTATATGGGCAGGATTATGGTCTCTACATGGTTATTTTTATATCCGGCGTTGAACAGCCGACCCAATTTTGGTTTACGACTGCTAATGTTCAACTCCGTAGACTTGTCAATTCGAATCCAATCCAGAAGACGAGGGAACAATAGCCTTTAAATTTTGGACCCAATCATCCAAATGAGAAGAGAACGCCAGTATTGGGAGAAATTTGCCTTCGTGGATGAGTTTTTGATGCAACATTTGCGTTGCACGGTGAGGAAAACAATAAAAACCTTCGAAGGTTAGCCAGACCGCAAGGGGACTCTAATCCATGATCCGTCTATCATTGAAGATATTTTACGTCAGCACTGTGGGCGATGCGAGCCGAATTTGGAATTTGTATTGACCTGATCATCTTTAGGATTCAAGCCCAGGTCGACTCATTGGGTGGCGGGTGCCTTGTCCCCTGATCCACCCCGGCTCTTTCTGCCAGTGTATGTGCTATATGGTGCTCTATAGATGGTCTCCTCTATAATTGCAATATGGAGAATTTTTTAAAGCGAAATAATTTTATAAATTATCGCACCTGCTGGCTATTGCTCGAACAACTCCGAAACAGCTTGCGTAGTTCCTTTCGTAGTATCCGGTTCCTGCTGTGCTGTCCCGCCGCATATTATACCCTTACGAAAATTCAAGGTATATTTAAGGTTGATTTGAGGTATTTTCGAGGTATCGAGGCTGTTTTGATGTATATTTAAGGTTGCTGAGAAAAGAGCAATAAAAACTATACCTCGTAAAGGTTGTAATTAAGGTGTAGGGTAAACTAACCAGTGAAGGAACACTTAAGCTTCGCTTGCCTTTTAAAAAATCATATTAATTTCAAAATTCGTAATTTTAGTTAAATGACAGTGTCCACATATTTGTTACTAATTGCAAATTATGTAAAAAAAAATTTAGAAAACTTACATAATATTGTTTTAAAGTTTTGGAGGTTCAAATAACAAGTAGTAAGAAGACCAAGTGAAGGAACAGCTCTTACCAGTGAATGAACACCCAGTAAAGGAACACTTAATTTTGGTTATTTTTTAATGCTCTTTATGAATTAATAAGCCTTACACATATTTAAAAACAAGCCTATTCTTGAAATTATAACATATAAATACTTGGAAAATGTAAACTTTTTTTTTTGTAATCATGAATTGAAAAGTAAAGTGTCAACATATTAACACATACTGTTCATTCACTGGGAAATCTATGCCCAGTAAAGGAACATGCCTGTTCCCTCACTGTTTAGAAGTTGTTTTTCGTATTTTTAACATACTTTTGATGCGGAGCATCACTAAAGGTACAAAAAAGGTAAAGTTTATCTTTTATTTTCATTAACTTAGAAAAAAAACCAGTAAAGGAACACTTGTTCCTTCACTGGTTTTTCATCGTTTTGTGATCCAGTGAATAAACGCCCCCTTATCTCAGTACTTTATTATGCTATGATGCTTAAAAAAATAAAACGTAACTTCAATAACTATATTTTGAATTCTCTTTATCACAGTGAGAAAAATAAAAATATTACATGCAATTAATTATACTATAAACATATAAATACAAACACTCACCTTATAATTTTTCAAAGAAACAAGATGTTACAGAGATAATAACAAATTTAAAATTTTTTCCAGAGAAGTCTATTTGACCAGGTAATCCAAAACATTGCTAGATGACTTCCTATTGTTTGGCACTAAGCTATTGTTACCAATCAATCTAAAGAAAAACTTTCAAATTCTTATTTTTAATCAATATATATGAAATGTTCCTTCACTGGTTGGTTTACCCTACGAGGTTGTTTTATTTGAGGTATTTTTGAGGTATCGAGGTTGTTTTGAGGTATATTTAAGGTTGCTGAGAAAACAGCAATAAAAATTATACCTCGTAAAGGTTGTAATTAAGGTGTACGAGGTTGTTTTATATACACTTCAGCTTGTTTTGAGGTTGTTTAAAATTCACTTCAAATCAACCAGACTGATAAGGTGATTTTTAAGGTATACCAGGTTGATATTTTTACACTTGTAACTAATGAGGTATTTTTGAGGTATAAAATTTTTTACCTTATTTCAACTAAAGAGAGTGAGGTATTTATTGAGGTATAATCAAAACAAATCGTAAGTCTTCTAAGTCATTCGTTTGTGACACCAAGAGTTTTAATTTTGCTATACATCGCCATTGTATCTATTGAATCCCATATAAACGCTGATAACTGCAATTGGCATGTTTTTTGGGCTTCCTTATTTTTCGGTTCAGTCTACGCAACTTTACCCATATTTCTCTTGCTGTTTTTACACATTGAAATTATATCACGTAATGGGATACCAGCAAGTGGCGTTGTGAAGGGTATCTCGATCCTGATTGGTTATTGAAACATGGCATTTGTTTAAGTTAGCAACTGTTCTTTCCATTTTATTTCGAGTAAGCCAAACACTTCAAGTATAAATTCTCTCAAGTGATATATATTATAGTCTTTCACAGAGATTTCAATTCTTTCACTATATATTTCTAACTCAACACAAAGACAGGCACGAAGCCATGCAGAACTTAAACAAACTAACTATGCATCGATGTTGCCAGGTGCACAAAATAAAAATATTTCACGGTTACAATAAAATACATATATAATAAATCTAAAGTGAAAAATATAAGTAAAAGAAGTAGACGAGAAAGAATTATATTTCAACAAATTCAATGTGTGATACGGTCCTGTATTTAATTAATTTCATTTTAATTAACGTTATAACTTATGTAGAGAAGCTTGACTCAACTTTAACACGCCATTTTTCCTATAAGCGATCAGCTAGCACTGACGTCGTAGGTCACTTGTGTGTGTGTATGTGGTCATCTTCTTCTTGAAGTGCAAGTACACAATTGACGATTCTGTTGCAGGTGAAAAAAATCCCTCGACCTCACGCAAAAACAGCTCTGTTACCTTTTTTGACCTCGGCTATTTTTCGGTCGCATCGGATTTCAGCTGAAGCACCATCGCATTCTGGCTTTACAATTTCCTCTGAAAAAGCTCCACTTTTCAACTCCATCCAATTTTGTAAGTTTATCGCTAATAAATATTTCCATCGTTTCAAACCCTATTTCAAACTTATGCAGTTTGACTTAGCGAAAAGCCTAGATAAAGTCATTCTGAAGGCCATAACCTAATAACTTTTTATTAATAATGGAAAATGCTGAGTTAATAAGAATTTATTTACATAAAGTTAGAGAGAAATAATTTATTAAATTCTAATTATCTAACACTTTATTCAAACTATTGATAATAATAATTAATTGTTCAATTTTCTCGATAACGAATCTTGAACTTTATATTATCTTTCAATAAAAATATAAAAATTTTATCTAAAAGTTATGAAAACAACCTGTAAATTTTACTTAACGATGTTTACGGGCGCAATATAACTTAGCATCCCTTCTTTCTATTATTTTCTGCTGTTATTCAATTTCCGATTTCATTACAATTAAAGGCTTTAAAATAAAATTGGTGCTCCTTTATTATATTGTTAAGCAATCCCATTATATAACTTTAAAACTAAAAATTAGTACTTATCGGTTACTTGTACTATGAAGACAAGCTTACCAACAACTTTCGTTACCGGTTACATATAGGTGCATCGAATATGATAATATCGTAAATATTATACAATGTTGCAGTTGAAGCTATATTGATATACGATACTTTTGCGAAGGTTTTTTAAGTTACACGAAATATTTTAGTATTTTATTTCGTGCAAAGCATTAAAAATGTTTTATTGTTCGTGAATATTATACAAAGTTATAATTGAAGCGATTATTGAAATACGATACTTTTGCAAATGTTTCATAAGTTACACGAAATATTTTATTTCATGCAGAAAAATAAAAAAGCTTTTTTTTTTAAAAATTCATTAACACTTTTTTAGTTTTTTTTCCTAATATTTGGTTACTATTTCAGCTCATTAAATGTTTTTCGCTTAAATGATTATTTAACAATTGTGCAAAGCAATCTTATCTTGTATTACTCTAAAATTAAAAATTTTCTATCCATTATTCAATTGCATATGTTGACTGTTGATAGTTTTACACAAAACTTATTCTAAAAGTTAGCGCAACTTATTTAAAGTCTTAATAGCTTTTAAGCGGTTTATAATAAGTTTAGACACCTATTTAAATAATTATCGTCGCATAATAAAGTAATATAATGGGATTACTTAACAGCATAATAAAGGAACACAAATTTTAATTTAAAACCTTTAATTGTTACGAAATCGGAAATTTAATAACAGCAGAAAATAATACAAAAAAGGGTGTTATGTTTACATTGCTCCGGTAAATACCGTTTTATAAAAGATAAATAAAATTTACAGATTGTTTCATATTATTTTTATTATATAGCATCCGAAGATATTCAGATGTATTTTGTTTATTAACGACCATACCATGTGCTTTTTCTGTCGAATCAGAAAGCACGAAACGAAAGCCAGACGACAGTTACCTTTTTATAATATGTAGATATATATAAAAAAATTTAACGAAATAATTTAAAGATTATTTGTAGAAATATTTATTTATTAATATAATGTACTTAAGTTACTTCGACATTCCATCTAATAGAAAGTTAGATTCGATTGTAACTGTAATTATTCTTAGCCGCCATGACAGCAAGTAAAAGGGGAAAAGTTTTCTAATTGCTTTACTCTTTTAGGACTAATGGCAAATAAATGTCCATTCTCTTCTACCAGGGAAATTTTCTCATTTGCGGCTTTGCTAAATACAGTTGGAGGGGAATCAACTTAATTTGTCGCATAAATCACCTTAATTTTCTTTCAAGTCTGTTTTCTTATGTCTTCTTTTTTTTCTAGACAGGGCTGAATAAATTTTGTACATTTCTCTCCAAAAGTTAGAATAAAGCAGGCGATATTTTTGAAAAGTGTAAGAATTATTTTCGCATTATGTAGTATACATAATTGATTTTTTTATATTCTCTGTAGAAGAACCATTCAATTTAAAAGAATTGAAGTGAAATACATTTGTTTTACGTTATGTATAAACAAAATATTTTCCTTAAACATCAAAATTTGTCTTTGAATTTCAACGAGGCTTGATGAATTGAAAGTTATTTTAATTTTAATCTATGACACATTTAAAAGCATATGTTTGATTAAAAAAGTACATTAATTTCAAAATTAGAATTCTATGAACAGCATGATATTTTAAGCCCATGTGTGATTGAAAGAGAATAATAATTCCAAAGAAAGTTAAAAATGAATTCTATGAACGTCCAATGTTTGATTAAAAAAAGTACATTGATTCCAAAACCAAAAATTGAAAAGGAATTCAATTAACGTTTTCGAGCCTGTATTTGATTGAAAAAGAGCATTAATTCCAAAACCAAAAATTGAAAAGGAATTCAATTAACTTTTTCGAGCCTGTATTTGATTGAAAAAGTACATTAATTCCAAAACCAAAGTTAAAAAATCTATTAGTTCCTTATTTCCAGAATATTTCCCAAATAATCTTTCTGTAATACGATGTTTATTAATGTAGGAGTGAAATACTTTTTCTTTTGCTACAGGGTGCGGTAATAAAACTTGGAGAAAGTTATTGCATCATAAAGTAGAAGTCAACTAATTTCTTTTTAATTTGGGTGTTCATTTCTTTTTGTTTACCATTTTAAATACAAAATAGAAGAAGATTAGATGAAGATAATTTATAAATATATGAAGATTAGAGAAATTTAAAATCCTGCGGCTCATCGATGTAAATTTCAATAAACTTTTACGCTTCTGCATCGGTGCAAAAGGCTGTCACACTGAGAACAATTAAATTTATTTATTAGTAAAAATCTTCTTTTATTATTGTTGTACAGTATTCTCTCGATATCTCGAAAACCTTGTTATGTTGAAAAAATATTTTTCTCCTCGGTATTAAACAGTTCCTGGCCAAATCATTAGACGTACATTCAGATTCAATGTAAAGTCTTAATTATTATTATAATCTCAATTATCTTAATTACGTAGAATATTAGTTATATAACCTTATATATACAGCTTTATTTTTTACGCGAATGAAATCGGTTTGTACTTGTTTACGTTCGTGTATCAATTGGTTAACATTGTTTTGCAATTTGTTAAAAATAAATACGAATTGAAAGTATGTAAAAAATCTCATCAATAAAAACCAATTACATGTATGTTTAAATGTAAAAGTATTGCCTATAAACTCGTGCAAAACAAGTAATTATTAAAACATTACAGTGCGTCTGGTAATTTGGTTTAATTATTATAATATAATACCTGATATAATAAATATTCTATATTTATATAATATATTGTCTAATTTATCCTATAGTCAAATTTATATTATATATTGTCTAATGTAACCAACTGATACACGAAGGTAAACAAGGGCTAACCGGTTTCAGCCGCGTAAAAAACAATAAAGCTGTATAGTATCACCTGATAATTAAGATTTTACAGAGAATCTTAGAGTGCGTCTAATAATTTGGCCAGGGACTGTATATTCAACTAATGTTAATTTGGATGCCTTTGTCAAAGAGTTTCTTCTCAAAACTTTGTTATGTCGATTTTTTTTCGAAATAGAAAATTAATTTTTTCGGAAAAATCCCAAAACTAATTCTTTTAATGCATAATTATTTTTGTCTTTTGTATTTTTTCAAAACTAAAATTATCATTGTTGTATTTAGACGTATAGTCAACTATCATTACATACATATTTATTAGTAGTTTTTCTCATGTTTCATAGCTCTACTTTTTCATGAGTCATATTTTAGATTATTTATTCTACTTTTTAGAACATACTTAGTTCCGAACATGTTATCTCGATAACTTACTAACTCAAAATTTTTTTTAGTGTCCCTTCAACTTTGAGATATCAAAAGTTTGATCAACACAAATTAGTATTGCAATATTTCTAAACAAATTAGTTTTACAATAATTTTGACCCTTTTTCTACTTAAAAATATACTATAGATTAAAAAGTCATTCAGTGAAACTTTCAGGAAAGACCACCTCTCTGTAGCGACCACCTCCATTGATGACCCACTTTTGAGAGGAACTGAATTTTTTTCAAAGACTTCTTGTTGAAGAAAACCTTTAGGAGAAACCTCTCAAAACCTCTCTCAGCGACCAGGAAAACTTCTGCACCAAATGCAGAAAAGGTCAAATAAGGAACCACGAAAAAATATAAAAACAAGAAATTTTAAGAAAATAAATAAATGGATTAAAATGAATTTAACATATTTGTGTGAGATTCTTATTTAGAGAGATCCTTTTGACGATCTCGGAAAGACAACCTCATGTAGCAGTCAGAGTGCACTAAAGATGATCAATGATTTATTTTTAGAATTGAAAGTTAAATTAGAGAAAAAAAATTATTTCAGAAAAAACTAAACATCTCAAACAAGCAAACCTTTTCTCATTTTTTATAGCTAACTAATTTTTATGATACGAAATTAAATGCAAACTTTAAAAAAAAACATAATTGTCTATTTATTTAAAATAGTTCTATCTTTCATAATTGGTTTATTTGTTTATGCACATAATTATATCAGTTGGAATCATGTTTATTGACGCTAAATTTTATTTATCGATCCGGATTTCATGACGCCGACACAAGTAGCGCCAAGAAAATGACACTGACTATAATTAAAGTCGTTTGCGAAAAACCATGAACTTTCGATAACATTTTGAAGTCAATGGAGGCAACCCCTAAAAATGACCAACCTCCATTAACGACCATTTTACTATGGAACAGAGAGAGCCGTGATGGCTCAAGGGATAGAGCGTTCGCCTTCCAATGAGGCGAACCAGGTTCGAATCCCAGCGATGGCTGGTCGATACGAATTCCGCATCCGGCTTGCACCAACCACAGTGCTGACGTAAAACATCCACAGGGGTAGGCGGAACATGGGTTAAAGTTCACTTGCCGTGAGGCTAACCAGGGAAGGTTTTCGTGGTTTTCCTGTCCATATAACGAAAATGCGGGTTAGTTCCATCTAAAAGTCCTCCACTAAGGCAAAATTTCTCCCGATATTTGATCCAGGAGTTCCTTGTCTTCTAAATAGGGTTCAAAATTACGAGGTTACAGAGTTGAACATTAGTAGTCATAAACCCCAAAAGTGGGTTAGCTGTTCAACGGCGGTAATATATATAAATAAATATGGAACAGAGACTGGTCGAGTCGCGAGAGGTTTCACTGTATTTCTCTCAAATCTAGAGAGCATCGATTTCACTTTGCATCGATTATACTTTGAAGCCGTTCATTAATGATGTTAAATTTTTTTTCAATATCCACCCCCCCCCCCCCCAACGTATGTAACATTTTACTATTCGCCCTTCTACAGAAGTATATACCAGCGGTTCAAAAACAAAACAAATTGTTTTTTAATCACGTGTTTTAATGACATTTGAGAGCTTAACTATAATAATTTTACGTATGCTTATTTGGAAAGGGAAAAAATAAAAACAATGTAAAAATATTTATTAGGTTCTGAAAGAAGTTCTGAAACACCCTTGCAGCACCCTTTGCTGAAAGATTCAAATTCAGTTTTATCCAAAGTCACTTCCAGCTTATTGATGGAAGTTTAAACTAAGAACACAAAAAAAGAAAAAACACAAGAAGAAAATTCACAAAAATTGAACTTTTCACAAGTGCTATAGAACTGTTTTAACAACAAAATAATTTTCTGATTTGATTACAAATATTTTTATTTTAATCAAGATATCAGTGTCACACTTCTTGCTATCTCCCTGTCCCTTGTCACACTGTCACAAACTCTCCCCTCTTCTCCAAGCGTTACATAATTTGTGGGTTATGCTTTCAACACAGAACCCTTCTCCTTTTTATCTATTTTAAATCTTTTATGATTTCCTTTAACTCTCAAAAATATATGAAACTTTTTTAAATGCTCCGGTACTCTATGAATAATATGAAGTTAAACTCTAAAAAGAGTCTTCATTAAAAGTCTTTCGATTTTTTTTAAAAAAAGGAGAAGAATTAAATGTCATATTCTTTCATCATTAAGACATAACAAAAATGATTTCACATAATTAATGAGAGCTTTACGCATAAGCTTTTTTGTTTGCATTACAATTAAAATATTCTGGAAAGCTCCTAACTAAATCTTTTTCAATAGTTTTCTTAAGCATAGAAAAGAAATCCTGAAATTCTTTGTTCGGAACAAACTTACTTCATTATAAGGATCATAAATAACTGGTGTAATTCTTTTCTCAGTAGATAGGACAGACGGAAAGAGAGAAAAATAAAATTCGCATTTATTTGAATTTTTCAGTTTTAGAAAATATCCTAGCAATTTTTATTCACAGAAAATTGTATTCGTAATAATTATGCCCGCAAAAGCTCCTTGCCTTGGTTCAAAATTACAAGACTACGGAGTTGAACATCGTAAACCCTGAATTAGGTTCAACGATGGTTATTATAAAATAAAATATATAACTGAAGATATCATGTTCTTCTACATGAGAAATCGAATGCTTTCAAAACATCACTTAGTACGCCCTTCTTTCTATCAAGTATTTTGTTTTCCCGTTGTTCGAAATGTTTTACGACGTTCTTTATCTATTTCTTATAACAAATAGATATAGGAAAATGGAGCTCCTCTTTTCAATGAATAAGTGGCGGAAAAATGAGTTAAAATGAAAAATACTTAACTAAAAACAGCTTGAATTTTGTTACCACTATAAAATATTATGTTAAAAAACGGAGCAAGTTAGCGTCTCTGCATTTGACATCTAACAAACACATGTTAAGCACATTGCAAGAAATTTAAGGGTCTGGTGCATAGCACCGCTGCCACTTCGCTGACTTGATCATTTTGCAGCCAGCTTTCATTGCCGACACGATCATTTCGCGAACAGTTTGCAACGCTCGCACGCTCAGTTCACCAACGATTAATTTCACAGACTCGATAATTTCTCATATTTTGGCATGAAACTCGGAGACCAGGACAAATCGTGGGTTCCTCATAAAATTTGTGTGCAGTGTCTCAATGATCTACGCTTATGGCACCAAGGAAAGAAGGCTGCTTTACGATTTCAAGTTCCTACATGGGTGAAAGCCCTTATATAGCAAGACGGAAAAGAGAAAAAACTGGTACATACAACTGCATTTCTTTCGAAAAAAATAAAATATCTGTAACTACCAAGATTTATTTTATGATACTATCATATATATAAAATTGCTTATTTTCCGAGATAAAGTAGAAATTAGTGAATAGTTTTAAAAACAAATTAGTTAACTCCTCCCAAAAACCAGTTATAACTGAAAAGGTCTTACTACCAGCCTTTCCTTTTTTCCGTCTCGCTTTCACCCCTGAGTTCCTATGATGTGAAGGGAGCCCCAAAAACCACTTTGATGATTGTTATTTTTGTTCCTGCAATGTTCGGGAGTATAACTCGAAAAATCAAGGGCTAAAATATTTTCCTGGTAACATTTCATCGGCCATACGCCCCGCTTCACATGAACATGATGTGCCTTTGCCTCCACCTGAATTGCCAAAAAGAATCCGAAAGTTCCACAAGTTCAAGGCTCCAGAAAATTCATCCAGAAGTTCAAGGCTCCGATATCGAATATAAGCCATCTGTAGCCGATTCATCTCAGCCCTTCTCTCAGGTTGAACTTAATGATCTGACTAGAGATCTGGGTCTTTCGAAAATGGTTAGAGAAGAAGAATTAGAAGAGGCTCCAGACTGAAAGAAAAAAACTTATTGGCCAAAGGAACATCTTTTTATTGGTACAGGAATCGAGAAAAGGAATTTTTTAAGAACTTTGATGAAGAGGAGAACTTGGTCAATTATTCTGATGTTCCTGGATTGATGAGCAAATTTAATGTCATCTACGATAAAGATGAGTTGAGGCTGTTTATAGATTCATCTAAAAGAAGCCTCAAAACTGTCTTTCTTCATAATTGGAGCCAGTATGCATCTGTACCAGTTGGGCACTCGGTATATTTAAAATAATGCTATGAAAACCTGGCTCTCAATTTACAAAGTTGCCATGTTTCATTCGTGAGTAGGACAGCTGTGGCAAGATTCAACATTGTTGACCCATGGAAGGATAATGAATGGCTGAAGAGATAAAATCTTGACCCAGGCACCAAGAACGTTATTCGAAACTGCTTAGTTGATTCTAAAAAATAAATTATTGTTACCTCCGCTACATATAAAATTAGGTGTAATGAAACAGTTCGTCAATGCTGTTCCAAAAGAAGGCGAATGTTTCAAATACCTGTGCAAAAAGTTTCCAGGTTTATCCCAAGCCAAGTTGAAAGAGGGAATCTTTGTTGGTCCAGATATCTGCAAACTCATGAAGGATAAAGATTTTGAGATTAACATGACAGCAACGGCAAAATAAGCTTGGGCTGATTTCAAATATGTCGCCAGTAAGTTTCTAGGTAATTACAAGGATCCTGATAATAAAGAAATTGTAATGAAAATACTGTTCAAATTTAAAAATTTGGGTTGCTCCATGAGTGTGAAAATGCATTTGTTTCACTCACATGTGGACTTTTCCCACGAAAATTTAGGAGCAGTCAGCGAAGAACAAAAGGAAAGGTTTCATCAAGACATCAGAGATATTGAAGCGTCTACTTGCCTTCTACTGTTGTATGATAACTCGAAATGGACCTGAGATTAAGCAAAATAAGTTCCAGAGGAAAACGAGTACGTACTCAAATAGAAACTTTTTTCTCTTTTTTTGTTTTGCTTCCAACTTTCATGTACACATACACTATATTTGTTACTCTTGGTAAATCGTCAATTTTACGTAAGTTATTAACGATTCGTAAGTTAAGTAAGAATGAATGAATGAAGACGACAGTTACCAGATGGTGCATACAAAATTGTTTGAGAGGATTCCGTTCCAAATAGGATTTTAGTAAAAACATTAATATCGATTTTACAAAAAATCCTGACGTGAATGGGGAAAATGAAGGTAATTTTCGAAATCAGCACATATAAATCAACTAAACTCAGCGGCGCGACAGCCCATAGAGGGCCAAGGCCTACTGTGCCCATCTCAGTTTTCTTGACCTTGGGCTCTGGGGTGCAGGAGCAGATGTTCCGGTCAGGTGGTCAGCCGAACGCGGAACCCCCAGTGTTTAGTTCCCAAGCATGCTTGGTACTCATTTATCGACCCACTGAAGGGATGAAAGGATGAGTAAACCTTGCCCGGTCCGAGGATCGAACCAGGAACCTGTGGCACGACAACGCGAAGCGCTACCGCTCAGCCCCCGGGCGTCATATAAATCAACAATAACCTCTATTGTGTCTTTCAAAAACACACACACACACATATATATATATATATATATATATATATATATATATATATATATATATATATATATATATATATATATATATATATATATATATATATTATATATTATATATATATATATATATAATATATATATATATATATATATATATTATATATATATATATATATATATATATATATATATATATATATATATATATATATATATATATAAATAAAACAAAAACTTGCATTAATTTTCGACCTTTCATGAATGCAATAAACTTGAATATGAATGAGACCCCCTCCTTCTCTAACGGATACCCAGATTTAAAAATTCTTTTGTGATCGCTTCTCTGCATGTTTGCTTATAATGGAAATATTATACGAAACTTTGGAAAATAGGAACCTCCTAAGCATTGTTAGTGCTTGCTTAGAATTAAATAGTATTTCTATCGTTACTCAGCCTTGTCCCAATAACCAATATTTACAATAAGGATTCTTTTTCTTTTAAGTTGTTCTGTATTACAGTGCAAATATGTTTGTATTTTTTTAAGTTTATTAAAAATTAAATTTCATGTTATTCTTATATTGTAAGCAGTTTAATTGAATTATATACTCTGGTTTTGTTTTATGTTTGAAAACGCTCGTGGCATAAATAAAGAGAAGGGGAATTTTACGAAAATGACGCGTGACATTTAAAATGAATTTTATTTATTTAATCAAATGAGATATTTCTTATTAAATTTTATAAGCTGTTTGGTCAAATTTTGAAATTTGTGATACTTTAAAGGAATTTGTTTTGTTAAATTTTAAATTGTATAAAATTATGTATCAATAAAAAAAAATTCAAGAATAACCCCTCATGTCTCAAATATGCAAACAAAACAATATATACTAATTTTATCTATAATCGTACCAATGGGTACATATAGACACATGGATCAGTTTTTATTTAACACTAGCAGTGTTAGGGAAAATTTAAAAAAATCCCCTTTTATTTTTTCCAGCAAAAGTATGCGTATCGATGCTCTTAAACTCTATGACTCATTCATAACACGATTAATTAGTTGACATTACTAAATCACATTTTCCGGAAAACTAACAGAAAATTTTTTATTAAATCATAACAGTAGTTATGGTGTTTACTATTATTAATAGCATAGTATGCGAAAATCCGATCATGACGTCAGAGTAATTCAGCTTTTTCTTATAGAGCCCTGCGCATTAAAGTAACTGTTTTTCTCAATCAAAATAAATAAATAATATAAAAGTAAAAATAAAATAATAATAAATGGAGTAAATACAGTCCCCTGCCAAATTATTAGACGCACTATACGATTCTATGTAAAATCTGAATTATATTATGTAAATCTTAATTATATGTAAAATTAATAATAGTTTTTACGCGGCTGAAACTGGTTTACACTTGTTTATGTTTGCGTATCAATTGGTTAACATTGTAATGAACTACTTTAAAAATAAATATAAATAGGAAGTATGTAAAAAATATCCTGAATAAAAACGCATTACATGTTTGTTTAAATATAAAAGTATTGCCTATAAATTCGTGCAAAACATGCCATTATTAAAACACTACAGTGCGTCTCATAATTTGGTCTAATTATTATAATATACTAATATAATACCTGTATAATAAATATTCTATATTTATATAATATATCTTTTAATATATCCAATCGTCGTATATATATTATAGATCGTCTAATTTAACCCATTGATGCACGAACGTAAACAAGTGCAAACAGTCGCGTAAAAACAATAAAACTGTATAGTATCACGTGATAATTAAGGTTTTATATAGAATCTTATAGTGCGTCTAATAATTTGTCCAGGGACTGTACTACTCAATGAATAAAATAAAAATCAATAAGCAAATAAAAAATAAACAAGTTAATAAGAAATTAATTAACTTTATCCGTTTTTAAGTGACTTCTTATGAGATTTATAAAAACAAAAAACTCGCGTTTTTTTTGGGAAATATTCGTCAAATGCTTGAAGAAAAAAACCCTCTTTCAGTCGAGTTATATTTACTAGTTAGAAAAATTTATCGGATTTCTCCGTCTATTATTTTATGTTCTAAACAAACAATAAGAACTTAATTAAATGTCTCCTCCTGGGAAAAATATAAAATTCCGACCTCTTCTTCGAGGATTTATTGATTGATTATAAAAAGGTTTTTCCGCCTTTGCCCTTTTGAAAATTAAATTAAAACAAAAATGATGACCCACATTTATCCTTTTTCGGTTGCCTACAAACATCTTGAATCGAAAGAAAAATATTCGAATCGTTCGTAGAACACGAATGTCAATGATTCTCATTTACTTTTCTTAACCGCTTCCCTTACCAATTTTCTTGAAGAAAAAAAAATTAAAAAAAATCAACATATATTTTTATTTTATTAATAAATACAAGGAACTAAAACAAAACATTCTACATACACAAGTTCTAAGTTGAAATTTTAATTTTTATATGTGTAAAAAATATATAATTTACCATCAGTTGACTATCCCAAATTATCACGGGCAAATGAAAAAAGTTAAATATTAGTTTTTGTGACACATCTTCATAATCTGAAAAATCATCTGAAAAATTACTCTCACTTTCGCTCGCAAACGCCATTTTTTATTACTCTTTTTTCAATGTAAATTCATCAACCGTCGTATATGCAATTGTACAAAACACGTCTGAAGTCCCACAAATAGCAAAACTCCCAAACAAATATTGGCAAACTTCCAATCACAGCAGATTATTATTATTTTTTGTTTCGCTTCCGGCCGAATAAAAACGTGATAAAACGAAACGTATCGCAAATTCTGCTATGCCCGAGTTTACTCGGGATAATAAGAGAAGCGGTTAAAATATTGCGGGTTGAGACGTAATTTTTCACTTGAACTAAGTACAAATGTATATATATATATTATGGAACGAATGCTTGATTATTTTTCTTAATGGACATTATTAATGAATGGACATACGTATTGGGAAAAATTTGCCTTCGTGGAGGACTTTTTGATGGATCTAAACCGCATTTGCGTTACATGGGGAGGAACACCATGAGAACCTCCAAAGGTTAGCCTGACGGCAAAGGCACTCTAACCCGTAAGGATATTTCACTGAGAATATTTCACGTCATCACTGTGGTCGGTGCAAGCAGGATGCGGATTCATCTTGACCAGTCATTGCCGGGACTCGAACCCGGTTCAGCTCATTGGAAGGTAAACGCTCTATCCCCATGAGCCATCGCGGCTCCCACCGAATCATATTTGACTGAAAGAAATAACAGTTTCACAGTAAATGTTTTTATAATGGCGGGAATTTGGGTCATTTTCCCATTGGCCTCAGAAATGAGGTCCGAGTTGCTACTCTCTTATCGTTACCTAGTGATACCTAGGTTACATTCACATAATCACGCATAAGAAAAGACATAGGAGAGGGATACGAACCCACAACCACTGGCCCCGCAGTAAACGGTACAGTAACCTTTAGACCAGTGATCAGTTCAGAGTAAAATGTACCTTAGCACAAAGACGGTTGAAAATAGAAGAACAAAGAAATTGATGAGAAAAAAAAAACATTTTAAGATTAATCTGAAAGAGAGATTACTCTAAGGAAGTTAAAGGAGCTTGTTTTCGTCGTAGAACAGTTGAAAACTGGATTGCTATCAAAGTTACGTTGATTAGTATTCGCAATTGCAAGTAACTGATAACTTATAATCACAGTTGCAAGTACAGGTGAACGCCAATTTACCGGATTATCCAATTATCCGGATCGTTCAAGGACCATGTTCCCACCTTCTTATAATAGAAAAAAAAGTGCGAAAATGTTTTTTTCTTACTTTCAGAATATTTGAAAGGGATCAAAAAAGCTTTTTTCTCGGTAATCTTAAAAAAAACAACAACAACAAAAACATCACGTTCATTCCGTCAAGTTTTAATGTGAGTAACAGACAAATAAACAAAATTTTAAAATTTAGAACTTCTAAACACTCTATTTTTAGAATGCTGTAACAGGCACTACTGCAACTGCCAATCATAAGCCTCGAAAAAGTGTGAAGGGAAATCCTTAAATCCTAAAAAATAAATCCTAAGGAAATCCTAAAATTAGATCACTGCAGTATAAGTCAAAGTTGAAGCACAAACAAAGGGGGAGGGATGTTGCGACTTTATTACGTGTACTTAGAAGGGGGGTTGAGATAAAAGAGGGAATCCAAAAAATATGCTTACTTAATCTTTGAACGGTCCCTAGAGGTAGACATTTTGATTGATGATAAATTCTATTTAGCAATAAAATGGCGGTATTAGTTTTATTAGTAGAGGAGAGGCCAAGAAATGATTGAACATAAGCTACATTCGACATAAGCTACAATTAAAATTTGATATCAAGTTTTTTTCTTCTTTTCTTTATAAATTTTCTTTTGCGATAATACGACAAGTTCTGAGCCGTGATGGCTCAGGGGATAGAGCGTTCACCTTCCAATGAGGTGAACCGGTATCTAATCCAATCGATAGCTGGTCGATACGAATTCCGCATCCGGCTTGCACTGACCGCAGTGCGGACGTGAAATATCCTCAGTGGTAGATGGATCATGGGTAAGAGCCACTTTTCCGTCAGGCTAACCGAGGGAGGTTCTCGTGGTCTACCTCTCCATGTAACGCAAATGCGAGTTAGTTCCATCAAAAAGTCCTCGACGAAGGCAAATTTCCTCCAATACTTGATCCAGGAGTTCCTTTGTCTTCTCGATTAGGTTCAAAATTACAAGACTACGGAGTTGAACATTAGTCCCAAAAATTGAGTCGGCTGTACAATGACGGTTATATATTATATAATACGACAAGTTCTGTTAATTGTGAGCAGGTGACATTTCAAACATGCATTGAAACTAAGAACATAGCTAACAATAGGGTTATAGTGCTCCAGTTAGTCGAAAAATGACGGAAATTTCGATGGATGATAAATTTTATTCGATGATAAATTAGTTTTGTCATCATAGATGGAACAGCAGCACAGATTCGAATGTTCTTACTGGTTGGAAAGTGGTTGAAATTTTCATTGCTCTCAGACGCGAAAGCTAATTAATAAGAAAGTAGCAAACAACGAGGAAGTATCAATAAGCTGCAAAAAAAAAACGAATATTCAGAATAACTATTGATCTAATGATCGCATTTTCACGTATTAGGATGTTAAAACCACCTTAATTGTAAATTTCATTTTTTAGAGAGAGCTTTGATGGCTCAGGGGATAGAGCGCTCACCCTCCAACAAGGTCAACTGGGTTAGAACCCCAGCGATGGCTGGTCGATACGAATTCCGCTTTCAGTACAAACCGACCACGGTGCTGAGGAAAATGTGGAAGACGGATCATTGGGTTAGAGTCCCCCTGCCGCCAAGGCTAACGTGAGAGGTTTTTGTGGTTTTCCTCTTCATGCAAATCAAACGGGAGTCAGTTTAATTAAAAAGTCTTCCACGAAGGCACATTTCTCCCTATAAATAATTCAGAAATTCCCTTGTCTTCTGGGTTGGTTCAAAACTACTTGGCTACGGAAATGAACATAGGTTCTCGTAAACTCAAAATCGGCTGCTCAACGATGGTGAAATCTTTCTTTACGTTTTTTTGAAACTAGTTAAGCGAATCAAAAAAATTTCGCTCACAAAAAAATTTCGTTCAAAAGTTTTTTTCAAAGAAAGAACATTTTTGAGTCCGATTTCTTAACTTCATGCTATGCTTACATAATTTGATTAATATTATTAAATTCAATTCTTCTTACCACTAAGATTGGATTTTAGCGCGTAAAAATTCAATCATAGTCATTTTTTTTTTCAATTTGTTCCGTACATGTGAATGTAACGTTTTACCACCATTTTATGATATACATTTTTATTCCTTTGAAAACAAATATTTCCTTTTTTAAAAAAAAAATCAAAACAAATAGTTTAAATCGAATAAATAAAGTAAAATAACAAAATATATAGTTTAAATAGAATAAATAAATGAAGTAATAAAAGTTGTTGAGAGCAAGAAAGAACAAATATTTAACAAGAAAGAACAAATTTTTAACTACGAAACTCAAAATAAAAGTAATTCATTTTTGACGTAAAATACTCACTTATTTTAACAACAAAAGTTTTTCACTTGAAATGAAAAAGATAAACGATTAAATTCGGAAATCAGAAAGTAAACACGAAGTTACTATTTATTCAATAACAAACTCTCTCTTTAGAATTGAAGAGATTTTGATACTTTGGAAGTAGGATTTTGTGGAATTTCAGCTTGATGTAGAAAAATTTGTTCAATCATCCGTAAAGATATGTTTGATTAAACAAAAAATCAATTTTCTTCATTATTTCGTATAGATTCGAAATATAGAAAGAGTAAAAAAAAATTATATTATTGTAAATCTCTTTCAAATTTATCTTGCGAAAAACATTATCTAGAAGTAAACTTTTAAATAATATGAGACAAAATATATTATTTTGTTAGATAAATAGCTGAATACCCACTCTTGGTATGAGGTATAAAAAAGTAAGAAATCAATGTATCAAATGTATGTTATCTCACAAAGAAGTTGATAAATGAATGATTTCAACTAGTTGATTCTTCGATTTTTTTCGCGAGAAACCGGGAGAGCTGTATTAAAATCACCGGATTTTTTTTTAATGCTGATTGTAAAATCTGTATTAAGATTATTGTGTGCGTGGTCACTCCTGTATTGCTGTTAGCAGTCGAATGTGTACATGCTTCGTAGTTTGTAATCGTGACTGAGAAGCAACAGCGCGAGCAGGACAATGTCCCAAATAACAGATCAACTGTTCAATATCGACCATCAATCGAAGTAGTGGACATCACTTTCGGAGGATACCAATGTGGGGATCGAGCATTCGACGTTTTCAACCTTTCAAAAGTCAACCCAAGATATTGACGACATAATATGTCATATATACTAGTGAATTAGTATTTAATAATTGTAGTGATAGTTAACGCTACGAGCATCAATAATATTATGGCGGCTTTTAACGTTTTTCCGAAACGATTTTGTACTATTTCTCTATTAATTTTGCTTCATAAACCCTAGCATTATTTTTTTTTCAATTTATTTAGTAATTACTACCAAAATTTATCAAGCATCATTGGCGTTTATAATAAATTTATTTTACCAGTTTCTCATGAACGAATTCATAAAATTTCTTCATTAGTTTCTCTTTTTAGTGCACAGTTTCATTTTTATTGCAGTTTGTGCATATTACCAAACTGAATTTAGTATTAATGGAGTCAATAATAGTATAGCGAGTAATTACGGTTGCTACAAAAGAATGGGTAGCATTTCTCCGTTATATAAAATTTCACTTTCTTTAACATATCTATTTATTTCAATTATTACCTAATAACAAAACTTAATCTAGAATCCTTGGCATCAATAAGAGCATGGAGACTCTACGTTTCTCTTATACGAAAAGAACTATTAGAACTATTTCTAAATTTATTTTGCTTTACACTACATATTTTATTATTAATTTTATTTAAATTACTGTTGATTTTAAATTTAGTTTAAAACATTCATGTTTTAATAGCGTAAAATATGATAATTTTTAAAATACCAATTTTGTGATTTGGCTTTAATTTTATTGCTGATCATTGAATATAATAAAACGACCATAACGGAAAAAAAATTAAATATAAAGAAAGCGGAAAAAAAAAACTTTTTTTAATGAGAGATATAAACTAATAAATATCGCTGATGTGATATTTGAACTATTTAAAAGAAGAAAAAAAAATCGTTTGTAGCAGTCTCTTTTTTATTAATGGCGGATTCTAAGCCAATGGCGAAATTCCATATACCATACTATTCAACCGAACAATCAAACAGACATTTTTGAGCGAGGATTAGGATAAGAGCTGACCTATCAAGCAATATTTGCTCTAAGTTCGCAAGTTTACGTTATGTTAGTATTGTGCTTATGCTAGCTCGTTGGAGCAAAAATAGATAAGTCGGTCTGTCTAATTCAGGGACTCTAGGATAAGTAGTAAAGTTGGGCAAAACGAATCATCAAAGTGATTCGAATCAATAGAATCAGTTCACTTTGATAAAAGGAATCACTTATTCGCTTTGATCACCGAAACTGAGGTTCACTTTGAATTAATGATTCGGATCACTGATTCGAGTCAACTGAATCGAATTGCCAGTGCTGCGAATCACTGGTTCGAAATAACTGATTTGAAACGAAATTAATTTGAATCACTATTGATTTGAACCGTTGATTCGGATCACTGTTTCGAATCAACCGATTCAAATCAGTTGAAAATTGGTGATTCAAATCAGTTGCAAGTGGGTGGTTCGAATCTCTGAATCAATTCAGTGATTTGATTCCCAACTGATTTGAATCAGTGATTCAAATCACTAGTGCTGCGAATCACTGATTCAAATCAACTGATTTGAAACATTATTAAATCGAAACACTAATGATTGGTACCACTGAATCGAATCTCCCTATCAATTTAGTGTTTTGATTCGAATCATCGAATCTGAACCTGACTCTAATAGGGAGCTGAAAAATTGCCCCTTTCCCTCACTGCTCAAATTTCATGACGCCAGACCAAACGGTTTTGGAGTTGTAAGAGGAACACACAATCTTAATTTTATTATTATAAATAATTGTGAGTATAAAATAAAAATATAAAACATGAAAATTAAATAAATAATAAGTAAAAATAAAATAAAAAACATTGAAAATAAAATAAAATTAAATAAATTAGATCAGATATTTCTGGAAGAAAGATTTTTTTTAGTCTTCTTCAACATTACAACACTGATTTATTCTGATCAACCCATAAATTTCAATGTGGTGGAGGTACAAAATTTTTTTTAAATGGTTATAAATTCAATGAGAAAGTATGAGCTATTCCTTTGGGACAAATCAATAACCCTTCTCTCATCTCCCGTCTTTCCAATAATGTCTTAAACACCGTTTCATCTCTAGACGACGATCCTACGGGAAAGAACTATGTCGTGTACAAAAAGGACCACTTTGAATTACTTTTGATCTAAAGATTGAATTTTAAGGTAGTGTTGACCACTAAAACTCAAATGAAATCTAAAAACAAATTTTAAATCCAATTTTTTATTTTTTTGGCCTTTTAATTACATTTTTGAAGCTAATGAAAAAAAAAATGCGCACCTTCCAATTTAAAACTTTGTCGATTTCTCCAGTAAAATAATAAAACAACATTAAAAATTATTTTTTAAATGAAATTATCTTTGGATAAAAGAATTTTACAATTGTGTGCTTTGACTTTTCGATTCGCTTAAAAAGTTGGCGAAATACGGAAAAAATGAGGTTAACCGGGTTCGAATTCCAGCAATGACTGGTCGATAGCGACCACAGTGCTGACGTAAAATATCCCCAGTGGTAGACGGATTATGTGTTAGAGTCTCCTTGACGTAGGGATAACCATGGTAGGTTTTTGTGGTTTTCCTCTCCATGTAATGTAAATGTTGCATCAAAAAGGTCTCCACGAAGGCAAATTTCTCCCAATACTTCATTCAGGCTTTCTCTTGTCATTGGGATTGGGCCCAAAATTTAAAGGCTACGGAGTTGAAAACATTGTTACCTAGTCTTCTGAATTGGATTCAAATTTACAAAGCTACGGAGTCCATGTAGCGCAAATGCGGGTTGGTTCCACCAAAAAGTACTCCATGAAGGCAAATTTCTCCCATACTTAATCTAGGATTTCCCTTGTCTTCTGGATTAGGTTCAGAATTACAAGGTTACGGAGCTGAACATTAATAATCGTAAACCCTAAATTGGGTCTGCTGTTCAACTACAGTTATAAAATACCAGCTACCACATCCGTGGTGGCTCAGGGGGGATAGAGCACTCGCTTCCAAATGAGGTAACCCGGGTTTGAATCCCAGCGATTGCTGGTCGATACGAATTCCGCACCCTGCTTGTAATAACCACAGTTCTGGCGTACATTATTGCCGTCAAACAAACCAAGAGAGGCTACCGTGGTTTTCCTCTCCATGTAACGTAAAAGTGGATTAGTTCCATCTAAAAGTCTTCCACGAAGGTAATTACTCTCAACACTTAATCCAGGAGTTTCCTTGTCTTTTGGATTGGTTTCTGAATAGCAAAGCTACAGAGTTTGAACATTAGTAGTCCTAAACTCAGAATTGGGTCAGCTTTCAACGTCGGTTATAAAATAAAATAGCAACTACCCTATCCCCCACACACGCTTATATTTTGATAATCAAGAATTCTAAACTGTTAAAAAAAGTTATGTTTAATCAGAGAAAGTTCGTTTTTGTGTCTTAATTATCGTCTTAAAATATCTTCAGCAAAATAAATTAGCATATTTAAGGGTAAGCATTTCAACCATAAAAAGTGAGTTCAAGTATGTACAAATCCGATCATTAGATCGAAAGTTATTCAAGGTATTCATTTTTTTTGCACTTGTAAGTCTAATCCGCAGAGTGCAATCTTCAACTCAGCTTAATACTTTCGAAATATCGAAAAAAGTGCCGTTCGAACAATAAATCAGCATATTTTTTAGTAATTTTCGACTTCGACACAACCCTATTAAAGTATGGAGCTTACGCGAGAAAGGTGCAACGCTCATCCCTAATTTTTGCTTGAATTTTTTTTTTTTTTTGAACGTATGCTACAGTAATCTAATTTTAGGATTAAATTCAAATAAATATTATAATTTTGCATACAACAAAATCTCATATTATAAACTGTAGTGTATCTGCCACTACAAACATTTCCAATTCACTAGTATATAAGACATGTTAACTCGATTCTACCTTTTCATAGATGAAGGTTGACATTGTCGATAACAACTATAAATACATTGGTGACCCGGACGTGATAAGAACACGCCTACCTTGACAGTAACACCCACTTCGATCTGAAAAAGCCTGTTCATGAACATGGTCCACATTGAACAGTTGACTTGCTACTTGTGACTACGACATTATCCACCTCCTCGCACTGTTGCTACTCAGTCTCGATCACACACAACGTATACACTAGACAGCTAAATGCAACACAGGAACGACCATGACTGTGAACTTAATACAGCTCTCACGATCAGCAAAAGTAAGGTGATCTTAATACCCCGGCTTCTCACAAAACACCAATAAATCAACTAGTGGTATCCGTCCATCCAATTCTATCAGTGATATATATTCTGGTGGGGAAGCACTGTAGTGTATCTACCACTACAAACATATAATTCCAATTTATTAGTATATAAGACATATTAACTCGATTCTATGGTGGGGTACCTTTACATAGATGAAGGTTGACATTTTCGATATCTGTCCTATCCACATAAACTTTTATTGAAAATAAAATTCATTAAATAAACTTTAAAATACATATAAACTTTTGAGTAGATCATTCTTTAGTAATATTTTGTGTTTTGTGATCGAAATAGATATTTTTTTCTTCCCAATTCAACTTTACTCAAGTTTGATGTTAATCTATGCACATAGTTTTTGTTGAATTTTTTATTTTGCTTTTTAACAAACCTTTAAAAATAAAGGGATTTTTACTGTCTTACGTAAGCATTGAAATGAAGAGATTTTTCAATGTCTTACGTAAACATTGCTTTTACCTCTCGACCCTTTGTTAACAAAAATAAGCAAATTACGTCCTCTCCCTAGTTAGGTGCTAGCGTAATATTTGAACGCCCTCAAAAAATTACACTTGATAGGAAAAATATAGGCAATATTTTATAAAACCAAAAAAAAAAAAAAAAAAATCTCAATAAAGAACATTTTTTTTCGCGGAAAGAAAATAGGAAATCGAAACTTAATAAGATTTCCACAATCAATAATATTTTGAGTTTTTTTTTTAATGCATGGCTATTTAAAACACTTAAAATCGGTCATATATAAAAAAAACAAACCGCGTTACTGTTTTCTAAAAAGGCTTAGTTCTTAAATCACCCTTTAGCGATTCCGGAAAAAGAGAAATATTTCTTTGCGTTATAAACTCTCACACCCTAACTTCTACTTAGAAATCCCAAGATGTTGATGAAATAAAATAAATGGAGGAGATAGAATAGAAAAAAAAATACATTATCGCCTTCGTATAAAGCGAAACGAAACGCATGTCTCCCGCAAAATGTCTATCCAAAACACATATTGGATGATGGCGGGGAAAAAAATTTATACACCGAAGAATAAGTGGCTGACAGAGGAAGCTATTTCTCAGAAAGAGCGGCAGGAATAGGAGAAAATAGCCTGATTTAGATAAGATTCATTTGGGATAATATCCTTTGCTTCATAAATTTCTTTCGGTGAACAAAATAAGAACGAATTCTTAAGATTTTCCATCTTAAATAATGTAGCGTTTTTGTTGTAGTTATTTTTTTTTATTACGTTGAGTTTTTTTTTTTTTTCTTTTGTCTACTCAATGGGCATAAAATATTGTTGTTGTTATATTGGTTTTGGAACTGTAGGTATTCGGAACTTTGTTTTAAAGCGATCCATTCACAAGAACCGTTCACCAACGTAATAGAAAATTCTCGCTTAAATTGAAACTATCAGGTTTAAGTTTGGATAAATTTTTTTCCGGTTTGTTTTAAATATTTGATGCTGGAATATAGTTCTGCAGTCCTTGATGTGCTAGATTAATAGAAATGGTAACTTAAGCGTTTCTATTTTATATTATAACCGTCGATGAACAGTCGACCCAATTTTTGGTTTTACGACTACTAATGTTTAACTCTGTAGCTTTGTCATTTTGAACCCAATCCAGAAGACAAGGAAAGTCTTGGATCAAGTATTGGGAGAAATTTGCCTTCGTGGAGGACTTTTTGATGGAACTAACACGCATTTGCGTTAGTTCCATCATGGAGAGGAAGATCACGAGAACCTCCCACGGTTATCCTGACCGCAAGGGGACTCTAACCCATGATCCGACTACTACTGATGATATTTTACGTCAGCACTGTGGTCGGTGAAAGCCGGATGCGGAATTCGTATCGACCAGCCATCGCCGGGATCGAACTCCGGTTCATTTCATTGGAAGGCGAACGCTCTACCCCCTGAGCCATCGCGTTTCTATTTGTCACAATTTAAAATAACAAAACTATTCCACAAACAGCGGTATTGCGCACACTTCATATTGTACAATTTAAAAAAAAAAAAACTTTTAGCCTTTGTTAAAAAATTACTTTAATTTATACACAAATTTTCTTCGAAGAACAATCTCGAACAATGTTCCATTAAATATGACTAAATATCTACGATATAAGGATATAATTTTGTACAACTTAAAGAATGCTACATTATGTATTAAAACAACATAAAAACTTTTTCGAGGAGCTTTATTTCATGCAGCAAAATAAATAAAATATTATAATTATAAAGCGCACAATTTATAGAAATGTTTGCATTTTAATAATTAAGTTTCGATTACACTATAGAGTATTATTTTCTTTAAAATTAAAATACGGTTTGTTAAATCATATTTTGAATAAAAATTATTACATAGCAATGCAATTTAAATTTTGCAACCTTTTAAAACTATATTTGCTTAAACAGTATTTTAAAATTGGAAGAGAACGAACGAAAAAAAAATATGCGAGAGTTTAGATACTTTAAAATATTACATCCATATTCCACTTTCGAAATAATAAATCTTTGGTAATTATAAAGAATAAATCATTATTTTTAATACTGAACAACTTCAAGACACATACATTTAAACTCATTCAGAATAATTTCAATAATGCTATTCTTTTATTCTTTAATTTAAATCTTTAGGCAACAATTTCAAATTTTATACGCTATATAATAATATACCAGTAAGATATAATTTAAATTTTCTTCCGTTGTAACGATTTTCATTACACTCATTCATTAACTGATATGTGAAGACAATTAAAATGAGCGTGTTTTTAAAATGCCCCATTGTTTATAGAATTTTCTTATTATGTACTTCGTTCATAAAATGAAATTCCTATTGTTAAACTTATTCACCAAGTTTTGAATGCTTAGGCGCTCTTATCCAAGCGGATAATCGTTCATCTTTTTTTGTCTAATTTATTATTTTATAAGCAATTCAAAAAATATAATTTTTAATTATTTTTTTAGGGTACACTAGAGAGAAATATATAATTAAAACGTATTTATATTTAAAAAAGTCTTATGATCTTTATACAATTCATTGGGTGTTCATTAAAAACCACCCTTAATATGTATTTTTAGAATCTGCTAAGCAAGTATAAACACCAAAAAACAAAATTGGGCTCACAATTTTTTTTATGTATTTCCAATTATATTCAGTTGTTTCCTACAATCTTCTGAAATAGTACGTACTCTTGTGGGCCGCAACTGAGAGGACTTTGGATTCATAGACTATCGCTATAGTTGCTTTCCTTATTTTTTTTTTCTCCGTATGCTTGTTCTCTATACGTACAGGGCGCAAAATAAAAACGGACCACTCTGAATAACTTTTGATCTAATGATCATGCTCTTTAACTCAATCTTAATGGCTCTAAAGGGGTGACCTCAAATATGCTAATGAATTACTGCAGATCTATTTTAAAATACGAAATCAGACACAAAAACGCACTTTCTCTGTGCACAGTATTTTATATTTATTCCTGCAGTTTTAATCTTGTCATTAGAAATTAAAAATTCTTCAGAACTAAAGAATCAGAAATGCTATTTGGCATTCCGCAAAGAACCCTCGATAAGAATGAACTGCCAAACAATATTTCTCAATTAAAAGAAACTAAATTGTTATCACGATTTTATCAAATTCAATTTATTCTATTAGGGTGTTGATTTAAAAGTTAGTCTTACTAAATCATCTTCTAATTGGCGAGTGTAAAAGTAATCATTGAAATCTATATCAAATATTTATTCATATATCTATATCATATATTATAATATTAATAATATATATAATCAAATATTTTAAAACTTTTAAAAGATTTCAAATCATTTTCCGCTCAAGTTTATTAAGTGAAACTGCACTTTTCAAATAATTTTAAAGTATTTGAGTTAATTGTGTAGTTTTAAATCGAACGACTCAAACCTTTCATTTTAACTATGTTTCATAAAATATCATTTGTCGTTTCTCTTTTTAGGATAAATATTACAGTAATATTTTTGTCAGGACTATTTCTTATACTCACGATATTTTATATTTTTAGCTCAGTTACGCAAAATATTTTACTACAATCGTTGAAAAATCCGAACCACCTAGAAGATGTGTGGCACGTGCTCTAAATATGTTTTAATTTTTAAAAAACATTTTCTTGAATGGAAAGGTTAAATTAAGCAGAATTCTGTAAAAAATTTTATATTTCTATAAATCGCATGCAAAAAATATCAAATATTTTATTTTTAAAAATATGAAACGGAAGTGAATTTATTGTGCGTTAAAGATTTGAATGTAAGGTCTTAATTCCGAAATATTAGATTTGTTTTCTAAAAATTTAAGTTTTATTAAATGCTGTGTTAGTTTATAACAATTTAAAAATTATTCTGTGCTAAATTAATAAGTCTTCTCCTTGTACAAATCCAATTTTTCTCAATAAAAAGTCTATAACGCTACTCCAATTTCAATCAACCAATAATATCTAACACAAATCCAATTTTAATCAAGCAATATTCTCTAACACTACTCCAATTTTAATCAATCAATAAATTCTTAACTTGATAGAGAAGACTCAGTAAACAAAAGGGTTTAATAAATGAACTCTTTAATAAAATTATCTCTTTTGTGCAATATTTTTTTAACTGTTTAGTTAGTTTTTGTTTTTATTATAATTTATATTTGATTAGTTACAAAACAAAGTAGTTATAAATATATTTGAGCTAAATATAAACATACACACACACACGCATATATATATATATAAGTTTGAATTGCTTTTTGGTGTTTCCCTCATCTACTCCTCTAAAGTACTTCAAAAAATACTTTTCAAATCCAAAAATTACGAATTTTAAATTACAAGAATTTTAAACATTTATAAATTAAAAAAACAAACAAATATACACTTTAAAAATTACTAACTTAAATTACAACTTTTGAAAATAAAATTTGCAACTGAAAAATTTTTTCTATCAAAGAATTTGAAATAAATCAGGGATTATTTACAATAATGCCTCGAATTCGATCTGATAAAATTTAGGAGTTTCCTTCTCGTCCCTTCTTTACTTGCTACGTCCCTTTCTACTTTTGAATCATCAATAAAAATATTGTCAATTTAAGCCACTTTTTCGTGTTTTTACTTACATTCGTTTATAAAAAACAATAAATGGAGCTTTAACCAATTGTCAAAGTATAAGGATGTAAACTGCACAATTTTGCTTTAAACGAAATCAATTTTTTTTAATATTTTTTGAAATTTTGAACCAAAATATACGAATTATGCACTGATGTATAATAGAAATCGAATATAATTTTCATGTTTAAACTATTGTAACGCCTTGCACAAGAATCTGTTTATAAAAAGATGAAGCAAATTAGAAGAAAAAGATATGTCACAAACTTAAATAAAAAAAAGCAAATTTTTAGATTTGAAAAACAAGTGAAAAACTATCTTTGTTTTGTCTTTTGAGTGTTCGGAACATCATCCTTGTTCCCATCCAATTACTAAACAAAAATATCCTCTCTATGGATTTCATAGATTATGCTTAGGAACATTTTGAAATTAAAAACAAAAAGCAATTATCAAGAATTGGTTATTAAAAATTTTACACTTACCTTATTTTTTATCTCTGAACGGCGTTCATCACACTAGAAAATTGGAAGGTAATTGGATTTACTTCTCAAAACAAAGGCTTACAAATTCTTGCCCAGTCGTTCTCAGTTTTGCCTACTACCGTAAACTATTAAAATACCCCCATATGGGCTTCAAATTAGTCCAAAATACTCAAATGATCAAATTTTGTTTGGATTTTATTAAGAAAAAGGTTTAGAATTTTTTATTAAAACCTTTTTACGTTTCGCTTTACCAGCAATTCCAAGCATATCAAAACAAAGATGACGCAATTTAACTGAACCACGCTAAAGAGACAATTGTACAGTTAAAAATAATAATAAATTGGCAGAATTAAAAAAAAGTAATGATTTCCAAATATTGGGGGTCCTGCGTATGTGTGTAGTTAATTTACGTCGCACTAGAGCTGCACAATGGGCTATTGGCGACGGTCTGGGAAACATCCCTGAGGATGATCCGAAGACATGCCATCACAATTTTGATCCTCTGCAGAGGGGATGGCCCCCCGCTTCGGTAGCCCAACGACCTGCACGCGAAGTCGAGCACTTTACGGTAGAACAGTTTAATGAGGAACAATACCGCACACCCTCGGTCCCTACGCAGACTGATCCAAGTGGTGACCCACCCGCACACTGACCGCAGCCAGTGATGCTTGACTTCGGTGATCTGCTGGGAACCTTGGGGGTCCTGCACTGGAGTGATCGTAAAGACACGGTTCCCAGCAGATCACCGAAGTCAAGCATCACTGGCTGCGGTCAGTGTGCGGGTGGGTCACCACTTGGATCAGCCTGCGTAGGGGCCGAGGGAGAGGGGTATTGGTGCTCGTTCATCTGCTCTTACGTAAAGTGATAGATTTCGCGTACAGGTCGTTGGTCTACTAAAGTAGGGGAGCCATCCCCTCCACAGAGTGTCAAAATTGAGATGGCATGTCTTTGGATCATCCTCAGGGATGTTTCCCAGACCGTCGCCAATAGCCCATTGTGTGGCTCTAGTTCGAAGTAAACAAAGTACCTACCTACGAGATATTGGGAAAATAAGATAACAGAAGTATTTTATTTACGTCTCACTAGAACTGCGCAATAGGTTATCGCAATGGTCTGGGAAACATCCCCGAGGTTATTCCGAAGACATGCCATCACCGTTTTAATCCGCTTTGGTATTTCAAACGTCTGCGTGCGAAGTAGAGCACTTTATGGTAGAATAGTGTAACGAAGATCTTTTGCAGGCTGATCAAATTGATCACCCATCCGCTCACTGACCGCTGCTAGTGATGTTCGACTCTGGTGATCAACTGGGAACCGTGTCCTACGATTGGTCTACTGCGAGACTGAAAAATGTTGCTTAGTAGCAAGATTAAAAATAGAGCTTCTGTTTTTGACGATTTGAAAAATCTCCCAAAAATCCAGATCAACGCATGAAATACATTTATGAAAGATAGGAGGTGAGGAAAAATCGAATCTCTGGCCTTCTGACAGCAGTGTTTTGCAGTAGGCGGAGTTCTTGACGTAGCTTTGATGTTTCTCGAGATTATCAAAGCTTAAGAGGGTATTTTAGTTTGTTGTAGCCATAAAAGTCCAAGTTGACATGGAATTTTACTCAGTTTTTAAAGCAATCAATAGAATGTTGGAGGTTCGGGAAAGTTTTTCTTTTATTAATCGGAGAAAAGATAATTTGAAGTTTGCGTTTTACAACAACACTGCTGGATAAAAGGTCATAGGTTCGATTTTTCCCATATATCCATATCATACCATTCCATATCATTCCATCCATATCATTACCCCATATATCCATACCCAAATCATTCATAATTGTGTTTCATGTGCTGAGCTTGATTTCTTGGAACATTTTCACATCATCAAAATCAAATATCATATTATTAATGATTTTAATATGTTTTTCAAATATTGAGGAATCATTAATTTTTAACTTCTTACACATTCGGGTACCGCAGTGGACTGATAGTAAAGACACGATTCCCAGTAGAACACCGAAGTCAAAAATACTTAACTTACCCTTGACTAGCATATGAATGCCGCATCCGGCTTGCACCCACCACAATGCTGACGTAAAATACCTTCAGTGGTAGGCGGATCATGGGTTAGAGCTCCCTCACCGTCAGACTAACCGTAGGGGGTTTTCACGGTTTTCCTCTCCATGTACCGCAAATGCGGGATAGGTTCATCAAAAAGTCCTCCACGAAGGCAAATTTCTCCCAATACTTGATCCAGGAGTTCCCTTGTCTTTTGGATTGGGTTCAAAATTACAAGCCTACGGAGTTGAGCATTAGTAGTCGTAAACCCAAAATTGTCTGTTCAACGACGTTTATAAAATAAAAAGTAAATCCATAAGGTCAATATCCATTTATTTAAATTTGTATTGGGGAAAACATTTCATACAAATTCATTATTATCAGTAATATTAGCATTAATACCAGATACAACTTTTATAACAAAATTTAGACACAAATAATTACAGACATTTACATAGTATCACAGAAAAGCGGATATTATTTCCACAAAGATATACTTTAAATTTAAAACACCCTTTAAAGGAAAACAGCGACAGGAAAAATTTTCATAAATTAAATTTTTATCACACATTCTAATTTTTGATTTACTAAATCAATGCATAAAGTACTGGGCCTTTTTATGAAATATAACATAAAAGAAAAATAATTCTTAATTGAAGGTTTCTTAGTTCAATAATTTTTGACACCGAAAAACCTTAAAAATTTTTTTATACATTGCGCCAAAAAAAAGAGGACCACCCTTTATAACTTTTGATCGAATGATCGGATCTTCACGTTCTAGGACTAAATCTTTATGTCTCGAGGGCTGACCTTAGATATGCTAATTAATTAATGTAGACGATATTTTAAATTACAAAATAAGACACAAAAACGCATTTTCTCTGCAAACGAATTTGGATTTCTGACCTCAAAAATATAGGAGGCAACCGCAATCTGGGAAATATGGTCCCCATAGTTTTGTCAGGAGAGCGATCCAATGTTTCAATCCCTTAATGTTAATTTTACCTTTTGAGTATTTTACTATAACTTGAGAACTTTTTCAGCGAATTGAAAATTTTTTGCTCACAATTATAAAATGTGTACACTTAAAGATGATTCCATGCCAAAAATAATATTTCATAAATATTTGTTATTTTATTTAAAAATGTCCGAAAGAATTTTGAATTGCTAGATATATATATTTTTGCATCATTTTAAAGAATATAATTTTTCAAGGCAAAATGCAAAATTTGAGCAAAATCGAACAAATAGTGAATTTAAAAAAAATCAGATATTTAAAATTCGATATCTCAGGAACTATTCGAGCGATTTTGCTCAAATTTTGCATTTTGTCTTGTAAAATTATATTATTGAAAATGAGGCAAAAATTTTTTATATCTTACTACTTAAAATTTTCCGGCCATTTTATAATAAAAAATAAAAAATATTTACACTTAGTAAATATTATTTTATAGTAATATTATTTAGTAATATTATACAACTAGTAAATATTATTAAATATTATTTTTTGCATGGATTTATCTTTGGTTAAACGAATTTTATAATTGTGCGCAATTTTTTTAAAATTCGCTTTAGAAGTTCCCGAGATATAGCTCAGTACGCGGAAAAAGTAAAATCAACATTAAGGGGTTCAAACTTTGGATCGTCCTCCTGACCAAACTATGGGGACCATATTTCCGAGATTACGACTACCCCCTATACTTTAGAGGGGGGTGGGGGGTCAAAAATCCGAATTCGTGGAAAGAAAGCCATTCAGAGAAAGTACGTTTTTGGGTCTGATTTCGTAGCTTAAAATATCGTCTGCACTAATTAATTAGCATAATTGAGGTCACCCCCTTGAGCAATTAAGATTGAGTCCTAGATCGTGACTATCCGATCATTGGATCTCAAAGGATTCAATGTGTTCCGTTTTTTTTTATGCACTTTACTTAAATTAAAATGTTTGCAACAGAGGTTTTATTATGCACAATACTTTTTACATGAATCCGCCTCTTAAAAACGGTATGAGTTTCAATTTTCACGTTTGAAACTGACGTTAACACGTATCATAAGTATGAATGACGTAACAGATATACATTTATGATGCATAGAGGTAATATAATGCACATTTAAGTCTACAGTTCTTCACAATACATTGAGTAAAACAGTACACTTCAACAAAGTGTGTACATTTATTAACATTTTTTTTTTACATTTAGCTGCCCAATGAATATGGGTTACAGTCTTAGCTTGCATAGTAAATATTTTCCTGTACGGGATTCAGTCGAAAGGGCCATCCATAAATGATGTCACCTTTTTTTTCATTGTTTTTTACCCTTTTGGCATGAAGTGTCACAATTTACCATATTTCCTACCACCTTTGTCACGCAATATGACATTAGCATATACATGTTACAGTGAATGACCGAGATGGGTGGTTGTTGACTTCCACCGGTGAAGGTTGACAATCACATAGTCGCTTTGGTAAATGTCCGAAATATATACTAGGTCTACTTAAGTGCAACTGCCCGGTTTGCTCTGCATCAATGTTTTTTAAGGTTCAGTGCCACTGCCCATTATGCATTTGCCCGGTATGCCCTGCATCAATGATTTTTAAGATCAAGTGCCACTCCTCAGTATGCATTTAACCGGTTCTCCAAACACCAATGTTTCTCTTAATCTTATCCTCAGCAGATATTAAATAAATATAATTAATATCACATACTAATATATTTATATGTGATATTAATATATAACGAATAATTAATATCACATATTATTCAACAATTATTTTGGACATTCACCAACGCGACTATGTCATCGTTGACATTCACCTGTGAAAGTCGACATTCTGATTTCAGTCATTTACGGTAACATGCACAAGCATTTCAGAAACAAAGTACTACGTTATATGATCATATTTCATATTTTTAAACTTACTTAACTTTTAAATAATTTTTAACTACTCATTTTAATTCCATTTGTGAACATTACAATAATAATATTGCTTGAAACTTTTTTGATGAAAAACAACACTGTTTTGAAACGTTTTTATTTTAACCAAAATATGTGCGGTGACACCTTTTCACTCCCTAGTGTCACAAACTATCACATTTGATGGACCCTCCCATTCAAGCATGGCATATTTGTGGATGACCCCTACTTCTGTTTCCATCCAACGTAAGAAAACAATTGACCTGCGATGCCTATTTTCACTAATTGACCGTCAATCGTCTCCTTACGGTGAGCATCAGTGTTTACAGAAAAAAGCCTTAAAATAAGCCTTATATTAAAAAAAAAAAAAAAAAACGATCATAATAAGTTCAAATGTAAATCGTTAAAAATAATCTGAACAGATAATTGTTTTAAAACATCATTTTGTTTAGCTTTATTTCTGTTTTGGCTCATTTAGTAAAACGTCTTGAATATGCAAATTAAGTTGAATGATGACAATTTATATGTTTACATAAGGCAGGAAAGATTTGATTTAAACACGCAATTAGAAGATTTAATTGATTTTATTTGCCTTAATTAGCATTTCTAGTATTAATCTGTATGGTTTCAAAATTTTATTAACTGCAATAAGTATCGGAAGTATCTCTATTATGAAAAATTAAGAGTAAATAATCATTATTTTTTTATTTGTATGCACTTAAAATGCGAATTTTGAAAGAATCAATACATAAATAGGTTACGAGATGTGTCAAAAATGAGTTGCTTTAGCAGACTATTCAAGTAATTAGAGGATTTATCCCACTCAGTGCTGAAACTCTGATTCTGAATGCACTTTACTCTTGGAAATTTGGTTGACAAAAAAAAAAAAAAAAAAAAAAATCAGGGAAATACAAAAATGATGATTTTCTGAACTCTCATAGATTTAAAATGCTATATGTCAAAATGTCTTGGTATAGCATTTGTTACTTTAATATAGTAAGATTTAAATTAAACGTCTCTCCGACTTTTTTAAGTCTCAATCGAGGGGTGAAACCAATAAAATCCCGAGAGCATTTTTGCCAATTCTTACTAAGAGAGCCGTGGTGGCTCAGAGGATAGAGCATTCGCCTTCCAATGAGGTGACCCGGGTTCAAATTCCAGCGATGGCCGATCGATACGAATTCCGCATCCGGTTCGCACCGAGAGCACTGTTGATGCATAATATCCTCAGTGGTAGATGGTTCATTTGTAGAGTCCCCTTGCCTTTATGCTAGCCGTGAGAGTTTTTCGTGGTTTTCCTCTCCATGTAACGGATTGGGCTCAAAATTACAAGGCTGCGGACTTGAACAGTAGTAGCCGTAAATCCAAAATTGGGCCGGCTGTTCAATGACGGTTCTTAAATAAAAATTCTTACTAATAGCCACGCCTTTCAAAAAATTTTTTTTACGCAAAAAATCTTTCGTTCTGGAATTCTCTTAAAGCACCTAAAACCGGAGCCTTAGCCGTTACGCATTTCGATGGGCTATATGAAATGTTGGCTGTGGCCAATAGTGGCGAATCCAATCATGGATGGGGGAGCATGACCATATATCCCTAACGACCAACGTAGAAAATTATGTTTAGCTCACTTTCTGAATAGCTCGCACGAGTTTAGTAGGTGTTTACTTTTACATTTTATCTATATTACCGTCTTGCTATCACGAAATCTCTCGACAATAGATTCAAAAACTGGTAGCTACTGTGGAAGCAATGATAAGTGAGGATTAAGAGGGAGGGAAACAGCTTATGCCGATGAAAGCTTGTTCTCAAAAAAACGAATTTCACGTTTTGAGAATTTTCATTGGGGAAAAAGCTCTCAATTGAAATCATAAAGATGACAACCACAAAAATGTTGGGTGTGTTGGAAAATTGGGTTGGACAACATCCGTTTTTACCTCAATATTAGTCCAATCAATACTCCATTCACATCGTGTTCTTCACAGTGGGTTTCTTTGGGTTCCTTGTCTACACGTGGACAGGAATCGATTTCATAACACGGTCTATCTTTACCGAGTGATAACCCTCGGGGAGAACCGATTTTCCACGATTCATCAAAGCTTAAGTAATCCACAAAATACAACAAATGGTGATCCAATTGTCACTTTTGTGAAGGAAGGACATAAAACCGTTCTTCCCACTTGATCTTCAAGTAACTTAAATAAGGTATTTAGTCAAGTTATTTTGGTATAAATTTGTAAATTTAATAAAAAGGAAAACTTATATTTAGATTGATATTAAATAAATCTTAAAGGCAGTGCATGTTGAGAAAATTATATCCCCAGTAAACTGACCAAATTCTAAACAACCCTCAAGTCCTTTTTAGATTGTTGCCACGCTCGATTTCACCGCTCTCCACACTTTTCCTCTCTTCGTTGCCATGGTTTCGGCAAGTTTTCGGTTCCGCCCTTGAAAATTATTTTATAATTTCGTAAGAAACGTACTGGAGTAGGAAAAAAAGCAAGATTTCCTAAAACCACGGTAACGTAGAGTTGAAAAGTGTGGAGAAAGGGGAAATTATTTTACTTGTTTAAGAGTACACCGGCATTGTTTCATTTTAGCACTTCGTAACCTACTTAATTTTATATCTTGATTGAATATAAAAGAATTTTCTTTTTTTAGCATATATAATTTTTTTTTGTTAGTCATTCTGCTTTTGTTAAATTAATTTCAACATACACATTTTTACCAGTATGATGTCTGCTTTATGGGAAATATTTCCTTTCTCGCCATCGTGTACGGAACGTAATCAATTTTAGAGGTGGCAGGTTTTTCCGTTTGTTTCTTTTCTTCCGGATTCAGTTCGTTTTCATTTGTATTTTTCGAGAAATCCAAATTGTTGTTCGTATCGTTTCGATCAGTTTTATTTCTCTTCAACCGTTTGCCTCCTCTCGGCCTTCTTCGATTCTGTTTACCTAAAACAACGAATTATAAATTATTATATTGCACGATAAAATATAATAAACTCTTAAATATTGGAAGTACAAATTAGTTCGGTCCGTTTTTTTTTTTGTGGTCAAAATTGCATTTATTTCAGAACAAAACGAATGAACAGATTAATCAAAGTATTGTCCATCGCTGGCTACTATTTTTTCTCCACCTCTCAGGCAATTTTCGAATTCCATCTCGAAAAAATTTCTCGTCTTTTGAGGCGATCCAAGTCAATTTTCGATTTCTACAGAAGAAGTTAACCGGTGACCTGCCAAATCGTGCTGCATTCGCCGGAACAACCAGTAATCAGGAGGGGCAATGTCCGGTGAATACGGCGGGTGCAAGAAAATATCCCTCATGAGCGTTATCACGCAGAAGAATAACTTTGTCATGCCTTTGCTCGTGTTCTGGTCGTTTTTCTCGTAATGCACGGCTCAAACGAATCAATTGTAGCCTATACCGATCGCCCGTAATGGAATCGCCAGGTTGTAGCAGCTCATAGTATACAACACCATTCATCATTATTGAAACGTCGAAATCATTCCTCACATTATTTATCAGTTGGAGCATTGTCACCATAAACTTCTACAAGCATACGATGTGCTTCAGCTGCACTTTTCTTCCAATTAAAGTAGGAACATAAAACCTCCCGCAAATACTGCTTAGTTACCCCCAAATTTGACATATTCAACAAAGTAAAAAACAGGGTTTTTGTATGAAACTCAAAGCGATATAAATTGAATATTATTGACCGATGTCTAACCCCTATGAAACCACCGAAACCAGCTGTCACTCTGTACATTCATAACAGTCAGAGCAATCTTTTGAAAACGGACCGAACTAGTTTGTTCTCCCAATATTATAGTACCAAAATTAAACTTGATTAAAGTTTTTTCTCTAACTTTTTAACGATATTTTTCTCACTACCTTCATCTAATATTCACATTTTGGATTGACAGTGCATTAAAAATAGGGTTTCAATCAAACATTATTCTTCAAAAATGCTCTAAGCAGCTGCACTTAACAGTGTTAAGTACATTTCTTTTAGCATGACCTTGTACATTGGGTTTTGTCAAAAAGGACCAACGCGAGGAGTTTGAGAAATGCAAGATAAGACTGATTGTTTATAATTTGCAGGGATTTTGTGTGTAAAAATCACAATTTTTTGACTGGTATTTATTTACGCATCTAACATTGCTATCTAGACAAGTTAGGTATTCGTGATAGATTATAAATGAAATCTGTACTGGACTATACTAGGTCAGGAAAATGAGTGCTTTGCTTCTGAACCATGAGCAATATGTTCAAATTTTGATTCAGGGGGTAGTCGCAATCTGGGAAATATGTCCCCCCATAGTTTTGTGAGGAGAGCTATCCAAAGTTTGGACCTCTTAATGTGAAATTTACTTTTTGCGTATTTCATGACAAGATACATTGAGCAAAATCGGTTGAATAGTTCCTGAGAAATCCAATTTTAAAGAAGTGGTATATTTAAAATTCCATTTCTCAGTAACTACTCAACCAATTTCGCTCAAATTTCGTATTTTGCCTTGTAAAATTACATACTTTAAAATGGTGTAACAGATTGTATACCTTAAAATACAAATTCTTTCTCTATTATTACTAAATAAAATAATAAAAAAATAATAACTATTCACTTAAAATTATATTTTGCATGGAATTATCATCGGATGACTGAATTTTATAATTGTATGCAAAATATTTTTTTATGTGTTTAAAAAGTTATCGAGATATAGCGAAATACGTAAAACGTAAAATTAACATTAAGAGGTCCAAACTTTGGATTGAACTATGGAAACCATGCTTCCCAGAGTGCGAGTACCCCTTATATTTTAAGGGTGAGATATTCAAATTCGTTGGGAAAATGGTATGTTTATTCAGAGAATGTACGTTTTTGTGTCTGATTTCGTAACTTAAAATATCTTCTGCACCTATTAATTATCATATTTGAGGTCAACCCCTCGAAGCTTTATCATTGAGTCCCCCAGAGCGTAAAAATCCGATCATTGGATCAGAAGTTATTCAGCGCGGTCCCTTTTTCATTTTGCGCACTGTGCAACTTTTGTTTCAGTGAAAAATAATGCTCAGCTATTTTTTTTTTTTTTTTACAATTAAATGAATTTTGGCGACCACTTTCTTGTTTAAAAAATGTATATATACTTATGTTGTTGTTTTTTTTTTTTTTTTTTTTGTATTTTTTCAGAATGCACTTAAAATAAACTTATATTTGTGGTATTTTTCATGCATACCAAAAAATGAAAATGAAGCAGTAATATACTTTACAATTGTTTGATGTTTGACATAAATATACTAGTATTTGTTCCTAACTGTGGCTTTTTAGCTTTTTTTAGTTTTCAAAATTTAAACAAATGTTCCGCTTGTTTATTTTTTTTATTATTATTTCAACATTTTTGAAAATGTTAACTATAACATGAAATTATAATTAGATATACTTTGAAATTTAAACACATAAATAAATAAATATTTATACATCGTTTTCCTAACGATGTCGACAGTTAAAAGTCTTAAACCAAAAAGATTTTTCCAACGTTTTTAAGTCTGTATAACAATGCAAGCATTTTTTTTTCCAAAATGTTAATCCCTTTCAACTTCCATCATTTATGAATCTGGAAAAGAAAAAAAAAACGTTGTCTGCAGAATATATATACAATTTTAAATAAAATATAAGATTTTCCTTTCATCTGCAAAGCATTTACTTTTAAACACTTACTTTTTTAGTTAAAGAAGATTACTTTATATTTTATGTTGCCAAATTTCAACATCTTTGTCTTATTCAATATTTTTCGTTTTTAGGATTTCCTCAGTTGAAGAAGTTTTATATTTGAAAAGAAAATTCAAAACTAGTTTTTTTTCTGAAAAGATTTAACCCTTTTGAGCTAGACAATTCGTAAAAGCGTTTGTACAAAATCAGAATCATGATATAAAAAAATTAAAATATAAATCGATAGATTAAATGTGGCCATAGCTAATTTGACAGCTTCCACTTTAATCATTTTTTATCTAATCACCTATCTAATCAATAAGGATTTCGATGTGTTTATAATTAAAATGGATCATTAAATATCGTTTTTTTTAGTAACACAACAAATTAAGTAAAACAAAAATAAACACATAGTTACACAAGTTAAAATCACTTACATAACATCTCTATTCTAGCACAACCTATGCACTCTTCTACTAACTAAAATGATTTTAGTAACACACCAAATTTAACAAAGAATAAAATAAATACATAAAGTTAAAATCACTATCATAACATCTCTATTCGAGCACAACCTACTGTTTGTCTAAGATAGGTACTCTGCTAGACATTAGTCTGGAGCTGTGGCGGTGGCTATGGTAACGAGGTATGATTATTTCAAGTAGGGGTGCGGGATCCCTCTTTAGGACTGGTTTCGGTGGGAGAAAAGGAGACCTCTTCATGGAAACTACCCTCCCTAAAATGCCCTCTTCTTGTTTCCATAGCACCAGACAGCCGCAGACTCAGTGGCGGTCAGAGTACCTATCTTAGACGAACAGTATATATAATTAAAAATTCTCTTCTACAAAATCTGAAAGAAAATAAACAGCTCGTGTTCGTTTTTCCTTCTCGAGGGAAAAATCTAATCGTTCTACCTGTTACAAATTTGATTTTCCCCCTTCTTATAGCTCCGAATCTCACTTAATCAATGTTAGTTTAAAGTGTAACTATACAATTTTCATTTTTAACTAAGAAATAGTGAATTAAATAAATAACACCGCCGGCAAATAAACCGCAAAAAAAATTAGTTTGGCTGCCAGTTTTATGTTTTTATCCTGATTGATAACGTTTTTACTGATGGCACGTATTTGAGACAGTTGACGTGAAAGGGTTAATCTCAAATTAGAACTTAGAATGGTAAATTTTAAATATGACGGAAAAAATGGGATTTTAAAAGTAACAGACTTGTATTTATTGACCTACAGTAGGTTACAAAATAAAGACACCTTGATTTTTTGCTCTTACTGGACGGACATAAAGAAAATCAAAAAGAACAAAACAGAAAGTCTATATCTAAACACATCATCACGATTGACTCATTTCTAGCTCCACCTGGACAGGGGGAAAACATCGATAAAGTAAAAAGGAAGAAAAAAGTGTCCTTTTGTTATAAATCCACTTGCGTAACACATCTAATTACAATTCAGTTTGCTCTTTGCCATCTCGTTCGTTCTAAACGAAACAGTCTGGTAAACGCCATCTAGCGAGAATATTGTTAGTCTATCTCCAGCCACTGAACTATTAGGTTGTGTTCATGTCCCGAACACCAGTAAACGTTGTTTCAATCAGTATTAGTTTATTTCTATGCTGCTGTTTTGTGCTCGATTTTATGTGTTTCAATAAATTCAATGGTTGGATCCTAGAATAGCCCAATCCATGGCGAATTTTTTTAAATCTCACCGAAGAAGTTTTGGAATATCGCCAAACTACGTTTCTGAAAGATATTTCGGGGTGATTATTTTGAACATCACATTACCAAAATTCTTAAATCTGATTGGTTATTTGATATGTATTCCTACGCATAGAAAAGAGGTAAAAGGGTTTACTTTTTTGACCATTAATGCTGCTTCTGATATCTTGTTGTTAGAATCATCGTTATTATTTTAATTTTTAACCGTTATTTAATTTATTACCGTTATTATTTCTTTTCTTTTTTTAAAATTTTTTTTGTGCGGTACCGGTTGAAAATGGAAGAGTGAATTTTTAACTTTATTGAATGCAAAAGGTAAGAGAACGATGATTGAATGGTGTATGAATCAAAATTTAATTTCGAAAACGAATGAATGCCCTTAATGTGGCGAGTAAAGTTATTTTTATTCTATTAAAAATATTTTAATAAATTTGTATTAATTTAAATTGTGTTTTTTAATAATCAAAAAGCGAGTTTGATCCCAGTAAAAATCGCCAACTTAGCGAGATTTCAAAAAGTCGCCAAGAGGTGAGTTATTCTAGGATTTTACCAATTCAATTAGAACGAACCGAAATTTTAATTTTTCTAGCACTCACAGTTACCCTTGTGGTTATAGCTAATATATCCGTCATGTTTAGACATGACTCGAAACATATGACGTAGCGTACTATTTACTAAAACCTGGAGGACATTAGCATCAATCTTATCACAGGTTTCAAGGATGGCAGACCTGCGACAAACCGAAACTGCCACTTTTTGATATATATGTTACGGCCGATGTAATTAGTCGGTTACTATTAATAATCATCGGTTATTACAAATGATAACCAGGTAAGGCCGTTTAAGTGATTAATATTTTAGAATTTAGTCGCTGTAATAACTTACAACGAATTTGTCTGGAGATTTCAAATTACGGATGAGTCATTGAAATTTCCAGCCAAAAGAGGTAGAAAGTTTACTTTGGATGCCCGTTCTTTATTTGCGCTGTTAATTTGATATATGAATACTTTGATCTCTTTTCTCCTTTTCTTGTTTTTTTTTTTTTTAAGACACCAGGCAAGTGTACAGTGGCACTTGACCTAAGGGGTGATTGTGAGCCCAAGTCAAAATTCCGGAAAATTTCTTGAGTAAAAAAAAAAAAAAAGTTTAAATCAAAAAAAAAAAAAAAATTTAAACAAGGTTTTTTTCTTTTTTCTCTATATTTCTTAGTTTATTTAAAATATATTAAAAATTTTACACATTCCTATACCATTTACACATACCTATGATGATGACCTGGAGAAGTAATTGAAATTTACAAATATGCCTTTCTTTCTTGAGTTTAAGATTATAATAACTATTTACCGATAAAAAATGAATATTAATCTTGAATATAAGCTTATCTGGCTTTCCCTTACAAACAAATAAAATAAACTGTGTTTTTAAGTTCCACCTTTAAAAATTTGATTTCCGGAAACTTTTGTGATCAATGATTTTTTGAAACGTTTGAAACTTCGATCTCCGGAAACTTCCGGAACACGGTTAGCGAAAAATTCGGAAATCCGGATTTTTTCGGAGCACAATCAGCCCTGGCCTAAAAAATATTCTGTGTAGGGTACACCGGATAAATGTGTACAGAGTAGTTGCATTTAACGTTTAAAAAACATTAGTGTAGGGATGATGAACGCGAAAATACATTGCGTGATATTGGATTTTTAAATCATGCAAATTGCGATGCATGATTTTTCGATCGCTTGAATACGAATGGCGGTGTTGAATTTTTAAATCACGCGAATACGAATCGCGATGTAAGATTTTTAAATCGCGTGAATGTGTTTCATAAGGTGTAGATTTCAAATTATGTTAATACGAAACTCGATGCTTGATATTAAAATCGCGTGAATATGAATCGCGATATTAGTTGGTTCCCGGCGTAGTTTCAAATGTTAAAAACGGTGAAAATCCGATGAAACGAAAAAAAAAAAAAAAATTTAAAAAAAATTGGTGGAATAAGCACGTGTATGAAAACGACTGGTAAATGCTACTAAGCTATAGTTTCAAAATTTAAATTTTATATTGCAGAACTCATAATTCTTATTTTAAATCTGAACTCTTACTTTAAACTTTAGATTGTGGTGAAAATTTCAGCGGATCATAACATTTGATTCACGGAAATCAATGGTCTTGAGATAAGCGGAATTCCGCGAAAGAAATCATGGAGGGTACGAAAAATCAGAATTCCTTACACTTAGAATTGGCACTTAATCATCAATTTAGAGCATACAGAGCCTTAAAAACAATAGTGAATAATAAACAGAACTATAGCACTCACTTCCCATAATTAATCTGATTTTCAAAAATAATAAACAGTGATTATTAATAATAGTAATAATAATAATATTCCATAATTTAATTTCTTTTATTAATCTTTTATAACGACATTAAAATTTATAAACTCAAGATTTCAAATATCATTCATCAATTGATAAAATGTTACATGAAAAAACATACAAATTGAGTTTTTAAAACTATAACTATTAATTAAAACATAAGTAAAAATCCATATTTCACGTAGTTCTTCATTTTTTTTCTTTTTAACTCTACGTATTTTACCATTAACAGATTTGTTATCATATCACATAGAAATATAAAAGTTATTTTAGAGTTTTAATAAATTATGCATAATGAATCACACTGACCAAACTTCATTGGTAACTTTAAATAATAACGTGCATAATTTATCTAAGAAATTAACCTTCCACGTTATCGTTAAATGAAATAGCTTTTAACATACCAATCATAAGTAAATTGAATAAAAAAATTTAAAACAAAAAGTCAATAAAACAAGTTGTTTAATTAAAATAAATATTCTTTTGTACAAGAAAAAATTTTTGGCGTATGATTTTCTGTTTCTTAAAAGAAATTAAGTGTGTTTTTGCAGAATTATGCACAAACTACGTTTCGTATCTGCGAGAAATTGTCCCTGTCAGATTCCTATCGCTAGATTTTGTTCTAGATCTATTTTAAACAACTGTGACAAGCAAGAGTAAAAAAAGTCGAAATTTTAAAAAATAAATTAACGAAAAAAAGAAGGAAAAATGTGTAGTTTGCTGCCTTCTGCTTAGGAAATTATATTTTCCCCAGATAATTTCAAAAATAATTGCAAAATTCATCAATAGATGCACTGCTCATGAAGAAAAGATATAAAACAAATCTTTTTATCAAATTTGAACACCGTTTGAAATTATAAATTAACACAGATTAAGGAGAAAATTAACATACGTCCTTATAAATACTTTATGTTGGAATGGTCTGATATCGAGCGGAAACAATTGTTTTATAGTTTTTCCAACCAGTAGCCATTCAGTTAACAAACTTTGTTATTAACTGCGAATCTTAACCGGAATAAATATTCTCGTTTCCTAAGCAGAACGCAGCAAATCATGTATTTCTGTGAATCATGTTTCATATTGCGGGGTCATTTATGGATCCATATCATGAAAGTGCTTACGCCTGACTTGTTGAAGGAAAGTGTGCCTACTGATTTTGGAGTCTTCAAAAGTGCCGTCCAGCAAAGCAGGGTTGGGAAATTTGTGGTGTCGCTCATTGAGGGGCCTCAAATGCATCTCTTCTTCAACACTTTTCTTGTGATGTCTTTCCGTGTTTTTTATCTTAGAGGGTTTAGACTGCTCCGCGATCAGTTTTCGATTCTGCAAATAAATAAGAATTGCTTTTTATTCAAACTGTTACAAAATACATAACAAAGAGTTTCATTGCTTAAGAATAGAGGTCGGAAAAACTACATTTTCTTTGTAGATAACTACAACTACTTTATCACAAATGTAGTTAACTGCAACCATTTTATTACAATAGCAGTTAACTACAACTACTTTAACAATTGTAGTTAACTACAACTACTTTATAACAGTTGTAGTTAAATGCAGCTACTTTATTACAATTGTAGTTAAATACAACTACTTTATTTGAATTGTAGCTAATTACAACTACAACTACTTTATTACAATTGTAGTTTATGAAACTACAACTACATTATTACAATTGTAGTTAACTACAAATACTTTATTATAATTTTAGTTACTACAGATACTTTATTACAATTGTAGTTGAATACTACTACAGCTTTTTTATTACAATTGTAGTTAACTACAACTACTAATACTTTATTACAACTGCAGTTACTTACAGCTACTATATTACGATTGTAGTTAACTACAAATACTTTATTGCAATTGCAGTTAACTACAACTACTTTATTACAATATTAGTTAACTACAAATACTTTATTGCAATTGTAGTTAACTACAATTACTTTATTACAGATGTAGTTAACTACAACTACTTTATTATAATTGAGATAACTACAACCGATTCATTACAATTGTAGTTAACTACAAGTAAAACTACTTTTTTTTAAATGTAGCGACTACAAACTACTTCCGAAATATAGTTAAGTAATTCACTACTTTTTGAAGACATACATACTTCACTGGAGAACATATTTCATACCAATGCTCAAAATGGTTTTGAATAAAAAAATAGACTTAGTTAAGCATGAGAAGTTATTAAGAAATGTTAATTCATCATTACACGAGACAGTTTGAGAGCACTTTTTTCGAATTTGTTCTTTTAACCTTCTAACTCTATGCTCGTCTTAACAGTGAATATTTAATTTAAGAAATGATAAGAAATTATCAAATATTTAGAATTCAAGTGATTAATGCTTTTCTTTATCCTCTAAAAAATAGAGTACATTGTGCAAAATAAGAAAAACCAGAACACCCTGAATAACTTGATATCTGATAATCAGATCTTTACGTTCAAGAACTCAATCTTAATGGTTCGATTTCCAATGGTTCCTTTGTTTACGAGATTTCCAATGATAATGAAATAAATAACTAAGTAATATAATAAGAAATAACTGCTGACAACCAAAATGGAAAAAAAAAACTTGCTGCACTGGAGCATTAGACGATGAAATGTTTTGCGTTTGAATATTGTTTCTTTGCTAAACTTTAAAAGTAGTTTCCAGAAATTACAACTACTGTTTTTTTGCATCGCACTACACGCTACACTATTTCTTTTCAGAAGTACTGCACTACAAACTACAAAAAAAAGTAGCGACTATAGTAGTTTCGCGATTTGTAGCGCACCACTGCTTGAGAACTACAAAGGATAATTCGAAATGAAGTTTCTTTTTGCCTCTTTGATGGAAAGCTGTATTACTAAGATAAATATAGAGCCGCGATATGGCTCAGGGGATAGTGCGTTCGCTTTCCAATGAGGTGAAACGGGCTCGAATCCCAGCGATTACTGGTCGATACGAATTCTGCAACCGGCTGGCAGCGATCTCAGTGCGGACGTGGAATATCCTAGGTGGTAGACGGATTATGGGTTAGAGTCCCCTTGCCGTCAGGCTATTCTTGGAAGGTTTTTGTGGTCTTGCCTTCCATGTAAAGCAAATGCGGGGTAGTTCCGTCAAAAAGTCCTCCACAAAGGCAAATTTCGCTCAATACTTGATCCAGGAGTTCCTTTGTCTTCTGGATTAGGTTCAAATTTACAAGGCTACGGAGTTGAGCAGTAGTAGTCGTAAACGCAAAATTGGGTCGGCTGTTCAACGACGTTTACATAAAAAGATTAACATATAATGCTATATTAGAAATACATTTTGACTATTTTTTCCCATAATAACCATCGACATAATTACCATATATTCTGATTAATTTCAGGAAAGGCTTGGTGTTTTTTAACTTATTTTTTTCATTCACTAGCTGCAACAATGCAAAACTTAACATATCTATGTGTGTGTGTTTTTTATGTAAAGGAAAAACTAATCGCAGAAATGTTATAACTATATGCAGTAATCTTACGTATTCACGAATAATCTTATGAATACACGAAGTCAGCCAGTAGATGCGACGTTTATTGCATCAACTGCATCTTCCTGATTTGAAACGCGCAATTTTGAGTATTATGGTAGTTTTAAGATACATAAAAATAAAAAATATTTAAAAAAAAAAACTTGATGATTATATTTATTAGAAATTTTATCAAGTATGAAAGAAATTTAATTGCTTCCAGCAACAACAAAAATTAAGCTTCAACGGAAACCACTGAAATATATTTTGCTTTTTTTAGAGAAACATTTTCTGAAAAAATATAACTTTATTTAAAAAAATTCAAATATTACGTTATAATTTAAACTAGTTTTTTTTTTGTTATTAATAATTTTAATAATCTCTCCCTTGCTTGCAATTCTGTATAGAGTCATCTATATAAAATCAATCCTTTCGATTCAAAGTTTTTTTTTTCTCCAATTTTTTATCATAAATAAATTGCCTATCATTACTTTTTTTTAAAAAAGAAATACAGTTATAAAAAAACAGAGAGGAGAATCCTTATCTTACATTTTAGGATAATAATAATTACTCCTAATGCATTCTATGCAATATTATATTATAAAAATGAATTTTTTTTAAAAGACGAATCTGATAAAAATTATACAGAATGACCCTAGCAACAATTTTATCTTGACTCCAGTTTGGCTCAAAATTGGTTTGAGATGGGTTCTATATGAACATGCACCGAAGAACCAGTATTGGGATATCTAGATTTCTTTAATATTAGTCCTATACAAGGCAAATCTCGGCATTTAAGGGGTCAATATAGAGCCAATGTTGACTGAAAAATTAACATAAAATATCGGGTGAATCTGACAATTCTATATAGGGTCTATATTGGCGGACTAATGAATATAAAATATCGGGTGAATCGGATAATTCCATATAGGAACAATTTCGGAAAAATATCGGCCATTTGAACCTTTATTGAGCCAAAATTCGTGAATATTCATCCAATGAGGGTCCGAGTTATTCTGCTGCTAGTGGGGGGGGGATAAGTAAGGTTTTGTTGTGTTTACGTACTGCAGGTACTGAGTTTGAAATCGTAGTTTAGAATAAAATAGTTTGAAAAATTGAAATAATTTGACACGAATTCAGGCATAGTCAGGTTAAGTTAAGAAATAGTTAAGCCAGGGTCTCAACTCGTAATTGTTATTTAAAGTTCAAATCAACTCCATTATTACTTTATTTCTAAGTTACTTTAAAAATAGTTTTGAATTTTTAGTCGCGGAAAAAAAAATTTTCATAACATGCTAAAATCTAAAATGAATAAATTTGTTTCTGTTTTCTAGAATTGTGACACGATTTCTTAACCCATTCATGATAACGTAAAATTTATTTTTTTATAGTTTGTATCTTGAATAAAATGTCGTGCAATCAATGGGAGAAGAAAAAAAATCTAAAACAGATTGATAATTTTGGAAAAAAATATATAAATGTATAAAGTGCATTGAAAAAGGTTTAAAAAAACAATCAGTAAATCTATAATTTTATGACACTCATTTTATGAGACATTTGCTGCGTAGTAATTAACAAATATAATTAATAAACAAATGTAACACGCTTCTTCTGGGTTTTGTACAAAACTAGTTTCAAGTCAGTTTTTGGAAAAATTAGTTATTAGTTACGTTACAGAAAATTAGTTTGGATACATCAACTGAGCGATAATTACATTGTGTTTAATAATTGTCATTCAAATAATTTTTTTTAAAAAAGCTTGCAAATAAGTAATGTAAAAAAATAATCACGTAAGCATTTTTAAAAGGGATACAATGGAAAAAAAGGGATTTAAAAGGAAAAAAAGGGATAAAAAGGATAGTAATGGGGTTTTTGAGTGTTACCTTGTCCTTGTGATGACTGTGAAGGAGTCGTTCTTCTACTCTAGGACTATTTTGAACTTGCTGGTGGTCGATTTCGGCATTATCATTTGTCAATTTTCGACTGTAAACTTTACCGTTTTCAAAATTCTTCCACTGAAAAAAATAATAGGATTATATTTAAGAAAAATATTTCTTTCCTTATAGAACAGTAATTGATTTTTATTTCGTTTATTATAAAAAAGTACTTGTTGATTATTTCTTTAATTATAACACAGTAGTTGATTTTTTATTTCTTTCATTATAATACAGCAGTTGATTTTTATTCAAAATTCTTCCACTGAAAAAAATAATAGGATTATATTTAAGAAAAATATTTCTTTCCTTATAGCACAGTAATTGATTTTTATTTCGTTTATTATAGAAAGGTACTTGTTGATTATTTCTTTAATTATAACACAGTAGTTGATTTTTTATTTCTTTCATTATAATACAGCAGTTGATTTTTATTTCTTTCATTATAACACAGAAGTTCATTTTTATTTCTGTCATTATAGCACGGTATTTGATTTATATTTGTTTACGAATTGCATTTAGCATTTCAGGGCATCTGACCGTCCGGCATCTTGACACTGTTTCAGGAAAACTATGTTAGTTCAAAAGTCTGAAATCGAAAATAGAGTATTAAAGTTCTGAAGACAGATTTCTATAAGTCAATAAAAAAAAATTTTTTTAAATGTCAAAGTTTCCTGAACACTTTTTCTGTAATTTCGATAGCCTCATATATATAACTTGTTGTCAGATTTTCGCACCACAGAAACGCAAACTAAAGTGTTTTTTTTTTAAGTTCACAACAATTTGTACTCATATCTTTTGAAACTTTCTAACATCCTTCCTAAATTATAACAAAATTTGAAAAAAAAAAAACATTTTTTCCCCCAATGGCAGGCACTGAATTTGAATCTTTGCCTATGAAGATGCCAGAATTGTTGCTCATTTCACGTTACCCATTGGGCACCTGTGAACCAAAGTCACGGAGGTGAGCAACATTGCCCACGCCACACTGCCACAAACCCGTTTATAGGACAGGCCACATCCATACATCACACACAACAGAGGACAGCACAAAGAGAGAGAGAGAGAACCACCCATGCCCAGAGCGGGATTCGAACCCGCAACCAATGGCTTCGCAATCAGACGCGCTAACCGCTCGGCCACCTGGCCGGCTATAAAGAAATTTAACTACAAAAATTTGTTTGTTTAGATGTAGTAAATAAGTTAAGTTTTTCTCTTATTTACTCTTCCAATCTATAATGGATAAAAAACTAAAATTTTGCTTGTGTTTTAGTCAAAAATATAATAAAGACTACAATCATAGTTTGTTACAATCAATGCCATTCTGCAAAGAACATTTTGAGTTACTATCACCTAATTCCGTAGATAGTATGAGCTATTATAACTCTTCTAAGAAGTATTTAAACATTGCACAAGATTTAACTGAGCTTTTTGCAGCAAAAATATTACATGCGTAGTATATTCAAATTTTTCAACTCTTATATTTATATCTTCTACCTCCAAAGCTTTATTAATGGATAGGAACCCAGCTTTTACTTCTAGTCTATTTAAGGAATTTTTGAGAAACCGTAATATTAAATAGCTGTTAACCACTAGTCATCGATTAAAATCTAATGGAAAATCGAAAAGAGTTGGACGATCAATGGTTGCTAGATTAAAATGTAAAGTAAATGGCTCTTCTAAAAAAAAGTCCTTGGGTTCAAATTCTTGAACAGCTTGTGTCAAAATATAATGATATTCTCCTTTGGTAACACATTTTCTATCTGCTTATTTTATGTTTGGCTCCTTACTTTTTTATTTCCCGATTAATCAACAATAGCTTTTGAAGAGACAACATTTGAAAAACAAACTTACTTATGATTTAAAATATAAAATAGCTGACTTCAAAGAAAGATATTTAATAATAATTGAAGAATTTAAATGAAATACACACTCATTTTTCTTTATACATTTCAATTTACGGTGCATATTCTTTTTTAAAATTGTGAGAAAGTCTACTAATATTTATTGATAAAAACTTTTGGGGCTATTTCTAATAAATTTAAAAGCTGTTGGCGATTGGCTGTTATTAGAAATTTAGTTTAAATCTTTCTCACACACGATAATGTGATGAGTATCTTTTATATATATAAATATATACAAAAAATGCTAAGAAAAGCATTTTTGAAGGCATTTTTCTAACTCTTGAAAATTTAGCAGAAAAGATAAAAGAACTATTCTTTTAAAAAATGAATAAGTAAACTTCTAAAATAGAATTTATTTGATGTTTCGTGATTCTAGTAACAGTTATGAAATATTTCGTTAATTTATTTTTAATTGTCTAAGTGTTATTTTTTCTTAAATAAAATTTTCTAACAGAATTAACTAAAGAAATTTTTTACAAGAATCAAGTATCATTTCATTACATTTCATTGCAGTTTTAATCAGCTCTGAATTATGCATGTGCTTATAGCACCACTTATGAGTTTTTTTATTTCTTTCGATTCTTGTAGCGATGTGATGATTATGATAAACATAGTTTTAGAAAAAGTTAATTTCTTTTTAATTTAGCGAAGATCATTTTAATCTCATTTGTTGTAAAGACTATATTTGCTTTAAGCTTTATAGCAAAATTAATTAAAAGTATGCTGAATTTTAAAAATATTAAGTTAAAATATCGTCTTTTGGATATAATCATTACTTCTTTTTATGTCTAATTTATAAAAATATATTTTTGCGAAATATGCAAATTCTACACTACGTGACATGATAAACAAGAGATTAGATCGGATTTTTATATTGGTAGAAGCTTATGGGAATATTAAAAATGCTTTTAATTAAAACCCTTTGGAATATTAAAACACAAAAAGTAGTTTATGTTCGATATGTCTTTTTTCAGAGGAATAACAAGAAAGTATTACAATTTTACTTATTTTTTTAATTCTTAATTATATTTTAAAATTAAATAGAAATATTGTGTGCTTTCCTGCGTTAATAAAATTTGTTTCACGTAAATAAAACAAAATGGCATGTCAAAAAATGTGTTCTATTTAACAAGGTAATTGTAAATACGGTTAAAAGAGGATGTATTTATAAAACTGTATAGCTTAGTACGCCTTTTTTTAATTTTATTTTATAACTATTGTTGAACAACTGAACTTATGCACAACTCCGTAACCTTTTAATTTTGCACCCAATCCAAAGACAAGGGAACTTCTCAATGAAGTATTGGGAGAATTTTGCCTTCGTGGAGGACTTCTTGATGGAACTAACCCGCATTTGCGTTATATGGAGAGGAAAACTGCGAAAACCACCAACGGTTAGCCTCACGGCAATGGGACTCTAACCCATGATCCGTCTACTAATGAGGATATTTTTACGTTGGCACTGTGGTCGGTGCGAGCCGGGTGTGTAATTCGTATCGACCAGCTATCGCTTTGATTTGAACCCGGTTCACCATTGGAAGGCGAACGCTCTGTCCCCTGAGCCACCACTGCTCTTTAGTACGCCATATAACATAGTTATAATTTTAGAACTTTTTTTTTTTTTAGACTTTCATGCTGGTCAAACAAATTTATTATTAAATACACAAGTAGTACAGGCTAAAGCTATAATTTGTATGCATACATATACAGAAAGAGAAAAGGGAGAGATTATACTTATATGAAATTGAATGCAATTTTATTTAATTTCTTTTGCATAAAAAATACACAATAAAAGTACGATACAAAGCAAACAATTGAGATTCTCGGGACATTAAAATATTTATTTAGTAACAAGTTTTATTAAAAAAAAATCTCATTTAATCCTTTTTTATTATCATGCTTATAATAAATGAATGTCTTTCCATTTGACTGATTAGAAATGTACAACAGAACCGGTGCACATCAACCTTATTGGAATGCAATAATTATTAGAACATCTCCTGTAATGTGTGCGGCCTGACTATAATGGTTTGAGACGAGCCATTTCGCGAGCAATTATTGGAAAAGCCTTTCCTTGGAAATGCTTTCTAACAGTTTCCAGAAATTCTCTTTCTTACGCTGTTTAAATCTATAGAAATGGTGTATTTCAAATAAAATTTCACATGTTTGAGCAGTAATAGAATCTAATAATTTATTATCAGGATATTTTAGTTTTGTCAGTTTCTGAAGAAATGTGAGAAATTTTTTTACCACTTAAGCTCTTCGAAAACTTTTGTTTTGAAATATTAGTATAAAATTTAAAAAAAAAAACTAGTTTATTTGTTTTACTATGTGTAAAAACTTATAAAACTAGCAAGGAAAAATTATTTATATTAGTATTATTTTTTTAATGGATATTTTTCGGCTTAAATAAGGCATTTATTTGAATAGACGCTAAACATTGTTAAAAAAAAAAAATTATCGCCTAAAACAAAAACTCCTTAGAAGGCTATCAACTATGCAAACGCTCTACCCTATGAGCCACCCCGACTCATTTCCTTCTATTTTATTTTATAACCGTTGTTGTGATCCAATTTCGGTTTTACGACTACTAATTACTTTTTAACTTCACACAGAACTGAAGATTCATATAATTTATGGTATGATCTCATTTAAGCACTGATTTTATTTTATTCCATGGCCGGAGTTAAATATTTTTGGGTTAATGAATCTATGTCATTTTAAACTCAACCCAGAAAACAAAGGAAAAAACTATATTGCATTGGGAAAAACTATAGCCTTTGTGGAAGCCTTTTTGATTTAACTCAACCGAATTTGCGTTACATGGAAGAAGAAAAAAAACTATATAACCTTTCAGAGTTAACCCACCCTAATAGGGCTTGATTCGTTCACCCATAATAAGATATTTTACGTAAGCACTGGTTGGTGCGTATTGATAATCGCTGGAATTTGAACCTGGATCACCTCATAGAGAGGCAAGCACTCTGTTGTTTGAGCCGCCTTTATACGTTATGATTATCGGGACATAAAAATTATTAAAAAAAAATTTATTCAGAACCTTCTGTTGCCAAAAGCATCGTGTACTTTAGATTAATGAAACCATTCCATTAGATTAATGAAACCTTTTGTTTCAAAGAATAATTAATAATCAAATCGGTAATTTAACCCCAAAAGAAAGATAGAAACAATTAGTATCTTAAACTGAAAGCAACGTTTAATTTTTATAGTGTCCCACCTTTAAAATAGACTTATAAAAAAATAGATATTGGCCGCGCGGAAGTTCGTTGATTTTAAAAGATGCCCGCGATATTGTCAAAGATTTTACGTTTTGAATTTTAGTAATAACTAGGGAATTAAGCCCATTGTGCGCTGACGCTCACCCACTCCGATGGTATTATAACTTCGCAATGGTATTATAACAACAACAATTATAAATTCGCAATAATTGTTGTTTCTTGGCATAAAACAGTTGAAATTATTCAACTAAAAATATATGTCTTAAAAATAACACTTGTGCCTCCACTTCCCACGTCCAAATATTACCCTTATGATACTATTAAGTTATAATCTATAGGTGGACATAAATTATTTTTCTAAGTAATCATTTTTTGAAATAACATTCAAGTTCACGACTGTAATTTAATATTTTTGCTTACCAAACGGGCGGTTGTATTTTAAATACAATTTTTGCAGTCATCACTTTGTGCAAAAAGCTGAAAGTTAAGTTCTAAATCACTTAACGAATCGCTTTAATTGTAATTCATTATTGTATAATGTAAATAGCATCCAAAAAAATATTGTAAAACGGTTGAAAACATTAGACACCGATTTAAATAACTTAAAATGTAACGTACAATTACATTATTCTAATAATACTAAAAACAATCCTCCTAAACTTTTAATTTAGAAATGAAACAAAAGTAAAAAACGTAATAACAACAGTACAGGTAGTTTTAACCTTTAAATTAAGGATGCAAAAATATTTTTAGGAAAGCAATAACTTTTATGACTCATATGAATTTTATGCCGATGACAACCAAACTAATTTGAAAATGAATGTGGGAAAACTAGATCCTACCATGTGATTTTCCAGCCAATAAAAATGTATTGACAACAATGGCAAACCGCGACACCATCATTAGATTTTTATATATAATAAGATTTTAAGTCTATCCGATACACAAACCACCATAAATATGGCATTGTAGGAAACAAAAATATTTCCATCTCTTTCGAGAAAACTTATCCCAATGCTCCATCACGTGCTGTATTCGGTTCGTGCTGTGTTCTATTACGTGCTGTATTCTATGCTTCATCAAACACCTCTAGAGCCATTACTTGAGTATCGTATAATATTATATTATTGATCGAAAAAAGTAAGCAATTGGCAGTATGTGACACCGTTTATGTTTCTACAGCCATTTTAAAAAGAATTTAAAATAAATCTAAATAAATACTTCGTTTCTAAATTTTTTTCTATCTATGAAACTATAAAATTATTCTAAATAAATGCTAAACGTATAACTAACTATTCAACACTAATTAAATTATCACTTAAGATTATACCTAACAAAATAAATCTATATAAATAATTACTCTATAACTGATTATTTAACAGTCAAATTAACAAATACAAAACTAAAAAAATAACAAAAAAGAAAAGTAGATTAAAAAAATATTTTTGTTAGATTTTCTATCTACAACGACATTTCTTTCCAGACATAAAATGAAGCTAAGATCGATCACGCCCTCAAGAACTTTCCGCAAAATTCGTAGAGTTAAACGTTAATTTATGCGCCAGTTCCGAGCTTTGAGGGGGAAAAAATAAAGCCTATCGTTCTTGTATAACAAACATCAGCAACTTTAATAGAGTTGGCTACTACACTCCTCAAAAGTGAAATTGCAACACCAAGAAATAATGCACGTAGCGTCATGCAAATTTCAGGAGCGATAGTAGTGAGATGGATATGCAAATGATTAAATTTGCGCACACATCTGATCACGTGGTACGCATATTCGGGCTATAAAGGCCAGCAACTTTCCCTTCTCATAAACGGCATCTGAGGTTTTGCGTAGCATTTGCGACTTTCGAAAAAGCGTAGAAAATGCCTCTGAGACGTCGGCGAGCTCAATACCATCAGTTAACGACCGGGGAACGTATTATCGAACTCCATGAACTTGGTTTGTCGCTGCGCGCAATAGCAACTCGTGTTGGGCACAACGTGAGTACCATCCAACGTTGTGTCACACGATGGATTCAGGAAGGTCTACGTGCACGCCGAAGAGGAAGTGGTGCGCACAGGTGCACGTCAGAGCGCACAGACCGGCGTATTCGCCAGTTGACTATTCGAGACCCTTTCTCCACGGCATGTGCCATCCGATCCGAAGCCGGTTGCCTTCAGGAGCAGGTGGATCTGTGTCCACCCACACCATACGCAACAGATTGCATGAAGTACAGTTACGTGCACGGGTACCAGCAACAGGGGCCTTTGACCGCTTTACACAGGGCTAGACGCCTGGCGTGGTGTCATCGTCATCGTACCTGGACCATCCAATAGCATCGGGTATTGTTCACGGATGAATCTCGTTTCTGTCTGTGGAGAAATGACGGCCGTCGACGGGTATGGCGGCGACCCGGAGAACGCTACGAACCAGCCCATTACGCCGAGCGTGACAACGGTCCTACACCGGGCATCATGGTTTGGGGTGGCATAATGTTTGATCGCAGAACGCCCCTGGTACACATTCACGGCAGTTTGACAACGGACCGCTACGTCACGCAAGTTGTGTATCCCGTTGTTCTGCCCTTGTTGCAGGGCGCACCCAACACGGTATTCCAGCAAGACAATGCCAGGCCGCATGTCGCACGGAGAACTCTTAACAGCCTGACTGGATTTGACATCCTTCCCTGGCCGGCAGCCTCTCCAGATCTGAATCCCATAGAACACCTATGGGATCTCATTGGACGTGGCATGAACAGAGGATCAATGGTGCAAACCGTCGATGATCTGCGCACAGCAGTGGATGTGGCTTGGCAAAGGTTACCTCAGGCAACCATCAATGGAGTCATTGATAGCATGCCTCGCCGGATTGAGGCCTGTATAGCTGCCCGAGGTGGACACATCATTAAATATTGAATAAATTGCTTTATAACGATTTTATTAGTCTGTTTTTTTAATCATTTGCATATCCATCTCACTACTATCGCTCCTGAAATTTGCATGACGCTACGTGCATTATTTCTTGGTGTTGCAAATTCACTTTTGAGGAATGTAGTTTTTACTGCAATTTCTTTCTCTGAGAAAAAAAAAGTCCTGTAAAATAAAGCATCCTAACTAATCCTACTGTGGATATACACTATTTTAAATGGTGATTATGACATTTGGTTTCAATGTTAAAGGTTCCGGGTTTGATTTCAGCTTGAGCCAAAAAACGTCCTTCGCGTAATCCTTGCACATTAGTAACCTTGACAAACAAACACGCAACTCTCTCACTCCTCGACAGATGGCAGTACTGCACTTCTTTTGACTCTTTTAAAAGACACGGTTTCCAGTAGAACACCGAAGTCAAGCATCACTGCCTACGGTCAGTAAGCGGGTGGGTGACCACTTTGACCAGCCTGCGTCAAGACCAAGGGTGCGCGATATCGGTCCTCGTTAAACTGTTCTATCGTAAAGTGCTCGAATTCGCGCGTAGGGTGTCGGGGTACCAAAGCAGGGGAGCCATCCTCTTTGTGGAGGATCAAATGTCTTTGGGTCATCCTCGGGGATGTTTCCCAGACCGTCGCCAATAGCCTATTGTGCAGCTCTAGTGCGACGTAAATAAAGTACGTACCTACCTTGACTCTTTTAATAGTTTACTTTGGTTCGACAAACAAATAGTTAGAGTCTCAATCAACGTCACGGTCCGAAATGAAGACAGCTGTTCCGTGCATAATGTTAATTAACGGTCAGTGGTCAGATGTTTTATGACAAAGTAACTTGCGGACCGATCTATATTTTTATGAGCATTATAGCTTTGTAGGCATAACTTTATTCTTGCGGTGTGTCATTCGAACACATTTTGCTGACCGCATTCTAAGGATGAAACTTTTTATAATTCGGGTGGAATTTTAGCTCAAAAATTGTTTGTATTTAAAGTTTATATTTTGGACATCTTTTTATAATAAAACACGTTTACAACCTTTTGAAACTTATTATTTTTGTATGATACTTAAAAAAACATTTTTATGGTTATTACAAGGTTGTACTGAATTTTTTAAACGGAATTAACAGTTTTAAATTAGCACGTCATATATTCTTATGCTTCATTATATATTTCTCCGAATAACTTTTTATTCCGTGAGAAACTTTCATGACGTTTAAGAGAATTTCGCTTATAAAAAAAAATTTCTAGTCGTAAAAAAATTTAAAAAAAAAAAAAAATCTTAATACAGATTATTCAATGATGTTGGAATTTACTGCAATGCATAGATTTTTCTTCTTCTTTATGTTAAGCTTCGAAATTGCTAAAGTGAAAAATTGGTGGCACATCGAATGCTACATTGCGTGCGATGCTTCCATTACGGTGAAAAACAAGTACTTACATCTTAATGTTTTGAGATGCTGCCATTCTGTTTTCAGAGTTTGTGTTCGTAATGTCTCAATTTTTAAAACAGCTCTAGTGTTTTTACTTTAGGATAGACAGTTCGGCATTTTTTGAAAAACGTTTTCTGGATATGTATAAATATTTACTTTTCCTCGAATTTACTTTACTTTTCTTTTTGATGAAAGTGATATGTAAATTTATAACTTCAGTAAAAAATTTTCGGTGTACATAATATTTTTTTCAAAATAAAACTAAAAAATAGCGATTAATTGGGCAAAAAATATACATATATACATAAACATATATACATATACATATATACATATACATATACACATACATATACATATATACATATACATATATACATATACATATATACATATATACATATACATATATACATATACATATATATATATATACATATATACATATACAATAAAAGTAAAGTTCTCAAATGATTGAATCCCAAAACTGAATACTAGGATATACTCGATACTGGCCTTAAGCATACTAGTCTGGAAATATACATACACTCCATGTAAAAGATATGTGCAGTGAGCAAAAAGTAAAGTATTTTATAACTTAGATATATCCCTAATTGTTCCAAGTATTCAACTTAAATATGTTAATTATATAGTGAAGACGAGGTTGGAAAATAGGACACAAAAATTTAATTTTCCGTAACAAAAGCTGTTAATAAAACTCGCTTGACCGCAGATGTTTTCTTTTTAAAATAAACCTATAAAATAATTTTAATTTTTTTTTTTAAAATTCAATAATGAAACTGAGATATAATATTTTTTCAATCGTTTAACAGTACCGTTTTGAATGATAAAATTTGCATTAAATTGATCAAATACTTTAATGCGATCTTTTTAATCATGAATGTGATTTTTGTTTGTTTGAATTTACATTCATAGAGAGTATCTTACAAGAAAATAGAAGTTTCATATTTTTTCAATCAATAAGTGTTTCATAAAACAGTTATTTTAGCTGTTATAACTTTACTTTTTTTTAATTTAAAGAAGTAGCGATTATGTAATTTTGTGTTTATGATTCAGCTAAAAAATATAAATCAGTTCTTCAACTGGGACATAATTTTTTCTCTCCGTTGCATGCAATTTTCTTTTAACAGATCTTGGATATTTTTGTATCGCTGGTCTCAAATCGGTACTCGGTTTCTTTCTTCAAGCAACAGATTTTTTTTAAACTACATTTTGAGCAGCGATGGCTCATGTATAGAGCGTTCGCCTTACAATCAGGTGAACCGGGTTCGAAAAGCAGCGATGGCTGGTCGATACAAAATGTGCGTCCGGCTTGCACCGACCACAATGCTGACGTGAAATATCTTCAGTGGTAGACGGATCATGGGTTAGAGTTCCCTTGCCGTCAGGCTAACCGTGGTAGGTTCTCGTGGTCTTCCTCTCCATGTAACGCAAATGTGGGCTAGTTCCATTAAAAGAGTCCTCCAGGAAGGCAAATTTCACCCAATATTTGATCCAGAAGTTCCCTTGTTTTTCTGGATTGCGCTCAAAATTACAAGGCTACGTAGTTGAACATTAGTAGTCGTAAACCCGAAAATTGGGTCGGCTGTTCAACGACGGTTATAAAAAAACCAACGCATTTTCAGATTTTATTTGTCGAAATGTACAAAATTAAAAATGTTATACATAACAAGGACCTCGTGAATGTTGTAACAAACTTGTAAAGGAGTTAAGACACATCTAGGGGAGTTAAGGCATCTAGGAGAGTTAAGGCATCAGGATTAAAATTTCAAAGAAACCCGTGTTCGGAAATATCATCCCGAGTCAAAATTTTTGATGGTTTTCCATTGATGGACCAATATAATCTTGATGGTAACCATCAATAATTCCATCATGAACCATTATATTTTTTGATGGTTACAAACATAAGTAACCATCACCCCAAACATAACAATAGCAACATAATCCAACATAAGAATAGCAACTTATTTTGATGGTTTGTTCGTGTTGAACCATCATAAATTTCCATCATAGTTTCTTAGAAATCAAATGTTGGAACGATCATGAACAACCATCATCTTAATGTAGGAATTCAGACTGACTTATGATGGTCCGACGTAAGAATAGAAATTTGTTTTGATGGTTTGTTCGTGTTGAACCACCAGAAATTTTCATCATAGTTTCGTAGAAATCAAATATTGGAACGATCATGAACAACCATCATCTTAATGTAGGAATTCAGACTGACTTATGATGGTCCGACGTAAGAATAGAAATTTGTTTTGATGGTTTGTTCGTGTTGAACCACCAGAAATTTTCATCATAGTTTCGTAGAAATCAAATATTGGAACGATCATGAACAACCATCATCTTAATGTAGGAATTCGGACTGATTTATGATGGTCTAACATAACAATAGCAACTTATTTTGATGGTTTGTTCGTGTTGAACCATCAGAAATTTCCATCATAGTTTCGTAGAAATCAAATATTGGAACGATCATGAACAACCATCATCTTAATGTAGGAATTCAGACTGATTTATGATGGTCCAACATAAGAAAACGAAATTGTTTTGATGGTTTATTCCTGAAAGTCAAAAAGAATTCCTATTAAACCATCATGGAAATGTATAGTTGGAATCATTATGGACCATCACGGATTGTTGGTCCATGAGAATCAGACTTCTCCTGATGGTTAACTGTCATAGTATTAAAGTAGCATTGTTGGAAGTTTGTTGGCATATTAAAAACCATGAACGCATAATGGAAAATCTTGGTTGATGGTGACCATCAAATGATGTCGGACCATCTTAAATTGCACTGAAACAAACATAAACCATCGAAATGTTTTGATGGGACCATCAAGAATTTTGACTTGGCATAATAAGCCACTGGGGGCGCTTCCCTATTATAAAATGGTTCCTCGGGTGCTTCTGAATAGGGGTCCTTATCAGTGTTGGGGGTTATAAGTTAGGGGTTTCCCCCCTAAATTTAGGGGGATTTTTATCTTCAGTGGGTATTTTAGGGGAATTTGTTTTTAGGGGTTTGTTTTAGGGTTATTTGTGAATTTTACTAGATTCATTTTGGTTACGTTCTAATATCAAATTTTATAACTGAATGCGTGAGTTGGTAGTATGAAAATCAATATGTTAAACCAAAACAAAAAGATTAAGATTTAATTTTAGAACTTAACCCCTTTGTTGGATGTAGTAAGTTACTACTTAGTTCGATCAACTTGTACGTTTGGTGAATTTGAATTCAAATTATATAAAATTTTTAATGTGCATGGTTTAAAAATAATGCCAAAGGATAAAGAAAAAAAGAAGTACGTACAAAGTACAAGAAAAATTGGGAACACGAAAAGCAGTTTAAAGGTAAATTATTAGTACAATTGCTCATCCTTTTTTTTAATTATCAGCACAATATTAATTTGTTGATAATTAAATATTTAAAAGTATGAAAGCAACAGTTTCTATACATTATTTAACTTTCGTACTATTTTTTAATACTTATACATTAAGTTAAAAATTTTGGGGTTTTTTAAAATTTTTTAGGGGATTTTACAACGCCATCTGGGGGTGAACGGTTATCGGCAACACTATTCCTTATAGAAAAACACCTAGCCGCGTAAGATGACGATTCCGGGCATGGATTCCTATGAAGTTTTAATCCACATGATGTGCCCTAACTCCCCTAGAAGTTTATTGTAATATTTACGCAACCCCTTGTTTTTAAACTTCCACATTTCGACAAAAAATAAACTAAAAACGTCATTTTACGAAATCGTAGCTTCAGAAACAAAAGTTATTTGTTATGTATTAAAGTTGAAATCCCCACACCGGAAAGATCAAATAGTCAAATTTCGCTATAGTGAACATGATTCATAGTGAGCTACCGGATATAGTGAAAGAAATATTCGCTCCCGTGTTTTACTATACACATATAATATTATTTTTTGTAGATATAGCGAACCAAAAGAAGAGAGGAAATTGGTTATTATGAACTTTTTTCCGTTTTCGACTGATTTTTTCCCCTACATATTTTGGTAATTTTGAAATTTCTACCTAAAATATATATACCGTCTATTGAGTGTAATGTAGCTATAACCATTTTTTCTCGTTTACTTCTTCTATCTCAGTTTCCCACCTCTAAATAAAGGCCATCCCTAAAATTTTTGTACGCAAGACAAAGAGTAATAAAGGCCATCCCTAAAATTTTTGTACGCAAGACAAAGAGTAATAAAAAATTAAAGTTAATTCATTTTTTTTGTAACTGTATAATGTTGAATCATTTTTCTATTTCTTTTTATGGGTCATTTATTTAAATAATGTGTAATAAAAGGTTGCAGTTCGTAAAAACTAGTTCGAATTGTTTGCAGTACGGATATAGTGAACTCCCCGGTTATAGTGAACCAAAATTTCGGTCCCAGGAAGGTTCACTATAACAGGGTTTGACTGTATTTGCATAAATGCAACAAATAAGTGTTCTCCAGCGTTATTTATCTAATGTGCTGATTACTAAGAAGGCACAATTGTCTGAAGCTACCTAGATAACCTGCAAACTACCTAGATAATCTAAACAATTCCTACTTAGCCATTCGTTTAAAAGAGAAAATAAGATTATTGCTGGAACAACAGAAAACATTTCTATACGCTTACAGTAGTATAATGTCGTTTATATTTCACTCAATCAAGTTACTACCATCAGTAATAAAGTTACTACAATCATTGAATGAAATATAATATTTTTAAAATAATAAGCATCAAACTATAATAAAAAGTATAAACTGGTTTGAAATATTCTTTTTTTTTTACAATTAAGAAAATTAACAAGTGATTTATTTATTTTTCAATGTAAAAAAAAATTATGTCAAAACAATAAATAAATTAATTAAAAAAAAGAGAGAAATAAATTTTTGAATTTAAACTATACGAAAACAGTGAATTTGCACATTACCTAGATAAAATGCGGATTTTCACTTTAACGGAGCAAATCAATTAATCGGCTGATTAGCATATAACTACTAGGGTAAGTTGCACATTAACTACTTTCGAGATTTAGCTGCAGCGTTTATATGTAGTAGCTTTTTAACTCTATTTAATGTGCATTTGTCGAATTACATAAATCTTTCTTTGTTAAAGATCGCAAATGTGAAAAACGTGGTCGTAGATATATTTTTTTTAATACTAAGTCGATATTTCGCTGTGTCACCTTCCACTTCAGCTTTTACTTCTGATCTAAATATAAATACATTTAACAGTCTCTGGCCAAATTATGAGACGCACTCTATAGTGCGGCTAATAATTCTATGTTAAACCTATGTAGATTCTAACTGTTAAATCGTAATTATCAGGTGATACTATAAACCTATAGTGTTTTTAAGCGGCTAAAACCGGTTTGTATTTGTTTACGTTCGTGTAACAATTGGTGCAAATATCAATTGGTACAACAAAAAAAAAATACAAGTAGGAAGTATATAAAATATCTCCTGAATAAAAACCCATAATAAACATTTATATTTAAATATAAAAGTATTGCATATAAACTCGTGCAAAACATGTAATTATTAAAAAGAAACTACAGTGCGTCTAATAAATTGGTCTAATTATTTTAATATACTAATATAATACCTGATGTAATAAATAGTCTATATTTATGTAATATATCGTATAATTTATCCAATCGTCAAATTTATATTATATATCGTCTAATTTAACCCATTGATGCACGAGCATGAACAAGTGCAAACCAGTTTCAGTCATGTAAAAGCAATAAAGCTGTATAATATCACCTGGTAATTAGAACATAAAATCTTATAGTGCGTCTAATAATTTGGCCAATCTATTATGTCAGACTAAGTTATTACTATTCTTTTTTTGCAAAATAAATACTAATAAGGAAATACTTTGAGTAAATAATAATAATGAAACAAACTGTCATTTTTTCGTTAGCAAAAAAAAGTCATTCTCTTGAATAGAAACTTAGTTAATGGGTTAATCTATCTTAATATTTTATTTATTTGTTCTAGTGCATGTCTTTTAAGTTACTTTCAGTGCAAAAGTTATTACGGCAACTATTTATGTTTTTTTCCCTTTTTTATAGTGCAAGCGCTTCTTAAAAGTAGTAAAATCAGTGCATTTCTATTTGAGCCAAATGATTAAACTGTTTATTTAACATTTGATATTTTTTGTACTAAGTTATAAAATATGTGTGATCTGTTACATTCAGAATAAAGTCAAGTTTATACAACGCAATTCCTTTCTTCTTTTTTTTAATATTGATGTTCAACATCTTTTCCCAATCAATTTATGCATTAAACACTTCATTTTCGAGAGCGAAATTCGAACGTTTTAATGATTTGTCAATTCAACGTTCAGGAAGTAAATGCACCAGATTCTTGTTAGACACCATCCTATTTCGGTTTAGACTGTAACAAATATGCTTACCTCTTTTGTCGGTGTAGCCATCGATAGACATGAGAAAAAAATGACCATAACTACAATCTTGACCATATCGGAAGATAAAAGCTCACACACACCGACCGGAAAGCTTCTCGTCTTCGCTGGGAATACTCCGAATCCTCCGCATCTTCTAAAAATCATCCCCCAGTTGATTTTCGGGATCACTTCTAGATGTCACTACCGTCGGTTACCATAGCAACTAAATGAATACATCGGGATAACAAAGAGCATTGCGGATTTAGTTGATGTTGAATATGAAGCTCGCGTCTTTGCTTTTACTGTCATTTCATTCTTTTGTTTTGAGAAGGAAAAAAAATCGTCCTTCTAGGATTTATATGGAATTTTTCGCAAATACTAGAGCCTGCATATATTTTCTTTTTCTTTGATTTTCCCAATACACGAAGCGACAGAGAAAAATGTTAAAAATGAAACAACAGATATGTAAACTTGGTATTTCGAGCAATTTTTTTCTTCTTCTTTTGTGTCGGTGTGTTTTCTTGGTTAAAATTTTGAAAGCATTCGATGCAAGCGGGGGATAAAACTTTCGAGATTACATTTTCAAAGTAATATTGATGCTTTCAAAAGGAATGTAAATGTCTGTTTATGGGAAAAAATTGGAATTTCGTTTTGGTATATTTGTTTTTGTTTTTTTAGGAAAGAATATTTTTTTAAAAAACTCGAAAATTTTGTCCTTTTTGACTCTATATATACCGTCCCTGGCTAAATTATCAGACGCACTCTAAGATTCTAAGTAAAATCTTAAGTATCAGGTGATACAATACAGCTTTATTGTTGTTTTTATGCGACTGAAACCGGTTTGCAGTTCCCTACGTTCGTGTATTAATGGGTTAAATATGGCGATATATAATATAAATTTCGTGATTGGATAAATTAGATGATATATTATATAAATATAGAATATTTATTATATCAGGTATTATATTAGTGTATTATAATAAGTATATCAAATTATTGGACGCACTGTAGTTTTTTAATAATTACATGTTTTGCACGAGTTTATATGCAATACTTTTATATTTAAACATTCATGTGATAGGTTTTTATTCAGGAGAATTCTCATATACTACCTACTTTTATTTATTTTTAACATATTGCAATAAAATGTTAACCAATTGATACACAAACGTAAGCAAATGCAAACCGGTTTCAGCTGCATAAAAATAATAAAGCTGTATATTATTACCTGATAATTAAGATTTTACATAGAATCTTATAGTGCGTCTAATAGTTTGGCCAGAAACTAATATATATATATATATATATTTCAGCAATTGATGCTTTTGTCTATTTTTAAAGTGAACTGATACAAAAAGAAGATTTAAAAATTTTTGAGGGAACATTTTATTTAAACTTTACCTTTTAAAATTTGAAAACATTCCAGGAAAAACGAACTTTCTCAAGATAACAATATGAAAAGAATATTTACAACCCAATGCAACTGTCTGCTTAAGGCGAAAAGAAGGATTTAGATTTGTCCTATGTCTTCCTTAGAACGAATGCTTTAAAAAGCCCACTGAAGTATAAATTCACTGTGTATGTTTATATAAATACTAATTTCGGAAAAAGTATCAAAATTCCTAAAATAAAAATTTAAGTATGAACTATCTAATATGGAAATTAAAATTTCGTTATACGTGTCCTATTTAGCATATTTATTGTCTATTTTAGAATGACGCAGTTTTAAGAAAGATGTAAAATGTGAAACTTTTAAGGAACTATGTCTTTAAATGTTTTGACGAAAGATCAAATTTTTTTGTTTTGGTAGATTTATTCAGAATAGTTTATAATATTCTATATTCGACTAAAACTTTTAAACTGATTTTTGAAAAACATTATCTTTCTTAAAATTTGAGCGAAAATGGTTGAAAAATTTTCTAGAAATCAAATTTTAAAAAAGTCGTATTCTTCAAATTTGATCTCTCAGGAACTATTTAACCGATTTCACTCAAATTTCGCCACGTAAAATTACATACGTAAAAATGACGTTGTATACCTTAAAATTCAAACTTTTTTCGACTATTATTAAAATGGTAAATATTAACTAAAATTTATTTTTTGCATGGAATTATTTTTGAATAAATTATAATAGTGCGCAAAATTATTAAATTTTAATTGTTTTATAATTGTGAGCAAAAATTTTTCAATTCGCTTGAAAAGTTCACCAGATATGGTGGAATTAGCAAAAAGTAAAATTAATATTAAGAGGTCCAAACTTTGGACCGCTGTCCTGACCAAACAATGGAGACCATATTTTCCAGATGGAATTTACCCTTTATTTTGGGAGCCAAAAGTCTGAATCCATCGAAAAAAGTATGTTCCTCCAGAGAAAATACGTTTTTGTGTCGTACCTTCAAATATCATCTGCACTTATTAATTAGCATATCTGAAGTCACCCCCTCAAACAATTGAGTCCTAGAACGTGAAGATCCGGTGGTTAGATCAAAAGTTATTCAAAATGGTCCTTTTTTTTCTTTTTTTCTTCTTTTTTTTGGGTTCACAGAATAAAGATATCCTCAACATAAGCATTCTGCACTTCTACAGCCATTTTCAAAAACTAAACCAAAAACGTATACATATTAAGAGTTACAAACTGAGCTGTGATGGCTCAGGGGATAAGGCGTTCGCCTTCCAATGAGGTGAAACGGGTTCGAATACCAGCGATGGCTGGTTGATACGAATTCCGCATCCGGCTTGCACCGGCCACAGTGCTGACGTAAATCTTATCCTCAGTGGTAGACGGATCATAGGTTAGAGTCCCCTTGCCATCGTGCTCATTATGGGTAGTTTTTGTGGTTTTCTTCTCCATGTAACGCAAATGTGGGTCAGTTCTATTAATAAGTCTAAAAAATATTTAATTATTTTATATCGCTGTGTCAGATTAATTCAATAAAGAACATTACATGGTAGCACGTGTGGTCCACGTCACCAAATTTATACTTTTATAGTCGTCTGATACCACGCGCTTTTCTTTTTTTTTTAAAATTCCTACTATTAGTTCACATCTCTCCCGATATATATATATATATATATATATATATATATATATATATATATGTGTGTGTGTGTGTGTGTGTGTGTGTATATATATATATATTGTTCACATTTTCAATAGTTAATAAAATAACTTTTGTTCATTCATTCAAGGTCAAATGCATTTTTTTAATATGTAGAGGAAAACATTTGATGTTAATACAGTTTTTTCAAATATTAATTCATTAAATTTAATTAATTTTATATCGGAGAAAAAATTGTAGTTATTTAATAAAAAGTAACTAAAAAAAATTTTTTCTTCGTTGCCCTAAGTAGGAATTAACTTTTAAAATTTTTTTAACATTACTTGTAAAAAACATTAAATTTTTTTTTTAAGATTAAGCGTAACAGCTTGTTTAAATTTAAGAAAAGATATAAAAAAATAATTATAGCAATCTTAGGGGTTGGTGTAAGAAGTGAGCAGTGGCAGTGTTCCTAGTCGTAAATACGAAGATAGAAATTGAAAAATCTTTCCATTGTCTCAAATTCTATTTTCCAGCCTTGTGCATTCGGCTGTTTTAAGTTGTTTTAAACGGGAGCAAAACGCAGCACTTGAATAATTGTATCATTAATCTTTTCCCTGAATTTCGGAAAGATATGCTCAAATCGAGCAAATGCTGGGATAGTTTGGAAGATTTATTTTGGCGTTATTGTATGATTAGGTAACTGATACTTTTAACAAATCCAGTGTTTTAAAATAGAAATGTGTCAGACACAGTGAATGCAAAAGATTTAAATGTATTATAAACTCATGTTAGATGTAACATATTAGTAAATTTAAAATAAAAGTATGCTTTAAAAATAAGAAATAGTTTAAACTTATACAAAGTTTGATATTTGAAAGGGCGTAGCAAAAGTAGACCAAAACAAAATTAAATGCATATTTTTTATTTTATATCCATCGTTGAACAGCCGATCGAATTTGGAGTTGACAACTACCAATGTTCAACTCCGTAGCCTTATAATTTTGAATCCAATCTAGAAGACAAGGGAACTCCTGTATCAGTACACCCAGCGGTATCGATTTGTTATAGGAACTTGGAGGACTTTGTAACCTTAAAGGATTTAACTTACACCTGTCACCATTTAATACGCGGGGATTCTTCGGTCGACTGGCGTTCTCTTGAACAAGTGTCCAACACCCTACCAACCAATCTTTACCAACCCTACATTCTTTTATTTTATTTAATGTTTTATAACCCTCGTTGAACAGCCGCCCCAATTTTCTGGGCTTATGACTACTAATATAATCAAACCATATATGAACACTCTGCCCGTTTAAACAATGAGTCTAGCGTCCACCCCGCCGAACTAACAGCAATTAAATTTGCAACCCTTTGGGCAAAAGATAATAATATCCAACATTTTACTATATTTTCTGATTCAAAACCCTCGTTGCAGACCCTCGAAAATCCGAGACCCCCTAATTGAGAAAATTAAAGAAATGATCCAAAACAAAAACTGTACATTCAATTGGATTAAAGCTCATTCGGGGGAACCTGGAAACGAAGAAGCGGATATTTTGGCTAAGAATGGCACTTTATTAGGCGAGTTATCCTATAACTCAGCGCCAGATTAAATAGAGACAGAGGCAGGTCAGTAGGGTTTTATGGCAGGAAAGGTGGCGCAACTCTTTGAACGGAAGCCACACTTATTACCTGCTCCCCGTTATCAATGAGCGTTTTTTATCTTGTGACTTCTATTTTAACCAATTTTTAACATCCCACGGGGTCTTTGGTGAACATCAAGCCAGAATTTTACATAAATTTTCTACCTGCAAATATTTTGGCTGTCACCAATCAATTAAACCATTGAATGTGGAAAGTTTACAACGCTCAGGGTAAATTACTTATTCAACAACAGAAGCGACACGAGATCCTGGTGTAAGACAAATAAAGAAAAACAAATCATGAAAGAAATAATCAAACGCACCTTATCTTATGGATACCCTTTACAGGAGTTAATTTTAGCTTTCTGGCCCTCATCTTCAGTTTTAGCAAATTTTACACCATTTTGTATACTGTTATTTTATCCTTGTATTTTTCTGCATTTTATGCCTTAACTTTTCTCTTATCTTTGCTCTTTTGCACTTTTTACTGTTTTCGTATACTTTAACTTTGATACTTTTAAAAATTTTGACTTTTGTCATTTTATCTATTTTTATTTCCCTCCCTTGTGATTTTATTGGTTCTATACACCCCGGATTTTATTGTATGCTTCCATTTTCTCACTTTTGTCGTCGACTTAGTCTGGATAGGTGAAGTTGTGATCTCATCCTTTTAACTTTTTTCTATTTTGTTGTGTTGGTTTTGACTTAATTTGCTGTTTGTATCACTGCTCTTTTGCTCCAATGCTCATTGTACAACTTGCACTTTGGGCAAAGTTTGTCAACAACCACGATGTTCTGTTACCGTGTACTATTTGATGCTTTAACTTTTATTTGGTTTAATACCATGCTCACTATAAGGGAGGTCCCGTCGGCTTCGGCGCTATAAGACGGACCTCTCGGAACGTTTAATTTTGCTGTTGCCATCAGCTTTTGTAAATTTTTATCTGTTTCTTTTTAATAAATGCACGGATTTGGCCGAGCTGGTCGCGCGGCTAGCCGCATGCGCTGGTGGACGGATATCGCGGTTCTCTCATAGGGACTGTCGTGACGACGGGTCGTTCCACCGTATGACCAAATGAGGGCTGGTCGGCATAAAACTTCCTTATGACTACTAATGTTCAACTGCATAGCCTTGTAATTTTGAACCGAATCCAAAAGAAAAGGGAACTCCTGGATCAAGTATTGAGAGAAATTTGCCTTCGTTGAGGAATTTTTGATGGAACTAACTCGCATTTGCGTTACATGAAGTGGAAAACTACGAAAACCTTTCACGGTTAGCCTGATCGCAAGGGAACTCTAACCCATGATTCGTTTACCCCTGAGGATATTTTATATCAGCACTGTGGTCAGTGTGATGTTTTACTATTTTTGAAAAGAAACGTGTTTGTAGAATGTGGAAAAAAATCCCTTTTTAAGAATCGTGGTGGCTCAAGCTCAACTCCCATTATGAGGACCCTGGTTTGAATCCCAACGTTGGCTGATAGATCCGAATCCCGCACCTGAATCGCACCGACCCCAGTACTGACGTAAAATATCCTCAGTAGTAGACTGGTCTTGGACAACTCTACATGTCTAGTTAAGAACGTTGTCTCCCACTAATCGCCATTTTATGATTTCTTTCTATTGTAAAACATGTCAACAGATTGAATCAACCTGTATGATATAAATGCAGGGCAAAACAGCAAAAGGATAAAAAATTTTCATCTCCTCTCCAAACCCCAGTAGGAGGGTGAAAACCCGTTCCAAAAACATCAGCTACTGTGCCCTTAAATGCTTTTTCCTTTATACACTTAGACCACCCTGAGTATTGGGGAGTCGGCTTCTTCTATGTACATTCTTTGTTTGAGGTTAACCCTTTGAACCATTAGGATTTGCTTTTAGTAAGAAATAATCCGATCCTTTGAACAAAAGTGATATAATATTATATCTTTTTTTAACCACTGTACAAATAATGCTTTTTTTTTTTAAGATTCACATATAGCTGAATAAGAAAAATCATAAATATTGAAATTGCGTGAAATCAAGAAACTAGGAGCGTATGTAAAAGCAGAGATATTTTTTCCTCGCATAATACCAGTTCTTTTATAGTTATAAAGCAAAAACAGCATTTAAAAACACGAACTTAAGAAATAAAAGGAAAAAAAAACAAGAACTCATTTTATGGCACGCGTTTGGTTAGGCTTTAACTAGTACTAGGAATTTTATACTACTTACACTAATTATGGCAACGAAGACTCATTAGTGCTACAAATTGTCTAAGTTCATGTGATGCGGCACATTTTAATTAGTCTAATGGCATCAAGATGTTAGTTTATGGTTTGAACATGATAAAGTGAAGGAGGCATTAGAAGGGGTTTATAAATTTACTAATTTAGTATCAATTAGCATATCTGGAAAATTTTATTGCTATTTTTTCTCCTGTTTGCTCCACTCGCTAACCCCCCTGGGAGATTCCCAAATATCATTGGTTCTTTTTTTCTAAAGAACAGTAAAAAAAAAAAAAATTAGTTTTTATAATATATGATTATTATAATTTTATGTAAAGAAAATTTTTATTAATTTGTTGAATGAAACAAAATGAAGGAAAGCCTGGATTTTGATGCTTTTTTTCCCAACTGTACTTAAAAAATAATAATAAATAAATAAATAAAATTAGGAATGCAAAATGGGTGATTTATTTTAAAAAGCGAAGTTATTTATTCCAATCAAATACGAACTTTCTAATGATTTCTCTTGAATTATTAAAAAGGTAGGTACTTTATTTACGTCGCACTAGAGCTGCACAATGGCGACTGTCTGGGAAACATCCCTGAGGATAACCCGAAGACTTGCCAGTGCAATTTTGATCCTCTGCAGAGGGGATGGCTCCCCTGCTTCGGTTGCCAGACGACCTGCGCTTGAATTCGAGCAATTTATAGTAGAACGGTTTAACGAGGACCGATAACGTGCATCCTCGGTCCCTACGCAGGCTGATTGAAGTGGTCACCCATCCGTTTACTGGCCGCAGACTTCGGCCAGTAAGCGGGTTTGCTTGACTTCGGTGTTCTTCTGGGCACCGTGTCTTTACGATCAGTCTCTAAAACGGAACATTAAAAAAGTAGCAAATGCTGTGATTTGACTTGGGTCAGGTAAACTTGATTTGCAACGGTTTTAATCACACTTTAACCACTCCAAATTTGGTCTTAAATAATCCAAACAATTGTGGGAATGGCTGCTTAATTTCATGTTAATATTAAATATAACTTTCATATATATTTTAAAGGGTTCTTAAACCAAGCTCACGTACATTCACATCATTCGTGAATAATTTTTTGTTTCCGTAAACATCAATTCTGACATATTTAGAATATTGTCAGTAGATTCTTTAAAATCGAGCTAGCGTAAATTTGTGGCTGTCTTCCACTGTGCTGAACACCTACTGAAACAAAAGCTAATAGCTCAGATATACTTACTTCTGGTACGTGGCGGCAGTTTTGCTCTCAGAAACTATTCAATCGATTTCATTCAAGTTTTTGATTTTTACATTCAGAACAAATATAGCTAAAAATTTTATGATTTCGAAAGTTAACAATTTTTAATAAGTGAAAAAAAAAGTTTCTTATATTTCTTTATAATATTTTTAAAAGGTTATATAAAACTAGGAATATAACAAAATTTAGCTCCAACGCAAAATCCTAACTAACTAAGAATAAAGAGTTGTAATTTTAAATAAAGTTATAACAGTTATTTCATTATTAATTATTTTTTTCCAAAAATATCTGTGAGATGATTCCTGTAAAAGTTACGAGATTTTGTTGCTAAATTGGAAGGCAAAAATTCTCATATATATAAATTTTCCAATAAAATTTTGAGTGCGTTTAATCTTTTCAACAAATAAAAACTCTCTCTACTTCCCTATATTTTTGTAAACATTTTCTATATCATTATATTTTATATGTATTTCGTAAGAGATTTTCTTCGCAGTATTATATTGAAGCATCACTTCTTTTAGAAATATAGTTACTGGGAAAATGATATTTCGTAAATGCGTTCTCCCCGAGTATTCGAAGAATGAAAGAAAAGATGGGAGGAAGATTTAAGGAGTAGCAAGCAAAAATTCAGATTGAAAGAAAAGATTTTATAAAAATTGCATTGTTAGAAAAAGACTACAGAAAAGAGATGATTGATTGAAAAAAGTAGGAAACGATAAGGAAAAATTGTTGCAGTAATTTTCAACCTTTAAAAGAATTTTCGAGCAGAAAGTTTTCGGGATTTTCAGAAAACTCCTGAAGCATTATTTAACATCAATATAATAAGATCTCTTTGTAGTGCAGCAGAATAAAAAATTTCAATCATTGAGTTGAGATCATTAATTTTTATAATTGAAAAATATTTTTTTTTTCTTATTAAGTTTTGATTAGTTTTCCATAAATAATTTCACATATTTTAATAACAGCGTGTGTACTATTAGATGGTCGGAAAGGACATGAGTTTTTATAACCAGAAAAGAATAAAATTATATCTCTATCTTTTAATGATTTTTTTCTTATACTTAGATACAATCTTACTGACTATCTTTGAACATACTTAGCGTTGCAGTAGACGAGCGTAATGGTTAAATCAAGAGTTGCATGTTTTCTGTTTGTATTATGATTCGTATTTATTGTTTGTTGCTCTTATCGATGGCTTTAAGTTATTAGATTAACGAAAATATATTTTAAGCAATTCATCCTATCAAAATGAAGATTAAAAAGTATTAATTAACATTTTTGCATAATACTATTGCTCCGGGTTCATCTTGATAGTGCAAAATTAACATAATCAACATTTTTCTCCCGTAACTTATCCTTTCCGTGGAAAAAAAACATTTCCACATTAACTGTTTCTACCTAGATTTCTATATTCCTTTTCACCGCTCCAAACGTGATATCGTTTATAAATGCTCCTTGTTGTCGCCATTAAGCGCTTCTTCTTGTTTTCCAGTGGCGCCATCTATGGCCAAGAATTCGATTTCTACCACACACATACGACACAGATATAGGGGAGACCCCTTCATGTATCCATTCATCCATCTACAGACCGTAATTTTGGCCTGAAAAAGCGAACCATAAATCTCCACCCCTAGGTATGATTTGTTATGGGAACATGGAGGACTTTGTTTCCCAACAGATTTAACGTGCACCAGTCACCGTTAACTATAATTAATGGCCCCTTAAAAAATAAAGCGAGAATTCTATCGCTTAAGAATGCCATATCAAAAAAAATTAAGCAATTCTAATATTTTTTGTTTAAATAAGATTTGATATCACTTACTCCCTTTTTTAGTAACTTTCATTGGTTTAAAAATAATAAAAAAACTGTGTTTTGCCGTCATAACACAATATGTTACGTCCGTTACAGTTAATTTTTATTATTAGTTTTTCTAAAAATTAACTTTCTAAAAATTTCAGTAAGAGTAAATGAAACCAAAATTTATTTTCACAAAAATCAGAACTGCTCGAATTTTACTGAGTTATAATTTTTTTCAATTCTGTAAATGTGACATTCGTAAAAGAAGGAATTTGCCCTCAAGTAAAATTTTTTTTAAAAGCATAAAATTTTTTTTTTAAAAGCATAAAAAAGTTTTGAGGTATTTTTAATAGCATTTTATGTTTTCGTCATTTATTTGTAATTAATTTGATGCATTATAAATCTTTGTGCCTCCTTACATAGAAGAACTAACAAGTCGGTGAAAAGAAAAAAAAAATAGCTTTATTGGAAACTAAACCTAGGAATCTGGAAGGAAATTAGATCGAAAGAAATATTTAATAAAGCAGCGCTCCCTAGCTAAATCTGGCAGCGCAATGATTGATTGAATATAAGAATGGGTGAGGGTGAAGACAATAGCCGTAATTTTCAGGCTTCGGATCAAAAAATTTTCTCTTCTAAGAACAAAAAATAAAAAATAAAAAAAATACGAACCATATATTTTATTCTTTTTTACTTATTCATTTCTTTTTCAACGCTTCATTTTAGTATAAAAACTATATTTTTTTTTATCTTAAAATAAATATAAATCGGAAAACTGAGCTTCTCTTCAAATCTGAAAGCAGCTTTCCCGAATATTTTATAGAGAAAAAAATGAAGAGATCGATGATATTTCTGACATTCCATTCTATTTTGATAATCGAATTAAAAAGTGTCTTGGGAGTACTGCTCTGATTCAAAATATTTTATTTTTTTATTCTGTAACCGTCGTTGAAAATCCAACCCAATTTTCGGGTTTACGACTGCTAATGTTCAACTCCGTAGCCTTGTAGTTTTGAACACAATCCAAAAGACAATGGAACTCCTGGATCAAATATTGGGAGAAATTTGCCTTCGTGGAGGACTACTTTCATGGAACTACCAGCATTTGCGTTACATGGAAAGGAAAACCAAGAAAACCTCCATTGGTTAGCCAGACGGCAAGGGACCTCTCACCCATGATCTGTCGACCACTGAGGATATATTACGTCAGCACTGTGGAGGGTACAAGCCAGACGCGGAATTCGTATCGACCAACCATCGCTGGGATTCGAACCCGGGGCACCTCATTGGAAGGCGAACGGTCTATCCCATTAGCCATCAGGGCTCTGATTCTAAATATTAGAATAATTGAAAAATTCGACATCAAAATCTCATACTTTGCTTCTTATTTAAATTATAAATTTAACGAGTTAAATCTACATACTTCGCAGTATGTTTAAGTAATAAGAAAATGAAAATAAAACATAAATTAATTTTACAATTAATTTTTGAAAAATTTAAGAATAAAATTCTACGTGATAAAATAAATGTTAAAATATTTCATTATAAACGGAGAAAGAAAGTTTACTTTATATTTTGTAACATTGATGCCTTTAGCATTGATCTCTGCATATAAACAATCAATAAACAAGTTTTTAGCAGTCATCGCGTTGCACCAATCAGATTTTAGTTGATTTTGAAATATGAGGTAAATCTTGTTGTGAAATGAAATCCTCCTCAAACAAGTCTTCTGATGATGGAATCATGTAGTGCACTAGAATATCCTGATAAATATTTGAATTAACTTTTTCTTTGAGGATACACTTCCAGGTCCGCTCATGAACCCGCACAGAACACTTCAGACACGCCCTATTAAATGCTTCTTGTTTAATCCTCCAAGCAAGAGGGTCTTGATTGTCATTAGATACTTTCGTCACTAGAGGTTGTATTTTAAGTAAGGGGCGTTTTGTCGTGTACACTAATAGGTGACTCGTGGGTCGCAACGAGTGCTTCTGTCGTATCCCGGTATTATATCTGTCGTTGAACAGCCGACCCAGTTTTTGGGTTTACGACTACTAATGTTCAACTCCCTAGCCTTGTAATTTTGAACCCAATCCAGAAGACATGGAAACTCCTGGATCAGTACCTCCAGAGGTATGATTTGTTATGGGAACATGGAGGAATTTGTGACTAGATAGAATTAACGTGCATCAGTCACCATTTACTACACGGGGAGTCTTTGGGAGGTGGCGATCGAACCCACGACCTCTTGGACATACGACCAGTGCCCTACCAACCAGACTATCTCGGCCCTTCCGGGTATAATTTTTTTTTAAATTTTATAACCGTCGTTGAACGGCCGACCCAATTTTTGGGTTTACGACTTCCAATGTCTCCTTAGCCTTGTAATTTTGAACAAAATCTAGAAAACAAGGAAACTCCTGAATCAAGTATTGGGAGAAAATGACCTTCGTGGTGGACTTTTTGATGGAACTAACCAGCATTTGCGTGCACGAGAACCGTCCACGGTTAGCCAAGCGGCTAAGGAACTCTAAGCCATGATCCATCTACCACTGAGGATATTTCACGTCAGCACTGTGGTCGGTGCAAGCCAGATGCAGAATTCGTATCGATCAGCCATCGCCGGCATTTGAACCCGGTACGCCTCATCGGAAGGCGAACGCTCTATCCCCTGAGCCATCGCGACTCTCCCGGTATAAATTGGGATCAACTGTGCTCAGTTGCAGCCGTGTTGGTAATCTGTACCATCAGTTTTGTGTCTTTAAAATGTTCAAATTTAACAAACCGCCAGTCACGCACGAGATATGGTCAGTGATGCGTTTTTTGTCGGCAAAAACCTGTCTGCTGCAAACATTTATTGGCAGATTTGTGAAGCAGCAAAATTCCTTGATATGCTGACAGGGATTTTTGCTATTCCATGACAATGAATCAAATCATGTTTAAGTTAAAATATTATTATTAATGATTATAAGAAATTTTAATTTGTGAGACATTTATAGCGCAAATAAAATAAAGTTTTATTAATTTTATTTATATTTTATTTCATTAATTTAATGATAGTAAGATTATTTTCTTTCTTAATCTACACATATTCTAGTATAAAATGAACCTGTTATTATTTTATAAATATAAATCCAAATTCGCTTTCAATCCAAATTCTCAAAATTATTTTCTCTTTAAAAAATAAACTAAAAAAAAAATTTCAGTACTGATCAGCGTTTTTAAACGTAGTATTTTATTTATCACTCTTACAGAAATGACTTGAAAACTTAAATGTTTCAGCCACAAAAGGTTTAATTTTTAAAAAAAATCGTAGATAATGGTTGCATTGTATGAAATCCACATTTTATTTTTTAAATCATACAGACCGGTAATCTATTCTCTACCAGCCCTTCTCTCATAAATTTTAAGCAGACGTAGGCTGATTTAGTACTTCATCACCCTTTCTGGGATGAAAATCGATTTTTGAAAAACCCCTTCTGTTCGATCCACCCTCCTTACAAGAATCAAGAAGGAAGCAATCCAATCTGACTACACTTGATTAAGTCTTAGACTTTTGCTTTATCTAAGCAATACACGAAATTCCTCATCCTCTCTTTCTAAACAAGAAAGAGCCCAGGATAGGGGGCAGAAAAAAAAAGGAATAGCGAGCAATAAATGCATTAAATTTAATGAATACTTCCGGGTACTTCATAATTTCCAACCAGCTCCATAACTTTAATGTATTAGGACAAGTAAGTATAAGAAATACTTTCGGGTGCTCTGAAGAACGATAAAACAATGTTTATTACAATGTTTTAAATTTTAGAGCGAGTCTTGAACCATAAAATCATTCAAATTTTTAGCAATTTTTAGTTGAAATGTGTTTATTCTTTTGATCTTTCGTTTAGAATTATGAATGTTGTATTGTAATTTCTATTTGGAATCGTATTGAAAGTGTCGAAAAACCCTTTATTCTACATCCTCAGAAATTTCTATAGAATTAAGTAATAATTGTTAAAACGCTTTTTAATTGCTGCTTAAACCATTGACGGAATGTAACATTAAATGGCCATTTTGACGAAACTAATCTACTTCAGAATATTAACTGAATTGAATAAAATTATTCATTGTTTAGCTGAAAGTAATTCATTGTTTTCAATTTTGTGAATAGAAATTTTTTTTTTTTTAAGGTTGAACATTTGTCTGACAGCTTAATTTTTTAATTGCTCTTAACTTAATTTTTCATTGTTGATTTCTTTATTAATGCTGTGAACATTTTTTTATGATCTCTGTCTTTCTATTTGGAAAATGTTCACAGCATTAATAAAGAAATCAACAATGAATTAATTTTATGGAAAATTGCAAAACCTGAGTAGCATTGACAGTTGTGTTTGTTGTTTATACTGAAAAAAAAAAAAAAAAAAAAAAAAAAAAAACAGAAATAATTCTTCAGTTTCCGTTTTCTAAAAGAAACAAATAAGACCAATATTGATTTATTCTTAATATTTCAGTCTAAATTTTATGAATTAACACTAAACATACCAACACTTAATGTATACCTATTTCTACTATAGCCGGCCAAATGACCGGACTTTATGTTTTTTGATTGAATGTATGAAATAGGGATGTTAGGAAGGAAATAAACTGAAAAACTTTATTATAATTAAACAAAATTATAAACTGCAAATTTTTTTGTATTACAAACAAATAGAAAAAGAATTTTTAAATCATTGCTCATCGCATTTTTTACACATACCATTGTACATTACACATTACATTGTTTCTATTGTACATTTTCCTCAAACATATTTCCTCTAATTATTATTATTTCTATAATTCTTGTAATTATAAGAATATAAAAGAATTATAATTCTTATGGTTATTTTATAATTAATGTTATGTCTTTCAAGAACTTGCACTGTCTTGAGTGTTTCGACATTTTTCTGGGTAAAGCCTAACAGTTAGTTAGAAATGAAGTAAAGCTATCAAAATAAAATATAAGTTACTTACCAAAGCATTTAGTTTTTGTCACTTTTTCTGACACAAAAGTGCCAATCTAAAATTTTAGGTACTTTTTTGAAATTGTCATTCTAATTGAACTAACTACGTCGCAACAGTACAAAAAGTATTATTCAAACAAACAAAATAATAAAAATAATAGAATATGAACTAGATATAATTGTTTGAAAAATTCGCGAAGTCAAATGTGCAAAAGCGATAAGATGATAAGCGCATTTTCGATGCAAAAGTTCTTAAACGGTCATTTGACCGGTTATGGTATGTTTAGTGTTAGACGACTAGGTGCAATATAGTATACACATTTTCAAGAAAAGTATTTTTTTAAATAAAAGTATTCCTTAATATTGTTTACAGACATATATTTCACTAATTTTTGTAATTTTGACCTTTTTCTGAAAAATTTGGAAATTTGACTTTTTTTTTTGTGATCCCAAACATTTCAAATCGAACAAAACATGTTCTAAACTACAGTCTCTGGCCAAATTATTAGACGCACTATAAGATTCTATGTAAAATCTTAACTATCAGGTGATACTATACAACTTTATTGTTTTTACGCTGCTGAAACCGGTCGTAAACTTGATAATGATCGTGTATCAATGGGTTAACATTGTAATGCAATACGTTAAAAATAAATACAAATAGGAAGTGTATAAAAAATCCCTTGAATAAAAATTCATTACACATGTGTTTAAATCTAAAAGTATTGTATATAAACTCGTGTGAAGCATGTCATTATTAAAAAAGTACAGTGCTTCTAATAATTTGGTCTAATTATTATAATATACTAATATAATGCTTGATATAATAAATATTCAATATTTATATAATATATCGACTAATTTATATTATATTTCGCCTAATTTAACCCATTGATACACGAACATAAACAAGTGCGAACCGGTTTCAACCACGTAAAAGCAATAAAGCCGTACAGTATCATCTGATAATTAAGATTTTGATAGAATCTTAGAGTGCGTCTAATAATTTAGCCAGCGACTGTATGTCTGACTTTACCAACAACATTAAGCTAAATAGTTTTTTATTGATTTGAATCTACTTCTAGGTCATCCATTACATGTACTTATCGTTTTTTTTTTCTTTTTCTTCTTTAAAAAATTTCTGTTTGTAGTTCTGCAGTAGAATTGCTGGCAGTGCAAATGTAAAATTCTCTTCCCTCCAGCATATAAGAATAAAGTGTCTTCCGACTACAATTTAGGAGGAGAGAGAAATGGGGTCGAAAATATTACCCCGGGGTAGAAGAGCTGATCGAGCAAATGCGATCTTTATAAGAGATTTTGTCGAGGGGAGAAGTTTCAAAGATTAAGCAACTTTTCCGAATCGGATTTTTCATTTTATTCCGACCTTTTTCTTCGATCCATTTTACCCTTTTTTTTTTTTTTTTTGGTTTAAGAACGAGTCCCCCAAAAAATTGAAGAAACCTTTTTTTTTTTTGTTTTCTCTTCATATTTCTTTTTTAAACCTTTATAGGACCCTATTTTTTCGCGAGAAATGTGACGTTAAAATAGTTTTTAAGATAGAGATTGATTTATAAAATCAAATTCGTTACGCTTTTAACTTAAAATTAAGTTGATTTTTAAGATAATTTTCTTTTTAATGGAAGCAAGGTGGGATTTTTAATGTTTTGCTTACTGTCAAGAATTATTTTTAACCCTCGCTGAACAGTTCGTTTTACTTGTTTCCTTTTGTAATTTATTGTCGGTTTCCCAAGTGTCTGAGAGCTTTAAACTTTATTGCAAAGCAAGGAAAATCACGTGATCTAAACACTTCTAAACTTACAAAATAGTCTTTTAAATATTTCGTGAGAAATTTTATAAGGGTCGTTGAGCAGCCGACCCAATTTTCGGGTTTAAGACTACTGATGTTCAACTCCATAGCCTTGTAATTTTGAACAAAGTACAGAAGACAAGGGTACTCCTGAGTCAAGTATTAGGAGAAAATTGTCTTCGTGGAGGACTTTTTGATGAAACTAACCAGCATTTGCGATACGTGGAGAGGAAAACCACGGAAATCTACCACGATTAGCTTGACGCCAAAGGAACTTTAACCGTCTTCCACTGAGGATATTTTACGTCCGCACTCTTGTCGGTGCAAGCCGGATGCGGAATTCGTATCGACCACTCGTCGCTGGGATTCGAACCCGGTCTATCCCCTGAGCCATCGCGCCTCATGTAAAGAATTAGTCATTTTCATAGCATTTTAGTCCAAATTCTTTACTTTACAGTAAATGTAGTTTCTTTGTAGAATTTATGTATAATTTTTATCCGTATGAGATACATCTGAATTTTGTTATGAAGGAGGGATATTTATCCCAGAAAAACAAATAAAATCGTTTAGGAAAAATTAATTTATTATGTAAATCTTATAATAATGAACATGGCCAAATTTCAGATCTCTTAAAGGGATCAAGAGAATTATTCTCATTCTCTTAGCAAGAATATCTGCAAATTCAACGGGTGGGACTGAGAGGCCGAAAACCCTCGGTCCAATCGCCGGAAATTTGAACTTAAAAGTAAGTGAATTGTTCACAACTGACAGTTACAGTCTCTGGCAAAATTATTAGACGCACTATAAGATTCTATGCACAATCTTAATTATCAGTTGATAATATACAGCTTTATTGTTTTGATGTGACTGAAACCGGTTTGCACTTGTTTACGTTCGTGTATTAATGGGTTAAATTTGACGATATATAATATAAATTTGACGATAGGATAAATGAGACGATATATTATATAAATATAAAATTTTTATTGTATGAAGCATTATATTAGTATAGTATAATAATTAGATCAAGTTATTAGACGCACTGTAGTGTTTTAATAATTGCATGTTTTTGCACGAGTTTATAGGCAATAGTTTTATATTTAAACATACATGTAATGGGTTTTTATTCAGGAGGTTTTTAATATGCTTCCGATTCGTATTTATTTTTAACGTATTTCATTAGAATGTTAACCATTTGATACAGGAGCGCAAACAAATGCAAACCGGTATTATTCGGATAAAAAAAAAAAAACAATACAGTTGTATAGTATCACCTGATAATTATGATTTCACATAGAATCTTATAGTGCGTTTAATAATATGGCCAGGGACAGTAAGAGCAAGGGAAAAGATCTATGCTTGGTGATTTATCGAAAGATAATGTAGCCAAATGCAAAGCCATAATCAATATGAAATTTAAAAATAATTTGGCGAAAAGGGAATCGCTAAAAAGACTGAAAACTAGCGTAACCATGCAACTGAATCATTTTTGTTGTAAAAAAATAAATAATAAAAAGTTATAAATAGATTTTGTTTTCGTTTTAGTCGGGACATTGAATTAATGAAATTTATATTTGTATTGAAATAAAAAGTTACCCGTTACATTGGTTGTTAAGAAAAGAATTAAATATTTTATATTCGCTTATTATAAAATGTAATAAAAATTAAATAATTGATTTCATTTAATCAAAATTCGATTAAGAATGATTAACAAAAAATAAATTTAAAAATTTAAAAGAAACTTTAAAAGCTAAGAAATATGTAATGCCTATCGGCATCACTGTCATATTTTTGTAAAAATTCGAAAAAACAAAATTTATTAAAAAAGACGATTTTATAAATTATATGTTTATAATTACAAACAAGCTCAATGAGAAATGATAAAATGAACGAGGGCTTAACGCACAAGGGAAAGTAGCTCCCCAGTGTTGATATGCCTTCTTGATCCCACGCAAACCTTTACTGTTATCCACATTCATTAAACAAAAGCCCTAATTGAGAAGAAAAGTTCGCACGGCTTTATAAGGGGTTAACCTACCAACCAGAGGGTAAAAAAAATTTTCTGTAATTTCTTAAATTATTTATTCTGTCAACGAGCTAAGGAGTGCACGATGAAAAATATCAGCTGGTTTATAGGATGTAAAATATGTGCAAAAAAAAAAAAGAAAACGGACCACACTGAATAACTTTGGTTCTAACGATCGGATTGTTACGTTCTAGGACTCAATCTTAATGATTCGAGTAGCTGGCCTAAAATATGCTAATTAATTAGTGCAGACGATATTATAAGTTATGAAATCAGACACACAAAAACGTTCTTTTTTTAAAAATAAATATACACTTCCTGGCTAAATTATTAGACGCACTAAAGATTCAATGTAAAATCTTAATTATCACGTGATACTATAAAGATTTATTGTTTTTACGTGACTAAAACCGGTTTGCACTTGTTTACGTTAGTGTATGAATTGGTTAAATTAAACGATAGATAATATAAATTTGACGATAGAATAAACGAGACGGTATATTATATAAATGTAGAATATTTATGATATCAAGCATTATATTAGTATATTTTAATAATTATATCACATTATTAGACGCATTATAGTTTTCTAATAATGACATGATTGTCACGAGTTTATAAGCAATACTTTTATATTTTAACAAATATGAAATGTGTTTTTATTCAGGAGATTTTTTATATACTTATGTACTTCCTATTTGTATTTATTTTCAACGTATTGCATTACAATGTTAACCAACTGATACACGAACGTAAACAAATACAAACCGGTTTCATCCCAGTAAAAACAATACAGCTGTATAGTATCACCCGATAATTATAATTTTACGTAGAATCTTATAATGCGTCTAATAATATGGTTAGGGACTATATTTGCCGTGAGGCTAACAGTGGGATGTTTTCCTTTCCATGTAACATAAATTTGTTCCAGCAAAAAGTTCTCCACGAAGTAAAATCTCTCGCAATACTTGATCCAGGAGTTCCCTTGTCTTCTGGATTGGGTTCAAAATTACTAGGCTTCGGAGTAGAACATTAAAATAATCATCACCAAATTTGGACTAAAAATTGTAAAATTTTTCTAAAATATTTCTTTGATGTAAAACACTTAACGATAACTTAAAATAAAATAAACATTTAATAAAATAAAAATTTAAAAAGCAGGGTTGTGTATGACGTTACAGCAGAAACCGGTCAAAATTCAAATATCCAAATAGAATTGAAAACAGAACCTGTGTTACAATAATAAAATTTCTTTCAACCTTTAATGATATATTTATTACCAAATATGAATGCGTAAATTTTATTCATAAAAAATACCTGCAAAAATTTAGACTTCCATGACTTCACCGCTTTTGTTGATTTTCAAAATTATTTTTAAAAACCAGCTAACTATTCAAAAATTAAAATACTAAATAAGTAGGAATGTAATTTAAAATTTTGTTGAGTCACTAGATATCTCAAGTTAGCAACTTGGATAAGATTTTTTAATCAATGAACAATTCTAAAACAAGCTTGTGATTTATTTTATTTAAGATCTGCACTTAACATGGAAATTGAATATTCTAACCCCTTAAAAGGAATTGATTTTAATTTTTAGAAACAAATTGCGAACTATCGAACAAAATATTTAATGATACAAAATAAAAGATAAAAATATTAAAATACATACAAAACTGTTTCGCATTTCCGAGAATTAATTTGAATATGTAGAAAATCCTTCGATTTGAAACAACGTCTGTTAGATCACTATGGAAACCAGATTTTAAAATGAAAGAGGAAATAATATTTTGGAAAGAGAAAACTATTTTTTTTTTTCGTAATCAGAGTTAAAAGCAAATCGAAATCTAATTTGGTTTGAAATCTGGATTTGTTGGATATTTCTGATTATTTCCCTGGGTAAAGAACTTCATACTTTTTTTTTTAAGAAAAAAAGTGAGAAGAAATTGAAAAAGACAAAGATAAATGGAATTTATTTTTCTTTGAAAATGTATTTCTGTTTTTAAGTTTGATCGAAATTCAGTTACATATCGTATAATTAGTTTTTAGACAGATTGAATTCCAGATATAGACATATAGATAAAAAATGAATTTTATGATATATATGTATCTTTTCTAATAAAATATGATTTTAAAACAGATGTGTATATTATTGAGAATGATTAAAATTGGGGGTTGATTATCATTAAGTTATAGAAAATCAAAGACATATTGTAATTCACCGTAAGTGGTAATGTTAAACATAAATATGTTTATTCTAATTCATGCAAACTGTAATTTCAAGACCTTTAAATTTATTAATTTCTACTATTAAAATATTTTAATAAAAATTATGATCTAACTATATATAAAAATCTAATAATGGTGTCTTATTCTTTCATTGTTGTCGGTGCATTTTTATTGGCCGATAAACCACGTGGTAGGATCCAGTTTTCCCCCATTCATTTCCATATTCTTTTGGTTATTATCAGCGTAATATTAATGAAAGTTATATAGGTATTATATTTTCTATAAATATTTTTGAATCCAGATTTTTCCTGTACTGCTATTATTATGCTTTTGATTTTAGAGTTAATAACTAAGAGAACTGTTTTTATTATTATTATACCGCAATTCTGCACTACATTTTAAAATGAAGTTATTTAAAAAGGCGTCTGATCTTATTAACCATTTTACAATTATTATTTTTTGTGCATTAATATATTGTTATAAATTACCGTTATATAGATTCATTGAATGATTTAAAACTTAATGATCAGCTCAATGCACTATATGATCCAAGAAAAAATAGAATTTAATATATCCACCGGTTTTGTACCGGTAAGGAAAATATTAAATAATGATTGTGAACTCAACAAACTAATTCGAACAATATAATATTTCAACACTATAAATGTTATTTTAAAAAGTGATTTCACTAATAGATCTAAATATTTTTAATACTCACAAATAATAATATTTGAATACAATAATAATATTTAATATTAATTCAATAGTGGAGGCGCTAGCGTAAGCCAATATAATTCGTTTTAGCAAGCAGATGTTTCTGAGTGCTTTCTGAAAAATGTGTTTTTTTTTTTTTTTTTTTTTTTTTTCCAAAATTTATATGCTTGGGAAAGTTAAATGTAGCGTAGAGTGTAACAAGAGCCGAAATCGGTTTTAATGAGGTCATACATTAAAGATATTATTTAATCTAGATATTAATAATCTAGATATTACTCAATCTAGATCTCAAAAACGATATCGTAAAAACGCAGCTTCGAACATTGTACGATATCGTAGCGAAATACAATACAATTTAAAAATGGACCTCTTTTATAACGTATATTCCATATCGCAAAAAGATATTGTCCGATATTTGAAAAAAAAAACGTTGTAGAATGTCGACCGGCATCGTCAACACAATATTCAGAAAACGAATGCTGTGGAATGCTGGCCATCACCAAAATTAAGTTATTTGTAAAAATAAAAATTTGTATTTGCAAATTTTCATGCCTGTTTGTAATCTAAAAAAAGGGTGATAACAAAACTATTCTAGCTTGCTTCAAATTAAAGTAAAATATTTGTAATTACCAAAATTTAAGGAGTTACAGAGGTTGCAGTAAAGATTTTTTTTTATTACTTTTCTATAAAGTATCTACTTTTACCCAGGAAATTCATTAGTATATGTTATAACATTTAATATGTTTTGGTAGGCAAGTATATTTTAATTATTATTCTAGGAAATAAGCTAGCAATTAAATAGTTAATAAGTTTTTTTTTCTCTTTTTTAGGGTGTAAACAGCCATTTATACTGTGAAATAATTTTAAAATGTTAGGTGATTTATGCAATTATCTTTTACAGAGTCTACATTTTACTATGCAGATTAGCATTAAAATATGTTTAATTTAAAATGATAAATAGCTTAAGCTTTGAAACAAAATTAAGTTTAATGTAAGAATAAAGCAGGAAAAAAAGAATTAAAGAATTATTTAAGGATGTTTTTTGATGCGCATTCACCTAAGAAAAAAATAATTTCTCTTCGTGTCTTAAATCATTAGGCTAAAATGAACAATCTGAAATTTATGTTGCTGTTGTAGTTCATTTACGTCACACTAGAGCTGCACAATGGGCTATTGGCGACGGTCTGGGAAACATCCCTGAGTATGATCCGAAGGTATGCCATCACAATTTTGATCCTCTGCAGAGAGGATGGCACCCCGCTTCGGTAGCCCGACGACCTGCACGCGAAGTCGAGCACTTTACGGTACAAAAATTTAACGAGGACCCATGCCGGACACCCTCTGTCCCTACGCAGACTGATCCAAGTGGTCACCCACCCGCACACTGACCGCAGCCAGTGATGCTTTACTTCGTGATCTGCTGGGAACCTTGTCTTAACCATCAGTTCCCCCTACGGTACACCCGGAATATAAGATCGGATAAATAGATTAAATATTAGAAAAAACTAGTAGACACTTTTAAAAATCACCAATTTAGCGAGACTTTTTCATCCAAATGAAAAATGAATAAAAATCAATGAAAAATCAAATTTTGTAAATGTTACAAGTTAATGCAGTGTTGAATAGAATTTAAAAATTTTAAAAACTGAGATCGCAAGCGATTTATGTATCTACAAAACTGCGGATTTCCTTTACAATGACATTTTGAGCCATTTTTTTTTATATTTAATATAGAAGACGCTGATTAAACATAATCAAAGCTTAACTTTATTATAAACTGACAACAGTTACAAAAATGGCATATTGTTCTCTAAAAAGCGTAATTTAATGTGATGGCAGAGCCTTCACTTAAATAAATAAAAAGCTTTAAGAAAGGTAAACTGCTTTTAAAATAATTAAGAATTTTTTGCAAATATTTATTTTTTATGGAAAAGTAAAGTAATATGGCAAAATAACTATGCAGAAAAGTTGTTAATTTCTATTTAATTAAAAAAAAGATAGGACTAGGCTATAGTAAGCTATTTAAAAAGAAACAGAAAAGAATAATTTTTTTTTAAAACATTTAAACGAAATTAAAATATATTTTGCATTGAAAAGAAAAGAAAAGATTTGTGTTTTCTCTGAAATGTAAAATAACACAATTAATTCATTAGATAAAAAAAAAAGTTATATTTTAAAAAAAGATATAGCGTTTTAAAATTAAAGAAGGATAAGACATATTGTACTATTAAAACATCTAAAGCATTCTGTATTTTTATTTTATTTGACTTTTCTTAAAAAAAAATTTTTAATTATGGACATAATAACTCTCACAATAGTTTCGCAAAAATGTTTCTATGAATATAAATTTTAAAAATTAAATCTATATTCTATTCACTAACGCTTTGTTTTTCAGGAAAAATGTAAGAAAAAATTATTTATTTTTTTAGTGGACGAAATTTTGTAAAAATTAATGGAAAAAAAGGTTTAATTAACAGAATATTTGTACAATGTATGAATAAAAGTATATTTTTTGTACAAAAAAAAAACAGCTACCAGGTATGCAATGCATTTCCGTGTTTTTAGAGCTACTTTTTTTATTTTATTTATTTCTTTATTGTAATTTTTCACAGTACAAAGTCAAAAATACCAAGGGTATTTTTCACTCTCATAAATCAATATAATAAAACATTTCACACAACAAAATACATAAATTGTATTATAAAGAGAAATTAAATTTTTTACATCATAGCTTTTAAAAGATACATTTTCCAAAAAATAAAGCAATCTTTATTAAATTAAATTATTATTTTAATTGTATTATATAAATGTGAAATGAATACACTCGTCTACATTAATTGAATTGATTTTATTATGTATTTAAAGAACCTTTTGCAATAACATTTGTTAATTTTGCGATAACATTGCAATAACCTATGTTTTAAGTGAATTCTAAATTTTCTCTCGAATAATATAGTGCATTAAATTTAGTTGTTTTTAAAGCACAGAGTTTCGATGTATGATTCTTTCCCCACGCCTCGAAAACTGGTCTTTAATTATTATAGAATTTCCAAATTTCCAAGAATTTTTCTAATTTTTTCAAAAAATTATTTTATTACACTGAAGATCTTGTTGCACTTACTGCACTATTTTCCAGGAATAGAAAATTTTTTTGCGATTTTGAGTGAAACTATCCAGAATTTAGTCATTCAGTATATTTTACTAGCAACATTCATAAACTGATAATACTGAAATTGATTATTTCAAATTCATAACGTTTCTTAAATACTTATAAATTATAATATTTCAATTCATTGAAGTCAAATTAAAGCCCTGAAAAGGATTCCAAACTTTTATTTTATTGAAAGAAATCATGAAATATGATCATTGAGAGAAAACGACTACTAATATTAAACTCCGCATCCTTGTTATTTAGAACCCAATCCAGAAGACAAGGGAGCTTCTGGATCAAGTATTGGGAGAAATTTGCCTTCGTGGAGGACTTTTTTGATGGAACTAACCCGCATTTGCATTACATAGGGAGAAAGACCACGAGAACCTCCCACGGTTAGCCAGACGGCAAAGGGACTCTTACCCATGATTTGTCTACCACTGAGGATATTTAACGTCAGCGCTGTGGTCGGTGCAAGTCCGATGCGGATTCGTATCTACCAGCCATCTGTGCGGTTCGAACCCTGTTCACCTCATTAGAAAGTGAACGCTCTATCCCCGGAGCCATCGCGACTCCCCATGCATGGTTGACAGTGTAAATCTAAGCACAGATGGCGCTAGGGGTTAAAATTCGTCGGGTTACTTCCACCGATTGATTTTTACGCCTAAGCTCAAAGCTGAAAAAGCACGTCAATCACTGCTTTTACGCTTGTAGTGTTTACATTGTAAAACGCTCTTTCAATTTAAATTTCAACGAAACAAACAACAGCTTAATTCGGAATGTTTATGGTGTAATCCAAAAAATTACAAACGGTGGTATTATACACAAATATAGCCAAATAAGGGATAACACTCAAAACATGGCAAACCATACATTTAATTTATGTTTTGATATTAATTTTCATAAATTTGTTTTAAGCTTACAACTAGTTAAAATTTGTAAATTACAGGAAACTCTTATGGATGGTAAAATGACACGTAAGTTAAAACACAAATTCCACTAATAAAACTAGAATATTAGAATATTAAACTAGAATATTAGAATAGAATATTAAACCTGTTCACACATCGCCTTGTGAGCATGACATAAGCCGAGGAATACGCCAAGAGTTTCCTAAATTTCTTCTAGTTTTAAGAAACTTGTTATTGTTTACATTCAGTCAAACATCGATACTCAAGCTATTTTTTTTTTCTCTATTCGCTGTGACATCTAGTTGTAGTACTTTATTTGTAGTAGTAGTAGTACTTTATTTGTAGTAGTAGTAGTACTTTATTTGTAGTAGTAGTAGTACTTTATTTGCATCGCGCTAACACTTCACAATGATCTGTAGGAGGCAGTCTAAAAAATTTCCGTCCCGCAGTGGACTGATCGTTAAGACACGGTTACCAGAAGAATATACCGAAGTCAAACATCACTGGCTGCGGTCAGTGTGTGGGTGGGTGTGACCACGTGTATTAGTCTGCGTAGAGACAGAGGGTGTGCGGTATTGGTACTCGTTACACTGTTTTTCCGTAAAGTGCTCAACTTCTACCGAAGCGGGAGTACCATCCCATCTGCAGAGGATCAAAATTGTGATGACATGTCTTCGGATCCTCCCCAGGGATGTTTCCCAGTCCGTCGTTAATAGCCCATTCTGCAGCTCAAGTGCGACATAAATGAACTACATTTTTAATTTTGATTTTTATCATTTTACTTTATGATAAATACAGATCTTTGTGGCAGAATGTTTTCGAGCTATATGTGGCAAAACTCTCTAGCACCAATATCTTTCTGTAAGATATTTTTAAACAATCATATGAGTTACTAATTTAAAATATTAAAATAACAAAAGTGGTTTACAAAAAAAAACTATACACACACACACACACACACACACACACACACACACACACGCACATATATATATATATATATATATATATATATATCGAACGCCTTTTTCCTGTAATGATTTCTCTCCGTGTTTTTGTGCAGTATTTTTTAGCCGAGTCTTTTCATAATATTGCAGTCTATAATGTTTGTAGTCATAATTTAATATCCTTTTCTATACAGATGACAACATAATAATTTTCCTATGCTTTTATTGAAAAAAAGAGTAAAGAATTCTATTTACGAACTATATACATGGAGCAGAGCTCCTGGAAACAAATTTACTATACCATTTCCAAAAAACAAGTGCTCGCTTACTTTCATGTCATGTGATCTATAATATCCAGACTTCTTTGTTAGAAATGACGCCGTAAGATCATAAGACCGGATGAGGATGAACTAATATCTCAAAATATTTATTGATTTTACTGGGAATTTGGCTTTATTAAGATATTTTACTGCGCAGTATGGACTCATTTTATAAATAAAGATTACATTGCTATTCAATGAAAGTTAATATATACGCGAAGAGTTTTGTTAATTATGTGAAAGAGATTATTTAAAGTTCTCATCAATCAGAAAAGCTTATCTACAAATAAAATATAATTCTATAAAAGTTTAGTTGTTTAGTTTTAAAATCCATTTAATTCTCTAAGTTATTATTTTAGATGTTACAATATATATATATATATATATATATATATATATATATATATATATATATATATATATATATATATATATATATATATATATATATATATATATATATATATATATTTCTATTGAGTTTGTAATAATTTTTTATTCTGATACTATGGGTGATATTCTCGCATTTTGTTGGGGGTGGGGGAACGAATAAAAAAATAATTAACAATAAAAAAATAATTAAAAACCAAGAAATCCGTAATAGTAATTGCTGAAAAAAAGGTCGACGACGAAATCACGTGAATTGAACTCCTCAAACGCGTGTTTCGTTTCAAGATTAGGTTGTTGTAATAAATGATATCTTTCAAAAAACATGAGATTTAAAAGCTAAGGAGAAATCATTATCTATAACTGACTATTCGACAGAATTATTGCCTTAAAAAGTAAATGTTCAAATGCACGATTCTAATTTTTTATATTGTTATTTATACATCGGGCTATTTTAAATCCACGTGAAAATCAATATCAATAACTGCAGAAAATACAATCGAAACATTACATCGATGAACGATTCTATCGGCGTAAACTGAGCGCGTCAAAAAGTGATTATCTAAAGGCGTCATTCAAATATTACGCATAAATATCTGTAGAAAAGAAATTTTTTTTTTTCAAAAGAAAATTCTTTCTGCAAGAACTCTGTAACGGTCTAGGACAATGTCACCCTGTTTGCAACGGAGATACAGATAATGTTTGGACAGAATATTAATTTAAATACTTAATGTATTTCAAATATGCTTAAGAACAAATTTTATCTTCATACAAATTTTCATAAATAGAAATTTAGTAATACGGTGGCACGAATTCGAGAACTCAGTCCGATTACAGAAAAGCGGCTACTGACGGTCTTACGAACAACAGAATCGATCTTACAAACAACAGAATCGATCTTACAAACAACAGAATCGATCTTACAAACAACAGAATCGATCTTACAAACAACAAAATCCATTTTGCGACCAACAGAATCGATCTTACAAACAACAGAATCGATTTTTATACCTTTAGTGGATCCCTGTGTTATTCAGACGGAGAATCATAAAACTGAGTTCCATGTAGGTTGGAACGGGATAAGTCTACCTTGCAATTCTGTGTGCCGTATTTTGGTTACCAAAACTGAAATGTATTCTAGCCAATGGAAATGAAGGTATAATTCTGCAAAATCTTTTCTTCTTATCTCTATTGTTAGCCCTCATCTAGAATTCTAAATGATGTCTGTTAGTTCGATCGATGTTGATGTTATGAATGTATTAATGAATATTTTATTAAAAGTTACGATTTTAATCAAGCTGTTTTCATTTCTCATGTTTGATAAAGGTTTTCATTTCAGAATGCCAATTTAGAACAAGCAACATTCTGCCGAGAATGCTTACATAATTATGAAAGCATAATAAAGAATTAATTATTTTTAGAGAGTTATTTAAATAAATAATTTAAACAATTCTATAATTATGGGATTATTTTTAAAAAATTTCATAATTTTACTGAAGGTGTACGATACAATAAATGAAGAAAATTATTTAGAATCATAAGTAACAATTTAAATTCAAACTTTGATCAGAACTCAAATAAAGCATTCTTATATAAGAAATTTGGATACTTAAAACAGTATTAAGATAAATTTATAAACCTTTTTTTGAAATTCTTAAATAAAGTTTTTGTGAGGTAACAGAAAATCATTTTTTCTATAACTGAAATATTTTTTTGGTAGATAATTAATTATGAAGCTATAAAAATTAAACATTGGAAACAGAAATCAGAATTTAGTAAATAAAAATGACAATGATATATTAATCTTATTTAATACTCTAATGAATTTCATTCAATTACTTTGTGACATTTACATGGATTTCGAATGACAGTACTAAAACTAAATAAAAGTATCTATCTACACATTTGCTGTGTTAATGAATTAAAAGTTTTTTTTTCTTCTGTTTTTGCTATTGTTACTATATATATATGTGTGTGCTGTTTTATTAGTAATTAAGCCTCTGATATCTAATTATCTAATAACGAAGTACTAAATTAAAAAGTAGAGGTGATAATGCATCTCCCTGTCACACCCCTACATTAATGTCAAAAGTTTCTGAAAAATTGCTCTGGATTAGAACAGCATTAAGAGTACCCCTTTCAGTGCTAAAATTAAAAGAAAAGATGACTTCGTCATCTAGCGAAGAAAGTGTTAAATGAATTTAGATTAGTTAGACTATTTTGGTTGGTACCTTTAGCTCCGCTAAAATTTCAATCATTTTGGATCAATCCACCTTACCAAATGCTTTTTTTAAAATCTACGAAAAAGAGCAAACAGATCGATACTATATTCATAAAACTTCTCGCAGATTGTTTACTATATATACTCTTTGTTAATAGACGTCTCAATGTTTACCTTCTCCGTTACCATGATTTCGTCAAGTTTCACATTTTCCCACACAGGTATAGGCCAACCACCTTTTCTCTAAAAGGTTCTGGTGTGGTGAAAAAACAAGACTTGCCGAAACCATGGCAATGGAAGGGAGAAATTGTAAGAAATCAGATATCGCACAACCCTAAGAAAGAGTTTATAAACTAACTGTTAACTGGACTCGAACGTTTTAAATTTGAATATAAATTATCCTTTTAATATTTAAAATCTAAACTATATTGTTTGATCTATTGGTGTTAGAAAACGAATAGTAAAAAAAAAAAAATGTTTCTAAATTTATTAGCGTTTGTTGGAAAGTAATTAACTCACTCGTCTACTAAGACAACGAGGGAAGAGTTTTAATTGTTGAAACAGAAGAGGAAAAGAAAAATCACGGGAAGTTTTAAGATAATGAAAGAGAAGGGGAAAAAATCCCTGAAGGAAAACCAGGGATAAACTGTCGCGATAAATTACTCGATGCATCAGGCGCTTTCGTGAAAATAAAAATGAAACAGCCAGATAGGATGTTTTTGAAAGAGCTCTTAATTAGTCTAAGTAAGTAAATACTTGAAATTTCTTGTCGGTCTTCAAATACAAAGAGAAAAAATTAAATGAGATAACCTTATTTATTTCATCATTGTAGTTAAAATAGTTTACAGAATGACAACCTACAATGACAAAATTAACAAATATGTTTAATGCATTAAAAATTACGAGGATTTTTAAATGCAAAATATTTCAGTTTACTAAAATAGATAGCTTATAATTAACGTGAAATAAACTGCACTTTATATTCTAAAATGTCATTTATTTTAAATTGTTTTATTTTAATAATCATGAGTGTTTTAAAAAATTATATTAATATTCCTGTAACATTTCTTCTCAAAAACTATTCAACCGATTTGTTTCATTTGCTTGAAATTATGAATATAAAGATTTTGCTACGTCAAGTGACCCCTCAACAATAAATTCTAAGATTTATGTTGTTGTCGTCGTAAGCCAGTGTTTCCCAAAGTGTGGTACGCATACCCCTAGGGGTACGGGAACAGTTTAGCGGGAGTACGCATTCTTATGCGAAATATCTTGCAACAAATGAAAATTTCGAAAATTTTTATTTAAAAACAGAGCTAGCCATGAAAATTTACGATTACGTATTTTTCTATTGGCTATTTTTTGCAGAGTTAACAGTTAATTAGTGGTGTCAACAGCCAGTTGTGATTTTTATCTTCGGAGTAATTTTTTTACAGTAAAAAATTCATTCATTTTTTTATTAGTGGTACTCAGCATTACGAAAAATTTAGGAAGGGTACGTAAAAGTTATAAGTTTGGGAAACACTGTTGTAAGCCATTAAGTCAAGGGGTGCGATTATTCTTATTTTCCAGTGGCGCCATCTATGTTCTACTGTCTAGATAATATCTAGAATTCGACTTCTGCCACACCCATACGTCACACTCGTTTATATGACGAACCTATTCATACATACATTCATTCATCTGCAGATCTTAATTTTGACATGAACCAGAGAACAATTTCCAATTCTCCCCAGAAGTATAATTTGTTATGGTAACATCGAGGAATTTGTGACCCGATAGATTTAACGTACACCAGTCGCCATATACTACACGGAGAGTCTTCGGCCGGCTGGATTCCAACTCCTATTCTCACGGTCGTGAGTCCAGCGCCCTGCCAACCAGGCTAACTCGGACCTATTGTAAGTTTTATACAATACATATTTTGACTATTGATTATCTTCAATAACATATCTAGGTTCATCATCCACATCATAGTTAGCCAGATAGCCCAATGTGGGCCAATGCCTTCGTCTGATCTTATTCATCCACAAATTCTATTCCCTTAGCACTGATAAACCGTTACAATTTCCTGTAATTTTTTATATTAACCTCATTTAAAACAGCTTTACCAAGAGTTTTGTTAAAAACATGAATACTAATAGTTTTGTTTTATTTTTATTTAAAGTTAATTAACTTTAACAAAAATAAGGTTTAAAGGTAAATAACAAATATTTTTGAACTTCATTATTTGTAATAAGCGCCTAATATTCATTTCATTTGAAATAAACTAATATATTTGTAAACTTTAAAATACATTAAATAAGTTTTTTTTTTTTTTTTTACCTGTCTCTGAAAAATCAGCTGTAAATTTCGTTTCAAAGTTTGATACAAAATAAAAGGCCAATACGGTTGCTGCTTCAAAATCCCCTTAGAGGAATAAAACTTCAAAAGAATAGAATCTTCTTCCCGGAGTTTTTTTTCGTTTTTTTTACAAAAAAAAAAACTTAAGACGGGAAGAAGATGAAAGTTGCCCAAGGTATAGTTTAAAAAAGTTGTTTTTTTAACGAGTTTAAAATATTTTATAATAAAAAATGTTTTTCTGAAATATTTAGCTTTTCCACTTTGGCATAAATAAATATTTTTCCTTTTTTTTTTTACTATTTTATAAACATAAAATCAATAACTAAATGTTATTATTACCTAGTGTTTTGTTTCGATAAAAGAAAAAAAAAATTAAAATTAGCTTCCAAATTTTGATGTGTACGTAATTATTTTTCCTTTAGTTGCGCGGCAGTTTCAGATTTAGTTATTCAATAATGAAATAAATAAAAATAATTTACAAACTGATAAATTGAAAACATACATCAAGGTAGTAAACATTTTTTAAGTGAGGGTCTCGAAGAAAAACAATTACTTCTAGGGATCTGTTAGTAGAAAAATTAAATCCGAGGTTGGCATTCCTTGATATTATTGCTTTTTTAATCTTTCATTCTTGGCCATAGATGGCGCCACTGGTTAACAAGAACAATCGCACCCCTTTGCCTTAAGAGGCATACGACAACAACAACAAGGCAACTAGTTTTTACTGTAAGTTTTGTGTATGATATTTCTGTGACTGTTATACTGTGTGATTATCTGTACACTTAGCAAGTTTTTACTGTATGATAGAGTTCCATGTTTTGAGGCCAGCAGCTTTTTTTACTTTTAAACTTTTTTGGGAAGATTTCAATAAACAACTAATAACTATTGCTTTAGTTTAGTTTATTGCTTAGATGCGTGACAGGACCAGATTTTAGATATTAAATAGTAAATGCTTAAAAGTAATAGTTATTAATAATGGAACAGATAATTCATTTCATAACTATTACCTTATTCATGGCAAGCGCTAAGCATTCACCACCTCGCCAAATGCGATAAAATCGTAAATTTAGCTTATAAAATTGTGTTTTAGTGAAAGTATTGGCGAAAGATTTTTTTTTCCACCGGAAAGAAAAAAATATATTTACCTCGATCTTCAAAATTAAGTCAAAATGAATTTTTCAAAACAAATCAGTATTTTTTATTTGAATACAATAATTTTTGATACATGCTCCACATAACTATTTAGAATTGGGTCCAAATAACATAAACCTAAAACTAACTACCGTAAAATAGTTTTCTATGGGCGGGCAAAAAATTTTAAGATTTGTATTTGGCGAAGACTTTCGAAAATTGGCGAATACTTTTGATATTTGGCTAATTTACTGGCTAATGATTTCTTATAATGCTTTAGAGTCCTCTTGCCGTCAGACTAAACGTGGAAGGTCCTCGTGGTTTTCCTTTTCATGTAACGCAAATGCAGGTTAGTTTCATCAAAAAGTCCTCCACGAAGGCAAAATGTCTCCCAATACTTGATCCAGGAGTTCCCTCGTCTTCTAGATTGGGTTCAAAAATGACAAGGCTACGGAGTTGAACATTAGCAGTCGTAAACCCAAAATTGGGTCGGCTGTTCAACGACGGTTATAAAATAAAATATTAATAATACTATACCTTATATTGCGATTACTTTTTTACCAGCCTTATTATCCTGCATTACAGTTTTTTTAAATAAACAAATAAAATTATTATTCATCGCTAAACGAAATCGCATCCTGATTTTTTTTTTAACTCTCCATTTTTATTCCCTCCCTTTCTACTTTTTCCGGAAGTCTGTTCAATTTAATTCAACATTTTATATCTAAAATACTTCCATTAATCTTTCTGAAGTGGGAAATTCGTTTTGGGGGAGGCGCGTTCACTCCTCAAGAAGAAAATTCGATTGAAAGAAATTTTTTTTATATATAAAAAGAAACGCCTGAACTTCAAATCTTATTAAAAAATAAAGAAAGAAAAGGAAAGAAAAGAAGGCGAATGGATGAAAATAAGCAGATAAAAAAGTGAAATTTTTTTTTTTTCAGAATATATTTTTTTCTTTTGCAAAGGAATGCTGCATATAAATAACGTTTCTAGTTTCTGCCATGTGGTAAAGTATTGTAGCTACTATGAATTGATGATCCTTCTATTTTTCAAAATAGAGGAAATAAAATTTTCTACTTTTTTCTACTGCGTCTTATTATGTAACATATCCTATGTTATTATACCCATACAACATAGATTATATAACACACCGATAAAGTGTGGAAATCAGTCATTCTGAAGATTATCTAATTAATGTGCAAATTAACTAGAGTGATCCGTCAAAGCTCCAAAAAGAATTTTTTTCATTTCTTTAATTACATAGGAAATCAGTGAATTATAGATAATCTGCATGCGAAAGGCTCCTCAAAGTGAAAAATAGACCTTTGTTCTAACACATTCTTCAAGGATGCACTCAAATGTGACAAATAAAATTATAAAAATATCTTTGACTTTGAACTATTGGAGGACACTATAAAATACAGTTCGGTAACTGCGTTCTTTTTATCGGACGGATTACTTTCGAAATGATTCAGCAAGTAGCATGCATATATGTTACCGTGAATGATCGAAATCAAGAGATTGTGAACTTTCACCAGTGAATGTGGACAATCACACACTGTTAGAAATTTCTCGAAAAAAATAGTTAAATAACAATTTAGTGAATGGTTATTTCACCATATTTAATCGAAACAGTGAAAAAACCATGAATAAAAAGGTAATCAAATTATTAAGTTTGAGAAAAACTGTTTTTTAACTGATTTCACCTAATACGGTTAAACAACCAAAATTTTATATCACCCACTAGAACCACCAAATGAAGCTATTTTAGTTCTTTGCAAATGCGTCATAGCCGAGCGGGCTTATCTCATGACCGGAAGAACTAGAGTTCGAGTCCTAGTGTTGACACCACACTATTTCCTTCAACACATGAAGAATTTCCAGCACTGACCAATACCATACGAAAAGCCGAGCTGCTCCTATGTCTAGTTAAATATTTTTTTTTTACGTTTTTGAAAAATGCTAGTACTAAATGGTTAAACAACCGTATAGTTTTTTATTCATGGTTTTATAACCATACTTTTGGCAAATGATTTCAAAACCATGAAAAAAAATGTTTTTTACCGTAAACTTACGGTCAATCGGATGGGCAGACAGCTGCCAGTTATTTTACCATAATTTCAGAATGAAAATTTTAACTGTGCAGGTTAACAATATTTGTCAAATCCAATTTCATATCAATTTATTCTCTGATATCATTATATTTATTCGATCTTTTAATATCTGCAGACCATAGATTAGGAGAAACATCAGTGTTCGGAGTACCGGTTAAATGCATACTGGATAGTGGCACTTGACCTTAAAAAACATTGAATTAGGACATACCGGGCAGTAGTACTGAACTTAAAAAAAATATTGATGTCGGGAATACAGGGCAAATATATACCGGGTAGTGGCATTTAACTAGACTTAGTATATACATATATTTCGGACATTTACCAAAGCAACTATGTGATTGTAAATGATTTCATTCAGGTCAACGGGTGCATAGATCTGGTCTGACTTCGTCAGGCCTGATGAGGATAAGCAACAACAACAGAATTTTCAATTTCATAAAAAAGAAAAACTTTATTTCAAAATTGACCAATATTAAAAATGCTTGACTTGGCCGGAATCAAATTTTTCTAATTTTATTCAGCTCGATGTTCTGAATGCGAAATTTATCCGATTGATTTTCATCAGCTAGAATTTCTTAAAAAAAGTAATCTGCATAATTTCTCTATAATGTGCACTCTTGCCACATAAATACTACACAAATATCTATGGTTACCATAGGTTTATGGTGTCTTATTATATAAATATCATACAATTCTTTATGGTTACCGTTTGCCACGGTATCCTGCCATACAAATTTTTACAGTTGCCATAAGCCTATCGTGTCGCGCCATATAAATGCCACACAGATCTTTATGGTTACCATAGGCCTATGGTATCCTGCTATACAAATTTCTATGGTTGAGATAGTCTTAGGGTGTTGTGCCATATAAATATCACACAGATCACTATGGTTACCATAGGCGTATGGTATCTAGCCATACAAATTTATATGGTAACCATAGGTAGCCATAAATTACCATAGGTTTCTCTATGGCAAATTTTCCTAAGAGCTGGACAACATTGGCCAATTTAATGAAGAGATTGAGTCTCGTTAAATGTATTATTAGAAATCCGAGAATTTCGCTACTTAAATACTAATAAATAATTTCGCGACTTAAAATAAAAAAAGTTTCCATTTTGATTCGTAAAACATTTCCTTCAAGAAATAAATAAAATAAAAACCTTTTAGAATTTTTCTTTTCTTTTATTAATTACAATTTGAAAAATCACTCCAATCTCCTTAAATACCCTCCTTTAGTTAGACAACCGATCTTTTAAAAGTAAACTAAGTTTATTCAAAGAATGTCCAAAGCAAATGACTGTTACAGAATTATTTATTTCCCCCAACTTAATTAGAATTTAAAAATTGAATTCTATTGAAAACGATTTAAAATCTTACGACACGTGACAAAATGAAAAAAATAGCAATCAATTAATCAAATAATGATCTTAGTATACAACTCAAGAATTCTTAAAACAAACAAATAAGAAATAAATTATTTCTAACAAACTTCTGAGGAATATATTTTTATACAGTTAAGGTCGTCAAGAAGAAATAGGGTTAGAGAGAGCATTTATTCTCCGCAGATCAAGAACGCCTAAAATACGTGAGGGCAATCATTAAATTTTTACCACGCGGTACAAAATGTTTCAAAGAAAATTTTACGTAATGTACGGTCTGGGAATAACGAAACAAGCTCCAAGTGAGTTTGAGAAACTCAATAATTTCCTAAAGTAGGTGGAGGTATAAATATAACAATTATCTGACAAGCGGTAACTAGGTTTTAATTCTACTACACTGCCAAACATAAGTACAATCAGCACCTAAATCAAACAGAACAGTTCGTTACGATCGCAACAGAATGCAAGGGCTTATCTCGTAATTGCCAGACAGTTAATTGGGCTTTTTTCTTTCTTTCTGGTATTCATAATAGAGATGAGATAGGCTTGTTCATTGAGGAAAAATTACGAGCACGGACGAGTTCGGACTCTTGATATATTTTCATAAACTTTATTAATTTTAAACAAACGTTTGGCTGAATTATTAAGTATGAAAAAATGTCAAATTTATAAGGTGTATAAAAAATATATAATAAGTATAAAATTTATAAAATTACACTTCAAGTCGAGTCGTGGTAGCTAAGGGGATAGAAAGTTCACCTTCCAATGAGGTGAACCGGGTATGAATCTCAGCGATGGCTAGCCCGGCTTGCACAGACCACAGTGCTGGCGTTAAGTATCCTCAGTGGTAAACGGATCATGTGTTAGAGTCCCCTTGCCGTCAGGCTAACCGTGGGAGGTTTTCGTGGTCTTCCTCTCTTTATAATGCAAATGTGGTTTAGTTCCATCAAAAAGTCTTGCGTGAAGGCAAATTTCTCCCAGTACTTGATCCAGGAATTCCCTTTTCTTCTGGATTGGGCTCAAAACTACAAGGCTACGAAGTTGAATATTGGTAGTCGTAAACCTAAAATTGGCTCGGCTGTTCAACGACGGTTATAAAAAAGGAGATATGAGGTATAAGGAAGTAAGAGATCTGCTACTTCTTTTAGGCGCGTTTGTTTCATGAGGCTTAAGATAAAAAATGTCTAGCTTAAGATTTTTCTTTTAGTCATTTTGGAGTTTTCATCAATTCTGTACCAGTTGCCTGACGGATCGACATGAGCGGCTCTGTTCAACGACTGTTATAAAATGCTGGAAACCCCGACATGTACGCCATTTTTATTCGAGCATGTGAACTATTTTCTATTAGACCATTACTGAATGGAAAAGATCACTTTTTTCGAGATGGAACAACAGCGAAATTATATTTGAGTAAACGGCTATTTTTATACACTAAGTTTGAATAAGGTTAAAGAAGTAGGATTTTTTTCTCTGTTTTTGTAAATGTATGTTACATAAAATTTACGTTGCATTTCAGTTATTTTAAATATACAAGACAAGAATAGATAATTCATTATAAAGTTAAGTGGAGTAGGTGAGCAGAAACAGTTATTTGTGTTCTGGCTGGGATAGCCTGGTTGGAAGGACGATGGACTAACGTTTGTGAGAACCGGAGTTCGAATCCAGCCAGCCGAAGACTCCGCGTTTAGTAATTGTTGGCTGGTGCACGTTAAATCTTAGTCTTCCATGCTTCCATAAAAAATCAATACCTCTGAGAGTACTCCATTGGAGATTGATAGTTCTCTGGTTCATGTCAAAACAACGATCTGTGGATGGATGAATAGAATGGATGTATGAGTGGGTCCACTCTATAAACGGGTGTGTCTAATGGGTGTGGAAGAAGTCAAACTCTTGACTATAGATGGCGCCACTGGGAAACATGAACAATCGCACATTTTAACCTGACAAAACTATATCTACTATCAGTGATAAAAAAAACTGCATTTTCTTTTTAGTTAACTACAACTACTTCATTACAATTTTAACTAACTACAACTACTTTTCTTTTAATGTAGCGAAGACAAACTACTTTCGAAATGTAGTTACTACTTCACTATTTTTAGAACTCTTACTTTACTGGAGAGCATATTTCACACCAATATTCGAAAAAGGTTTTTAATTAAAAAATTGTCCTAGTTAAATATGAGAATTTATAAAGGAATGTTAATTTATGTTTACATGATATAGTTTGCTCTTTTAAGGCACTTTTTACGAGTTTGTTCTTTTAGCCTTCAAATTGTAGGCCCTTCTCGACAGTGAATATTCAATTCAAGAAATGAGAGGATATTATCAAATATTTGATATAAGTGATTAATGCTTTTTTATATCCTCTAATAAATAAAGTACAGTACGCAAAATAAAAAACAGACCACCTTAAATAATTATTTATCTAATGAAGAGATCTTCACGTTCTAGGACTCAATCTTAATGGTTCGATTTTTAAATTTCCTTTTATAACCGTCGTTGAACAACCGACTAAATTTTTTGTTTTTACGACTGCTAATGTTCAACTTCCTAGCCTTGAAATTTTGAAATCTAAAAGACAAGGGAACTCCTGAATCAAGTATTGAGATAAATTTGCCTTCGTTGAGGACTTTTTGATGGAACTAATCTGTATTTGCGTTACATGCAGAGGAAGACTACAAGAACCTCTCACGGTTAGCCAGCCTGACAGCAAGAGGACTCTAACTCATGATCTGTCTACCACTGAGAACACATGGCCGGTGCAAGCCAAATGCAAAATTCGCATCGACCAGCTATTGCTGGGATTCGAACTCGGTTCAGCTCATTGGAAGGCGAATGCTCTATACCCTGAGCCATCGCGGCCCTAATTACTCGATTTCCAATTATTCCTTTGTTTACAAGATTTCCAATGACAATGAAAGAAATGAACGAAATAACTTAAGAACATGAAAGAAATAACACTATTGCCAACCAAAATAAAAAAACTTGCAGCTCTGGATCATCGCGCGTAGATCTTACCAATGCTTTGCAACAGAGGCATTTCCATTGCGTGCGTTGACTGACCCGCGAAGGATTTGCACCCATCAAATTCGAAAAATATGTTGCGTTTGAACTTTGTTTCTTTACTAAACGTTAAAAGTAGTAGTCAGAAATCGCTATAAAGTACTGTTTCTTGCACCGCACTACAAACTACACTACTTCTTTTAAAAAGTAGTGCACTACTTTTAAAACTACGAAAAACAGTAGCGGCTACAGTAGTTGTAGCGAAGGCCACTGTCTGTAATATTCTAGTCATTAAATCTTGGGCATATGTATTTGGATAGTTTCGCAGCGATCTTACTCTCTCCAGTACTATACCAACTCTAGGAACTGAACAGTTTTCTTTCTGCCGACGACCAACAATTCAATTAATCAACATTTGTATCATTTACTCTGCTTTTGTGTACAGAAACTAATGAGGACACGGAAGAAGGGGTTTAAAATCCTTAATGACAAATTGAGTTTTACTGCCCCATGAATGTGCTTTAAAAACGTTTCACTTGAGTCGGTTCATCGCATTTCACAAAATTAATTATACATCACAGTGTTTTGTTCAAAATCTTAATTTGTAACAGAAAAAAGAAAGTCGAAATTCACATACTAATTAGAGAGCTTTTTCGAAAGGAGATTATAAAAGGAGTTGATAATGTGTTTAGTAAATTCTACCTCGTGTCAAACATAGGATTTAACAGGAAGAAATATGAAGTGTTTTTAAATTTAGACAAAAAGAAAAGCTTCAATTGAATTGAAAATTAAGAAAAATACTTGCAAAACATTGCTTTACATTAAAAATTAGTTCATTTAATGTCTTTGTATTATAAGAGTGGGAAAAAACAGATATTGGATTTATGGCTACCAATATTAAACTGGCCATTTTTGCAATTTTAAACCTAATCCTAAAAACAACAATATTTTCGAACTCAGTTTGGTGCCGATAGTGTAAAGAGTTATAAGAGATATTCTAAGTTCATTTATATATTGTTTTATCCAGTGTTGAACAGCGGACACATTTTTGTGTATGCGATTATAAATGTTCCAACAACATAGCCTTAACATATTTCAAGGCCATCCCAGAAGACACGGAAATCACAGGAACAAGCATTGGGACAAATTAGCACTTGTTGATGACTTTTTGAAGGAGCAACCCTGCATTTGCGTTGCGCGGAGAAGGAAACCACGAAACCTTCCACAGTTAGAACGATGGCTAAGGGATTCTAATCCATTACCAGTCTGCCCCTGAGGATATTTTACGTCATAACTGTGGTCGATACGAGCCGAAAGAATTCGAATCGACTAGATTCGAAATTGGGGCACATTATTAAGAGGCCAGAAATCTATCCGCTGAGCCACCGCGGCTCTTGTGACTTCTTTGAATAAATTATTGTTCTAAACTTACAGTCGGCATGTCCAAAATAAAAATGCCACTCCAAAATGAGAATCAAGAGGATCAGCCAAAATAATAATCGAATGAAAAACATAATTTTCTTTTTAAATTTTGTTTTTGCTAATTTATTTTAAAACTAAGGACATTTGAGAACTACACTCTAAAAGTGTAGGTTAATATAAACTTAAAGAAGTAATAATTTAAAAGTTTTGAGTTCCAGAAATTTTTTTTACCAATTTCGTTTGACTTTTGACTGAAAAACAGCACTGTTTTAGTGGACGTAAAAAAAAAAAAAATAATTTAAAAAAATGTGTGCCAATATTTCCTTCGCTTATAAATAAGAAATGAGAAAAATATAAAAAAGTGAGAAAAATATATTCCATAAAAATGTGTCAATAAATTTTTGATCCTTTTTGTTTTTTTTAGAGGCATTAAATAGCTATCCTTCATATTTTGATAGTCCGCAAAAAACTGATATTAAAATAATGATGCTAAAAAAACTGATATGGTTAATATTCAGAAGTCATAATTTGTTTATGTAATACTTATTAACATGAGCATGTCTTTCTGTTAGACCTCACAAGTTGCATGTCATCTTGTATACTTCGCATCAGTCACATGATTCTAAATTACAGAATGTCAAAACGAAATTAGTTTCAGTCTTGTTGTTTGTAATATGACTCTTTCACACTTTTATCTTACTAATACTATTCAAAGATAAATAAATTAATATACAATCAGTCTTTGCGTATCACATGACTCTTGTATACTTTGTACAAGTAATATGATTCAAAATTATAGGCTGAAAATACAAAATCAGGTTATGTGCGTTGCATAACTCCAGAATACTTATTTCTTAGTGATACGGTTCAAATCTAACATTAAACAAAACAAAATCAATGTTTGCGTGCGACATAATTTTTGTACACTTACTAACAGAAATACGATTTAAACTGCTTTTAAACTATGTCGAAACTCTTGGTAGGTAAATGAAATTAGTATAATTGATCTTATAGTTCTCTGGATCTTACTGTTGTTATTAGATTTCAAACACTAGTAACTCGTATTTTATTTTATAACCGTCGTTGGACAGCTGACCCAATTTTTCCAAGTTTAGGACTTCCAATGTTCAATTCCGTAGGCTTGTAATTTTGAACCCAATCCAGAAGACAAGGGAACTCCTGGATGAAATATTAGGAGAAATTTGCCTTCGTGGAGAACTTTTTGATAGATCTAGTCCGCATTTGCGTTACATGGAGAGGAAAACCACGAAAACCTCCCTCGGTTAGCCTGACGACAAGAGGACTCTAACCCATGATCCGTCTACCACTGAGGATATTGTTTGCAGCACTGTGGTCGGCGCACGCCAGATGTGGAATTCGTAGCGACCAGCCGTCGCTGGGATTTGAACCCGGTTCACCTCATTCGAAGGCGAACGTTCTATCCTCTGAGCCATCACGGCTCACTAGTAACTATACTTCATACTAATTATTGAGAGAAATAATAAAATTAAAGTATTGAAATGCCTAAGAGATATCGTCGAAAATGAATTCCTTCCGTTTCAGTTGCAGCCGCCCAGAGGCTATGAAAGAGATATTTCGAAGAAGAAAAAAATACAAGAAAAAAAGAAGTCCCGATGCGGATATATTTTCCTAAAATAAGTCTTACTAATATATATATAATATGGGTGATAAGCTGGTTTGTCAACTGAGTTAAGTAATATCTTTACTTAAAGGAAAAAAAAGACTTGTCTTTTATCGAATGAGAAAACTGAAATATTCACATTACAGAAACTAAAGATTAATTTATTTTGTAAACGTGATAATTTTTTTTTTTCATTCTTCTTTTTATTTATTTGAAGTTTAATATAATAAGAAAGTTCAGAATGTTTTTCGCTTTCCTCTTTTTTTTTAAAGAAAGAAATTTCATAAGTTCGTTAATTCTAAAATTTTATATTTCCAGGGGGTGTTTGTAAGTTTTTGAATTGAATTGACCCTGAATTAAGGTATCCGACTAGTTCCGACAACACTTTTTTTTAAATATCAATATAAAATTTTAAAAAACTAGTTTATATATTATATTTATTGCAAAAACTTATAAAACTGCAAAAAAATTATTTTTAACTTATTATTCTTTTAAATGGCCATTTTTAAGTAAAAATAAGCCCTTTTTTTTGCATATATGCTAAAAAAAGGCACTATAAAAAAAACTATCTCCCAAAACAAAAAATTCTTATTAATTAAGATTATAATTAAGGATTTGATTATAATTAATGATCTTATTTAGAAGGCTATCAAATATGTTTTGAACTATTATCTTAAAAGCAAGTACATCATAGATGATTGAGTTAGGGATCAATGTAGTTAAAAAACAAATTTTTAAAAACTGGCATAATTGTTTCTGGATTATTTTATGACATTTAACCTATACTTTTCAAAAAAAAAAAAAAGGAAATATTATTTTCCCTATTAGTTATATCTTTTGATTGCCGACACATTGCCAGGAAAATATTCTCGTTCCCTAGGTGTTCGGGCAGGAAAGATTTTTTCTTCTTTTTCGGATAGTCCCGCCGTGGACTGATCGTAAATACACGGTTCCCAGTAGAACACCGAAGTCAAGCATAACTGGCTATGGCAATAAGCGGGTGGGTGACCACTTTGATCAGTCTGCGTAGGGACCGAGGAAGCGTGGTATCGGTTCCCGTTAAACTGCTCTACCGTTAAGTGCTCGACTTCGCGAGCAGGTCATCTGGCTACCAAAGGAAGGGAGTCATCCCTTGCTTTCGTAGAAAAAAGTTTCAAGCCGTAAAGTGCTGTTTGAAAAAAAAAAACACTTGGAATTAAAGTAATAATTTTCAAATATCGTTTTTAATAACTTACGAGAAAAGTTATTAGAGAATCGTAACTCTCTGTTTGTGATTTTGGTTATTTTATTTTGAATTAAAAGAAAAGTTGTTGAAAAATACTTATTGATTTCTTTTAAAAATGCATATTCTTCTCTTAAATTATGCAATTTACAAATTCAATTATTTCTCTTAAATTATTCAATTCAATTTCTCTTATATTATCAATTTTTTTTTAAAGAAAAAGAAGCAAAATTTTCTTAAAAATTTGAAAAAAACATTTTTTTTAAAAATTTTGCTACTTTTTTAGTAGTATAACATAAAAATCTTCATCTAAGGTATCGAAATAGATGTGCAATATTTTTTATATTTCATTTTATAACAGTCGTTGAACAGCCGACCCAATTTTTGCTTAACGACTGCTAATAGTCAACTCCGTAGCCTTGTCATTTTGAACCCAATCCAGAAGACAAGGGAACTCCTGGATCAAGTATGGGGAGAAATTTGCCTCCCTTTTAACGGATAACTAACCCGCATTTGCGTTACATGGAGAGGAAAACAACTGAAACCTCCCATGGTTAGCCTGGCAGCAAGGAGACTCTAACCCATGATTCGTCTACCACTGAGGATATTTTAAGTCAACGCTGTGATCTGTGCGAGCAGGGTGTGGAATTCGTATCTACCAGGCATCGTTGGGATTCGAACCCGTTTCGCCTCATTGGAAGGCGAACGCTTTATTCCCTGATCCACCACGGCTCATGCAATATTATAAACATGATTATTACTTGTTAAAAAATAATCCCAACTATCGGAACTCTCTGGAACCATATTGTTCCATAGAACACATTTTCGGACTTGCTGATCTAATGAAAATCCTATTTACAAATTAATAACATTATTATTTTTATTATCCATATAGATTGCATATCTGTTGCAACTTCGATCAAGTTCAATATCGAAATTACCCATAATGCATTTGGTCTCCAATACATCACATATTATAATAGCAGCTCTCTTCTTTATTCTTTTTTTTTTCTTTTATTCTTTTCTTTCTTTCTTCTATGGATCTCGAAAAAAATGAAAGTTTGCTGAAGCAAATCTGCTTTGTTCATGATACAAAGGTAAGAGAGTTTTTTTTTTTTTTTTGCTTACGCTTACGTAAAAAAAAGAGTAATCCATAATAAATGACGTTGAGGGATAAAATGAATGCAATAATACATGATCCAAATTCGAATGCATTATACTTCCTACGCGTTATGCTTTAAAAAAAATTCTAAGCCTACCCTTATTTACTTATTAAGAAATTCTTATATCTTTTTTATTAACGTTTATATTTCCCAATAAAAACTACATAATACTATACATATTTCTTACGTTTAGTTGAAGTAATGTTTATAAAATAAAATCAGTAGATTTACCGAAATTACACTTGCATGTACAGGGCGCTATGTAAAAAAAGGGAACACTATGTATATGTTTTAATCTAATAAATCTAATGAATGCTATGATCTAATGAATCCACGCTTCCTACTGTCACATACTAGGATATTCAATGGTTCGAGTTCCTTACCTTAAAAATTAATTAGTTAGGGATGTAACGAATAGTGATTTGGCCGAATGCTGAATATTCGACCAAAAAATGATCCGAATACCGAATATTTGGAGGTCGAATAGCGACCTTTTTTTAAAAAAAAAGAAATTATTTCTAATTTTTTTTTATATATTGAAATTAGTTTAATAATAATAATAACCGTCGTTGAACAGCCGACCCAATTTGTTTAAGACTTCTAATGTTCAACTCCGTAGCCTTGTAATTTTGACCCCGATCCAGAAAACAAGGGAACTCCTGGATCAAGAATGTGGAAAAATTTGCCTTCGTGGAGGACTTTTTGATGGAACTAATCCGCATTTACATGGAGAAGAAGACCACGAGAACCTCCCACAGTTAGCCTGATGGGAAGGGGACTCTAACCCATGATCCGTCTACCACTGAGGATACTTCACGTCAGCACTGGGGTCGGTGCAATCCGGATGTGGAATTCATATCAACCAACCATCGCTGGGATTCGAGAGTTCCGATTAGTTAAGCGAAGATAAATTGTTTTTTTAAAGTTCGTGTCACTAGTGTATTTCAAAATGTCACTAAAACTATTAATCGAATCTAAAAATGTTTTCTCAACGATTACAAAGATTGTTTCTTTTCTGACGTTTGTTTTGATTTGTCCAGGATTCAAAGATAATTTTAGTTAAAGTATACTTTTTCAGTATTATTTCTTTACTTTTATTAATGAATTCAATATTTGTAATAGTTAATATCTTTTTCTAATTTTTAGGTATAAACATTTAAGCATTCTTTTAAACTGTGTATTTTTAAATGAAAAAAAAAAAAAAATAGAAAATTTAAACGAAATTAGTCTAAATTCAATATCTCAAAACCAATTTAGCAGATTTTTGTTAAATTTTAGATTATGACGTTTAAAAATAATAGCTGCACATAATTTAAAATTATATAAAATTTTTATAACTTGAAATTTAAACATTTTCCGAACTTCATTAAATTAGTGAATTAAAAAAAAGAAATAACGCTAAAAGATTATATTTTTCAAAATTATAAAAGATTATATTTAACACTAGAAAGATTATACTTAACAGTAAAGTTTATATTTAACATTTTAAAAACACTACATGCTTAAGATTTTAAATCAGTTTGAATAGTTCCTACTACGTAACTACGTAAGGAGTAAAATTACATTTAAGGGAGCCCCCTCCCTCGATATTTTAAGGACTATCCATATTCTTAAAAAAAAACGTATGTTTATTTGCAGAAAGTACGCATTTATGTCTAATTTTGTAATTTAAAAATCGCACTATTAGTCAATTGCTTCTTATTAGTACATGAAAATCCGATCATTAGAATAAAAATAATATAACTGTTTCTTCTTTTATTTTTCGCATTGTACAAAGTTTACAATACAGTTGAGAGTTTATGAAACGACTTTTTTTAAAGCATTTATTTTAAAATAAAAATAGCAGGGGTCAGGGAATTGGCCTTGCATTAGAAAGGTTCTGGATTCGAATCCCGGACGAGGCGTGGACCTGGATCTGGACAAGTGATACGCCTGCATTGATGAACGTCAACCCAGAAAAGCATAGGGGAAAAAACTTAAAAAATACCTGTGTAACAGAACTGTACTACTATAAAACTAAATTACCACCACGCCATCTTGTGGCGAAACTAGTGAGTTGAACTGCGGCAACCGAATGGAGAACATCTCCAAAATAATCTCTCCCTTCTGTTATGTGAGTTTCGTTTTGCTAATTTGTGTTTTATTTAAAACTGTTTCCTCTGCTCTGATAGTACATAAATAAATAAATAATTTCAGAGCTAGCCCGGTGTTTTTTTTTTTGTTTTCTTAATTTTCTTGGAAAATGGTTACACCTGGTAAAATAAATTTAACGCTTCATTATATTTGTCATGTTACAGTTAGTAAATTTTGTGATACAGAGTCCGTAGCCAAATTTTTCAACAAAAAATAAGCACTTTCCGAGCCTTCAAAAATATTTTTAAGCATTTTAAAAAAATATCATAATTAGACAGGGTTGGCAAGTTTTTGACAATTGACGGTTATATCTGGTTTTAACCGTTATGTCAAAAAACACTTATGGCATAGCTTTTGACAATTGTCAAAAACCATCAAATTTTGATTCTTGTAAAACGAATAGCGTTTTCATACGCTACGGACGGACGGTACGCCGAAATAGATTGAGGTTTTATTAATTGTGAGAACGTTGAATAGAACAATGAGAACAGAGCGTCTTTTTCCATAATTCGTGGCGAAATGGTAAAAGAAAAATCTCATTTTGGAAAAGGTAAAATTAAGCACTTTTTATAAACACCCAATAAAAAAGCACCTTTAAGGACTTTTAAAGAACGAAAATAGAAAATAAGCACCTTTAAACACTTTTTAAAAACGCTATGTACCCTGATATATATGATCTATCCATGAACTACCCCTACAAATTAAATAAAAAGTATAAGTCATAATTTTGTTTACCAAGAGCTATTCCAATTCTTTTTCCAAAAGTTCCTGTTTTCATGAAACCAAACAATTTATCATTTATTTTTGTAGCACACAATTGAATAAAAATTTGTACAACTTACAATAACCAAAACAATTCCACTGATACTGAATGAAACAATAAATAAAATTTGAAAATCAAAATGAAATCTTAATAAATTATCTTTGAATAAACGAGTTTTATAATTGTGAGTAAAATTCTCTAGGTTCGCGTAGATATTTCGTGTAATCTTTAAATATACATTCGATCTCGCACTAAGACAATATTTTTCTAACTACGACTGATATTATTTACAAGGTATTTTGAAAGTCATAAGAAATAATTTAGAGAATGTACGTTTTTGTGTCTAATTCCGTATTTATCATCTTCTGTACGATTTTTTAATGTATTTAGAGTTAATCCGTCTAACAACTGAGTTGCAGTGCTATAAAAATCCGATCATTAGATCAAAAGTTATTTTATAACCGTCGTTGAACAGCCAACCCAATTTTATGAGTTTATGACTACTAATGCTCAACTCCGTAGCCTTGTAATTTTGAACCCAATCCAGAAGACAAGGGAACTCCTGGACGGATAGCCTGACGGCAAGGGGACTCTAACCCATGATCCGTCTACCACTGAGGATATTTCACGTCAGCACAGCTATCGGTGCAAAGCGGATGCAGAATTCGTATTAACTGAGATTCGAACCCAGTTCGCCTCATTGGAAAGCAAACCAGAAAGGTACATCTTAATAACTTTTGATCAAGCCATCGCAGCTTGATCAAAAGTTATTAAGATGTACCTTTTTTTTCTCTGCACATATATGTCTGGAGTAATTCTTCTACGACTTCCTGTGTGCTAGCTTGAAGCTCAATGCACGCTGTTTGCAAGTTTTATCTTTTCGAAATATATAAAATTGAAAAAAGAAAATGCGTTTTTGAAATCTTTAGCATGGTGTTTTCTCTAAGAAAAATGCGCATGTCTTTGGATTATTACAATAAAATTTTATATGTAAGAATACTTCAGAGTAAAAATATTAATATAAAACAGAAAAGCAAAAAAAAGTGTAAGAGACATGAAACGAAGATGGAAGGTTCGAATATATGTGTATCTAATCATGAACATTACAAATATGTCATGAATAAACAAAGGTTTTTAGATAAAAGAGACCAATAAATATTTAGATAGTCCATAAACATTTTCGAATATTTGAACATTTTATTCCCTTACTTGGTTTCCGTTGTATTTTATCCCACACACACACACACACTTGGTAACGTCTACAATATTTATTATTTCATGACAAAAAAAATAAAAACTGTAACTTTCACTCCAGACAACCTCCTCTTTCGGAATAAATTTTCTTTGAATTGGTGGGCGTCTGTGGAAAAGATACTTTACATTACAAAAAATGGCGGCCTGCCACGTCAGTGTTGGAATAGATGGAAATAAAAAGTTTGCCTTCCAAAAAAATATAAAAAAAATGTGTAGGACATTGTAAAATAGGCGAGCGAGGAGAAATGGAAATTTAAGAGACATTTTGAATCAGAAATGGAAACGTAGAAATGCCATGTTTGATGTTCAATGCCATGCATTTAAAATGAAAATTTTAAAGCGTTTGTGTTCTGAATCTTTTACGGTGAGGAATAATTTTATATTTAAAAAGTTTTATCTAAATATTGTTCTATTTAAATGTTATTGCATTATCATTTATTGATAAATTATTAATAGGAAAATGCACCGGAATAATCCTGACAGGAGAGAGAGGAAACTTATCAACTAATCGAAATCTAGATAGGTACTCTATTTAAATCACACTAGAGCTGCACTATGAGCGACGGTCTGGGAAACATCCCTGAGGATGATCCGAAGACATGCCATCGCAATTGTGATTCTCTGCATAGGGGACAGCTCCCCTGCCAAGTGCTTGAAACTTTTTTCTACCAAAACAGAGGATGGCTCCCCTGCTTTGGCAGCCCGAAGACCTGCGTGCGAAGTCGAGCACTTGTCAGTAGAACAGTCTAACGAGAACCGATACTGCGCATCTTCGGTCTCTACACTGGCGGAAAGTGGTCACCCACCCGCTTACTGTTCAGAGATACTTGACTTGCGCGTTCTACTGGGAACCGTGTCTTTATGATCAGTCCACTGCGTGACCAAGTCGAAATCGAATAAATCTGTCATTCTTTTAATGGATATCTATTAAAAGAATAACAATTGAAGCGGTCAATGTTAGAAGGTGGTATGTTACAAATCAGCATTTTTGATAAAAACTATAAAAAAAAAAGGGTCAATTGTGGAAGGATTGTTTTATTTGCTTTTAAATTGTTGGATTCAGTTCTTTAAGAATTCTAGAAAATTACTTGATATTTGATAATCAGTGATTGGATTGATATTCAAAATCCAACAAAACCTTTATTTTTGTTAATATATTTCATACCCTCTTTTTTAACATTGACTGCTTCAATTATACAATAGGGCATGCAAAGAAAGATCTTATTTTTCCAAAGATGTTATCGCTAAAGTTCGAAAGCTTTTAACGTTCACATTACCTACAGAATAACTGATTTATTTCGTTAACGTGCAGAATCCACAATTTTCTGCATTTTACTCGTACCTAGGTAATGTGGCATTAATGGCTTATATCGTATTGTCTCACATTCTATGAACAAATGCATTGATTTGATTTATTAACTTATTCTTTAGATACTGAACAATAAATATATGATAGGTTAATTTCCTTATTTGTAATAATAGTTTAAACAACTTGATAGGATCTTATTTTCACAAAGATGTTATCGTTCAAGTTCGAAAGCTTTTAAAGTTCACTAGCTAATCTACAGAATAACTGATTTACTATGCAGAATTCACAATTTTCCGCATTTTACCTAAGTAATGTGGCATTAATGGCTTATATATTGCTGTCTCACATTTTATCAACTAACGTATTATTCTTTAGATACAGAACAAAATAAATAAAAGCTATGTTAATTTCCTTATCAGTAATAATAATTAAAATCATTTGATTCTTTGTTTAATGGTTTTTAAAGTAATTGATGATTGTTTCGATGGACTAATGTATATTTGGACTTTTATGCAAATCTTAATGTATAAAAATTTTTACATTACATTAAACTAGTATTTTTAAATAATGAAATTTATTTAGTTTTTTTTTCAATAAATAAATCGTGAGCCGCGATGGCTTAGGTGATAGAGCTTTCGCCTTTCAATGAGGCCTTTCTTTCGAACTTTCGGAGTGTCCCCGGATGCCCTTTTCCGGGGGAGGGGGGAGCTAGTTATTGGTAGCTGTAAACCCAAAAATTAGGTCGGCTGTTAAATAAAATGATATAAAATAAAATAAATAAATCTTAAGACGTTTTATTTTTTATAAATTATTTCTCTGAATTCAAGCAAATTTTGGACTTTTGAATTGTTATACAAAAAATTAAATATAGCGAAAAGTATTATTTATTAACTCATAAATGCGCTCTAAAAATGTTGCAGTTCAATAATATTATTATTCCCCATCAAATTATCATCTTTGATGTCAAGAAATATTTTATTTGTACAAAATATCTCCCAAAAATAATAAATCATGGGTACAGAAGGAATTTAAAAATGAGAAATATCAGAAAAATGAAAAGTTTGCCATAACCAAAGAATGAATGCTGTTCAGCGGTCTTATGAAAATGCGTACCGGGCTTAGTGAGAGATAAGCGTCAATTAGGACGTAAAATGAAGAAGAAAAATTGTTCGTCATAGTCATTCAAAATGAAACTGATGTAGAAACTGAATTGTTTTATTTCTAGGGATTACGGTGGTTTTTCTTATTTAAAAAAAAAAACAGCTTTTTTGTACATTTACTTAGCGATTACTTATTGAAATATGCCACTAAACATCTGTTTTTTTTTTTTTTTTTTTAAATCACTTTGTTATGAGTAAAATTATGATTACATTAATCGAAATTTTTTTTCCTCAATAAAAGATAACCTCTCTTAATTTATAAACAAAATTTTATTTTAGTTTAAGTTAGAAGAGATAAAGTATTAGACTGAACATGCAGTCCCTGGACAAATTATTAGACGCACTATAAAATTCAGTGTAAAATCTTAACTATCAGGTGATACTATAACAGCTTTAATGTTTTTACGATGCTGAAATCAGTTTTCATTTGTTTACGTTTGTGTATCAATTGGTTAACATTGCAATGCAATACGTTAAAACTAAATGCAAATGGGAAGTATATAAAAAATCTCCTGAATAAAAACCCGTTATACGTATGTTTGAATATAAAAGTATTGCATATAAACTCGTGCAAATCACGTCATTATTAAAACACTAAAGTGCGTCTAATAATGTGTGAGTACAATTTTTACAATACACTAATATAATACCTGATATAATAATTATTCTATATTTATATAAAATATCGTCTAATTTATCCAATCGTCGAATTTATATTATATAACGTCTAATTTAATCAATTGATACACGAACGTAAACAATTGAAAAACGGTTTCAGTCACCTAAAAACAATAAAGCTGTATAGTATCACATCTGATAATTAAGATTTTACATAGAATCTTAGAGTGCGTCTAATAATTTGGCCAGGGACTGCAATTAAATTAACGTTTAGCTAAGAAACAGTGTTAGGCTTAACGCAATTGGGAGTTTCATAATTATTTAAGATAGATTTTTAGGAAGTATTTTACACAAACACTAATTTATGCTACAACAAATCAATTTATGTTAATTTTTCTAAGGATGTATAACTTAATAAGTAAGGAAAATTAAGTGGAATTGAACATAATTACAATAGCTGGAAACTCAATGTTTTTTTTAATTTCCTCCGAATTTAAAGCTTACATAGTTTTATGCGTGCTTCACTAATTTTATCGATTATATAAAAAAAATTCAAGCAGATTTCAATTTGAATAAACTCTAAATTGAATTTAAAACTAATCTAATTTTTAAAAAAAGTTTGTTTGTTGAATTTAAAAATCGGATAGTGAATACAACTACTTTTAATAATATTTAAAAAAATTTAATAATAATTTTTAATAAAATATAAATTAAAAATTTTCAAAACCTAAATTTTTCATCGTTTTTGTAAAATTTTAAATCGAAATTAATACCATTAATGGAGAAAGCATTTATTAAAAGGTTAATTATAAACATAAAAAAATATGACAATTTAAGGTAATTGTAATTTTTTTTACTAAGAACATAACCCATAAAAAACAATAATTTGTACCCATATAATCCATGTTTACCCATATATCCATAAATGTTTACCCATAAAATGTTTACTTTAACCTATTTTAAGTGTTAAAATTTTTTTAAAAGCCCTTTAAAAATATAATGTCACATAATACTTATTTCGAATAATAAATTTTTGAAATTGCAATGAAATATATTTTTAATCAATCTAAAATCATTTTAGGGGAAAGAATTTTGAAACATTTTACTTTTATTGTTTATAAAGTCAAAAAATGATAATTTTATGAGCAAATTACGTTACTTAATCTTTTAAACATTTTTTAAACAATGCTAAAAGAATAAGAGCTACTAAGGTCATTATTTCAAATTAAATAATTTGTTTCTATATAGATATAAAAGAATGAACTTACCCTCAATTGTTATTTTTATAAAATATTTTAAAATTTGCATTATTTATGACATTTTGTATTGAATATTTTATTTATGAACAACAAAATTAGCATTTCAAACTACAAAACGATTCCAAAAATCTTTCATTTAAATAATTGTTATTATGAAAAATTTAAAAATTCTTAAATTTTTATTATTAAATATCATATTAAATGTATAATACAAAAATTTTTTTTCTGAACTTTAAAACACATGGTTTTCAGTCAAATAAGAAATATTGAGGTACTTCTGTAACAAAGCATTCTAGATTATTCTAGATATTCTTTCAAATTATTCTAGATTGAAAGTAACAGAGAAACTTACTAAAATTAGTAAAAAATTTTTAAAATATATATAGCTGTGTCGAACAATTATAGTTGATACTTGTTCACAATTTGTGATGTGCCACAAATTCAAATGCAGAAAACACTTTATAATAGAGTCTGCAGGGCAAGGATAGCCTGGTTGGCAGGGCGCTGGACTCGTGTTCGCGAGAATGGGAGTTCAAATCCAGGCCGGTCGAAGACTCCCCGTGTAGTAAATGGTGACTAGTGAACGTTAAATATGTCGGGTTACAAACTCCTCCATATTCCCATATCAAATTATACCTCTGGGGGTACTGAATTGGAAATAGATCGTTCTCTGGTTCAGATCAAAATTACGATCTGTGGATGAATGAATGGGTTCACCCTATAAACTGGTGTGGCGTATGAGTGTGGCAGAAGTCGAATTCTTTGCCATAGATGGCGCTACTAGAAAACAAGATCAATCGCACCCCTTGTCTTAATGGCCTACGGCAACACAACAACAATCGTGTCTACATTCTACGTTCGTGATAAACTAATGATTAAAATATTTTTTCTAATTGATTCAATTTTTTTTTAATTATTTCATTATTTGCAGTTTTACAGGTTTTATAATGTTAAAACTATTCTAAATAAAGCACCAAAAATAAAAATATAAAAAATCAAACTTGTGTTCACATTCATTATACATTTTTGAAAAAAAAATAATAAGCTTTAAAACTTGTAAAATAAATTCAATAGAAAAAAAAACTTGAAACATACTTGGAAATTTTGAGAAAACTTTGTTTTGTCCTTAAGGCATGCAGTAAACAAATTTGAACTTGGAAAACATGCCAAAAGAAGTTGGAACAAATTCTTTACTCCTTTTATTTTTCCAACAAAGAAAGTCTAAAAATATTTTTAACCCTATTTCATCTCTTCTAGGTTTAAAAAGGAAAAATATTTGTGCAAAGAAGATTGATAAGAAAATCGGAAATTCAGTTTTTATTATAACAGTATTTTCATTGAAAAGAAAAACAAACTACAAACTAAAAGATATGTATGTATAAAAAAATATTTCCTACGAAAATAACTTGTTATTTAAAGAATTTTTGCTTGAGGAAAATTATGAATTTATCTTAAAATTATATGGACCTGGCGTAACTTTTTTTCTTCTAAAAACAACTTATACGCCTTTTTGATAGATGAAAAATTTTTATTTACATGATTTATCGTTGAAATTATTAAGTGAAAAAAACAAAAAATATCTTGTGCTTCCTCTAAAGCAGTGGTTTCCAACTTCCGGCCCGCGAAGCCTTTTTTTGTGGCCCGCGAACTAAAATATATTAGTTGTCATTTTTTGCGGACAATTTTCGTAAAAAATCTATATGAGTTTAAAATACTTTTCTCGTCAATAAATACCTAATTTCTTCGTTTCTGTGAAATTTATCATACCAACGCTGCAAAAAAAATTATTTCTCATTCATCCAAGAAAATATTTATTCAAATACAAAAATAATCGTGTATGTTGCTCTTTTTTATTTCATTTTTTTTGTATTTTGTGAATATAATTTAACATGTGTGTATCAGAAATTTTCTCGAAGAAATTCTCCGATTTAACTTTTTGAAACCTCTCATTTTGGACGAAAATATTTACACACACATTTGTAAATTTAAAATGTAAATATCTATTCTCTGGTGGTTGCAAATGACAAACCTCAATTTTGTCATTGAACATTTTGTGTTCTACTATGTAAGTTTTAATACCAACCTTTTTAAAGTTTTATATCTTAACAATTAGATATATGTTGCACATGAATTATTTAATACATGGGTGCACATTAAAGTTATTGTAGCCCGAATTTTTTAATATACAATTAAATATTTTTAAAAATCTACTTCATTTTTTAATTTGTAATTCAATACTTTTGTTTTGTACAACTTGGTAAAAATCTGACAGTAATATTTAATGTTCCTTCAAACATAAAAGAGTCCTACATAAAATTTTGATAAAGTTGCGGCCCACCATTTGATTTGTGTTTTTAATTGTGGCCCCCGGCTTCATGTAAGTTGGAAATCCCTGCTCTAAAGAGTAATAATTTACATTTTTCTTTTGATTTAATAATCGGATTTTCGCATGCTAATTTATAATCTTTAACCTCCAGATAAACCCCTCAAAAGTCAGCACAAGCTTCAAGATGAAATTTAAGCACACTAGCTCATTAAAATGTAATCAGAATTTCGACCAACTATAAGTTCTTTTTTGTGGTATAATCCTGATAATATAGATAAAAAGACAAATTAAACCTACTTTACGATCCAGCACAGAGTTTTAGTTACTATCTAATCATTTTAGCCAATCGAAATTTGTCGAAATTTTTAATGACCATAAATTTTATTTGTTCATAAAAGGATGATAAGTCCTTCTATTAATGATAAAAAAAACTATTGAAACCTGCATTGTGATCAAGTACCATTAAAATGTGAGCGTTATAGCTAGTCGAAAAATGGTAAATGTAATATATTAACGTTACCGGATAATATATTAACGTTACTAGAAAATTAATGAAATCTAAGTTTCCTAGAGATTTTTCTAATAATATTTTTATGTACTAGATAACAATTAGGATTAAATTTTAAGCAATTTTTAAACTAATATTTACTAAAATGCAAAGGAAAAAAGAAAAAGGCATTTAGTTAGATCTCACAAAACAGTTTTGCTTTAAATTTATATTTAGCCGTAAGTATTTGTTATTTGGCAAAGGCAAGGCATTTTTTATTTTCAAGGCAATTTGTCTCATTTTCGATTAAAATTATTCGATTGTGATTTGAAGAAATTTAATATTCCATCTCAAAGGATTCCTATTAGAGAAATAATTAGATTAAGTAATTAGAATAATAATTTTGACAGAATAGAGAGAATTAAGTTCAATGTACATGTAAGAGGTTTACGCCGCAAATTAAAGGTTTGTTTATTCATGAAATTGCTCTCTTTATTTTGCGAAGAGGCGCCTAAGGAATGTTAATTATTGCGACAACGGCATTTGAGGTTGAGGAAGAATCTTTTTTTTAATTTTGAATTCTACTCCCGAACTTTTAAGTTAATGACATTCCTTCGGGATTTCTCCAAAGTGTTTTAATATTCAATTATCTTTCAACTATAAAGTGAAACAATGTCAAACTTGAAAGTTAAAAAATAATAATAATTTGAGCTAAAAGCGGTTTAGACTGAATGTTTAAGTGTTTCATTTTAGAAATTAAAGCTAATATATAATGATTGGTATTCAGAAATTATGTATAGAAATAATAGTGAAAAAAACATTTAAAGAAGTCTTGAACTTATCATCAGAACATTATACAGAGGGTATTATGTTATTAGACAAATTAAAACTTAAAGATAATTAGTTATTCTAAAAAAAATTTGTTAAGTCAAACCTACACATAACACTGAAATGATATTAAGACGAATTCAAATTAGGCTTAACAGAAATAAGGCGGATAGAAATTTTACATAAAATTATTTGTTTAACTGTTAATTTTACATAAAATTAACAGTTGGAAGATGTTAAAAAATCAAAATATACATTTTCTTATAACAGCGTTTTTTTTATAACTTTTTTTAATAGGCCACCACGAGATTCAAAGCATATTTTCAAGATTTTTTTAACCTTTATTTTATAAACATCGTTGAACAGCCGACACAGTTTTGGGTTTACGACTAATGATGTTCTACTCCGAAGCCTTGTAATTTTAAACCCAATCCGAAAGACAAGGGAACTCCTGGATCAAGTTTTGGGAGAAATTTTGCTTTCGTCGAACACTTTTTGATGGAACTAACCCGCCTTTACGTTACATGGAGGGGTAAACCACGAAAACCTCCAAAGATTAGCCAGACAACAAAGGGATTCTAACCACCTTACCCGTCTATCACTGAGGATATTTTCACGTCAGCATAGTTGTCGATGCGAGCTGGGTGCAGAATTCGAATCGAGGGGGAGGATTGATAGTAGCTTCTGACTAAAGCATACCAATTAGGAGAGGATTTAAGTCCAGTGATCGACTTGGCCACTCCATGCGTTGAATTGTTTCCTGTTGAAAATAATCCTCCTTGTGTCCTAGATAATCCTACGTTATCGTCATGTAACGCGAAATCCTCACCTATGGCAAAAGTATAAGGGCGCACATAAACATCAAGGGTGCTATCTCTATTCATGTGAGAACACGTGGGAAAATGCATACACGGTTCCACGTTCAAAGATATGCAAGGTCTGTGTGTCCACCCAAGAAATACCACCCCCACAGAGTCTCTTTGGATGATGATGTCGGGTTCCAGATTTCCTGCAAATCAAACAACGACTACTATTGCTTAGAAGGCTAAATCAGGATTAATCCGTGAAGAGAACAGCCCTCCATTGGTCTGCTGTCCAATGAATTATTGTTGCGCCCACCTGAAACGATCGCTTTGCCTTCGTAGAGAACTTTTTGATGGAGCTAACCCGCCCTTGCGTTACATGGAGAGGAAGACCACGGGAACCTCTCACGGTTAGCCTGACGGCAAAGCCCATGATCCGTCTACCACTGAGCATATTTCACGTCAGCACTGTGGTCAGTGCCAGCCGGATGCGGAATTCGTATCGACTGGGATTCGAACCCGGTTCGCCGCATTGGAAGACGAACGCTCTATCCCCTGAGCGATCGCGGCTCAAATAAAATCTTCTGATGGGGGCCGTGATGGCTCTGGGAAAAGCGTGTTCGTCTTCTAATGAGGTGAGCCGGTTTTGGATCCTATGACTGGTCGATTCGAATTCTGCACCCAGCTCGCACCGACCACTATGCTGACGTGAAAATATCCTCAGAGATAGACGGGTAAGATGGTTAGAGTTCCTTTGTCGTCTGGTTAATCTTTGGAGGTTTTCGTGGTTTACCCCTCCATGTAACGTAAAGGCGGGTTAGTTCCATCAAAAAGTGCTCGACGAAGACAAAATTTCTCCCAATACTTAATCCAGGAATACCTTTGACTTTTGGATGGGGTTCAAAACTCTAAGGCTATGTAGTTGAACATTGATAGCAGTAAACCCACAAATGGGTCGGTTATTGAATGCTGGTTATACCATAAAATAAAAAGCTATGCGTTGTTGTAAGAGATTAATAACAGATGGGGCTGTTAAAGCTTTACACCTACACTGTTCAACATTACGTAAGAAAGACAGTTGTTTCTCTCTGTTTGTCTCGTCCAGTTATGTTCTGAATTTGTCTAATAAATATGTGATTGTTAGTGGATGTATTTTCCTTAAATCAATTTTCTACAGTCGAGAAATGTTAAAATAGCAGTATAAAAAGTAATAATCACATAGCTGTGAAATTGTTAAATTCAATGCTTTTAAAAGACATTTTCTTAAAGTTGGTAATACAAAGTTTCTTTATATAAGTAATAATCACTTTAAGGCCGGGATAGCCTGGTCAGTAGGGCGCTGGGTCCATGTACGAGAGTTCGTGGGTTCGAACCCCGCCGGCCGAAGACTCTCCGTGTAGTAAAGTGACTGATGCACGTTAAATCTGTCGAGTCGCAAAAGTCCTCCATGTTCCAGTAACAAATCAATATCTCTGGGGGTACTGGATTGGAGATCGATCGTTCTCTGATTCAGGTCAAAATTACGATCTGTGGATGAATGAATGGGTCCGCCCTATAAACGGGTGCGACATATGAGTGACGTGTGTGCGGCTGAAGTCGGATTCTTGGCCACAGGATGGCGTCACTGAAATAACAAGAAACGCACTCTCTGCCTTAAATTCGCTCGGCTTTCACCAAGCAGGCTTGCCCGTGAGGCAAGAGGCTTAAGAACCAACCAACCAACCAACCATAATCACATTAACATGTGCAAAAGCTATGAAATTGTTAAATTTAACGCTTTATAAGGAACATTTTATTTAAGCTGGTAATTAAAAATCGGTTTATAAAATTAATAATAACATTAACATGTGCAAAGGTATGAAATTTTTAAATTTAACGCTTTTAAAGGTCAGTTTATAGTTGTCTATGGTAAGCGATCTTCCAAAAATAAATAGTCTCTTCCTGTGATATTGCTACTAAGCTTATGTGAGAAAATTTGTAAATTTAAAAGCTGAAACATAATTTGTTTGAAGTGAAACACTAATGAGACATTAAATGAAATGTAGGGTGACTATAAAATAATTTTGTGACACATAATCAGAAGACCTTATCTGTTTATAAATGGAATGAAATTTTGTCGCATAAATATTCAAAGGTATGCTTGCTCTCAGTAAAAAAAAAAACTATGATCATGGTTAGAGTGACAGTACCAAAACTTTTCAAATGGAATCCCCCTTCTTTTCTTCATCGAAACGTAAAATTTATAGATTTTGGAAGAAAAAAAAGAACATTTCATTATTTTTTGATGTATCAGCTATTCAGCTCTAATGATAAAAGGTAAAATATTAAAAGCTGCATCTTTACTTTTGTCTCAGCGTCACCACTCTGTCCAATATCATTCCAATAAAAAAAAACTGTACTGTGATGAACCCGCTTACCATTGTAAAAAAACAGTTGCCATTTCAAATTTTTGAAATTCTTTAACTATGAAACTGAATAATCGTCTTGAACACTTACAAAAACTACCAAAATGATCGTATTTTTTCTGCATCTAGAAAGTCTTAACTTCTCAAATTGTTAGATACAAATTTTATTTATATCCTTTCCGAAAACAAAGTTCCATTGCCAAATATAGATTTTTTTTTAAAAAAATAAAGAACTTCCGAATATTGTTTCCATTTTATCAAACAAAATTCCACTGCCAACAAACGCTAAGAAATCATTATCTATATTCTTAATCTCCAGACAAAAATTTTTAAAAGTTACTCATTATAAAACTCTTGCAATTATTTGTTAAAATTCTTTTACGGAAGCATAAGAAATATTATAAATAAAAACGAAAACAAATTAATATTGCTCCAAATTGGGAATAAATGGGGTTTTTTTCACATAAAGAAAATTCTGACATCTAGAACTTAACTGTGTGTTTAATGTATGCAATTAAGTTCCAAAATCTTATAAAAGTGGACAAACGATGTAAATATTTTATTGGAGGTTACAAGAGTTTCTTTTGGGACATATTAGAGGGATATAATCTTATTTTGTATTTGCTCATTTCGAGTGACAGATAAGTAAGAAGAGTTGCTATAGTGATTCAATTGAGAGAAGAGGTTAGAAGGTTATTGTTTCCAGCAAAAAAGAATCGTCTGCTTAAAGAAATCGTTTGGGGAAATTAACTTTTTTGGACGACTTTTTTTTAATATTAAATACAATCTGATAAATAAAACTATATTTTTCATGGAAAAGAAGTTAAGTGTGCTTGATAATTTCACTAAATAGTTGTAATACATACAATGCTACTATTTTTTATTATGATTATAATGTAATTCTAAATTCTACATTTTAAAATGAAGTTCTTTAGAAAGAAGGTCAAATCTTATTATCTTGTGCAAATAACATAACTGTTATGAATTACAGTTATAGAGATCATTTAGAACTTAACTATCAACGTCATGCACAGTGAGATGTAATTCTAAATTCTACATTTTAAAATGAAGTTGTTTAGAAAGAAGGTCAAATCTTATTATCTTGTGCAAATAACATAACTGTTATGAATTACAGTTATAGAGATCATTTAGAACTTAACTATCAACGTCATGCACAGTGAGATGTAATTCTAAATTCTACATTTTAAAATGAAGTTGTTTAGAAAGAAGGTCAAATCTTATTATCTTGTGCAAATAACATAACTGTTATGAATTACAGTTATAGAGATGATTTAGAACTTAACTATCAACGTCATGCACAGTGAGATGTAATTCTAAATTCTACATTTTAAAATGAAGTTGTTTAGAAAGAAGGTCAAATCTTATTATCTTGTGCAAATAACATAACTGTTATGAATTACAGTTATAGAGATCATTTAGAACTTAACTATCAACGTCATGCACAGTGAGATGTAATTCTAAATTCTACATTTTAAAATGAAGTTGTTTAGAAAGAAGGTCAAATCTTATTATCTTGTGCAAATAACATAACTGTTATGAATTACAGTTATAGAGATGATTTAGAACTTAACTATCAACGTCATGCACAGTGAGATGTAATTCTAAATTCTACATTTTAAAATGAAGTTGTTTAGAAAGAAGGTCAAATCTTATTATCTTGTGCAAATAACATAACTGTTATGAATTACAGTTATAGAGATCATTTAGAACTTAACTATCAACGTCATGCACAGTGAGATGTAATTCTAAATTCTACATTTTAAAATGAAGTTGTTTAGAAAGAAGGTCAAATCTTATTATCTTGTGCAAATAACATAACTGTTATGAATTACAGTTATAGAGATCATTTAGAACTTAACTATCAACGTCATGCACAGTGAGATGTAATTCTAAATTCTACATTTTAAAATGAAGTTGTTTAGAAAGAAGGTCAAATCTTATTATCTTGTGCAAATAACATAACTGTTATGAATTACAGTTATAGAGATCATTTAGAACTTAACTATCAACGTCATGCACAGTGAGATGTAATTCTAAATTCTACATTTTAAAATGAAGTTGTTTAGAAAGAAGGTCAAATCTTATTATCTTGTGCAAATAACATAACTGTTATGAATAACAGTTATAGAGATCATTTAGAACTTAACTATCAACGTCATGCACAGTGAGATGTAATTCTAAATTCTACATTTTAAAATGAAGTTGTTTAGAAAGAAGGTTAAATCTTATTATCTTGTGCAAATAACATAACTGTTATGAATTACAGTTATAGAGATGATTTAGAACTTAACTATCAACGTCATGCACAGTGAGATGTAATTCTAAATTCTACATTTTAAAATGAAGTTGTTTAGAAAGAAGGTCAAATCTTATTATCTTGTGCAAATAACATAACTGTTATGAATTACAGTTATAGAGATCATTTAGAACTTAACTATCAACGTCATGCACAGTGAGATGCAAGCAAAATAAGTATTGAATATATCCACCCGTTTGGTAAGCGGAAATATTAAATTACGGTAGTGAACTCATCAAATTTGTTTAAACAATATAATTTTTGTAACACTATAAATGTTATTTTAAGAAATGATTACTTAGAAAAATTACTTCTTTTCACCAATAGATCTAAATATTTATAATACTAATAGTGGGAAGTGGTGGCGCAAGCATAAGCAAATGGAATTCCTTTTAGTACATATATGTTAAGTGAATAATTTAACTTTTGTAGAAAAACTGTTTTCTGTCAAAAAACAACAATTATAGCGAAGTAATCATCGGGGTTGGTGAGCGGCAGCGAACAGTTGCTTACCCGCCTAGTGAAAATATATAAAATGAAGTATTGTCAAAAAAAGTGTTTTGTAAGAAAAAATTTTAAACACCGGCGAAAGCCGTGATGACTCAGGGGATACAGCGTTCGCCTTCCAATAAAGTGATCCGGGTTCGAATCCCAGAAATGGCTGGTTGATACGAATTCTGCATCCGACTTGCACCGACCACAGTGATGACATAAAATTCTCAGTGGTTGACGGGTCGTGAGTTAGATTCCCCTTGCCGCCAGGCTAACCGTGAGAGGTTTTCCTCTCCATGTGACGCAAATGCTGGTTAGTTTCCCTCAAAACGTCCTCCACGAAGCCAAAATGTCTCCCAATGCTTAATCCAGGAGTTCCCTTGTCTTCTGGATTGAGTTTAAAATCAAGGCAACGAAGTTGAACATTAGTGTTTAAAGCCCGAAAATTGGGTCGGCTGTGCAATGACGGTTATAAAATAAAATGAAACACCAATTTCTATGGTTCCGGTAAATGTATGAATGAATTTTGTAATAGTGAGTTTCAAGATCGCCAAAAATAGATCACTGATAGGAAGTTCTCATTTAATGAAAGCAATGAATAAAATCATATTTTCTATCTCCGTCTAAGAATATCTTTTTCATGTACTTTTCCATTCCGCTGGCAGCTATCTTTTTTTTTTTCTTTTAAAAAAAGTCACTTAAAAATCAAAAAAGAAAAAAAAATTACTTGAACACAGTATAAGTTAACATTTGCGACTTTATCGCCTGCATCGGCGAGATGGACTCTTTTTTCAAGATTTGAATAATATTGAACTACTTTCTGTGACACAGTTTAAATAAATTAAATATGAAAGTCATAGTTCAATGAAAAAAGTAAATTCTGTTGGTGAAATTCTTTCTACAATTTCTTGATAATCAGTAGTTACGATAAATTTCAATCATATTAAGATACTTTTTTAACTTTTTATTTTATTTTATAATGATGACTCCTTTAAATTGTAATTTAGGGTTCTAAATATTTTATAATATATATCTATATTTCAATTTTCGTATCAATTTTCTGGACAGAACTCCTAATGCTCATAGTTTTCGCAAAACTGAATTATTCAGTGCAATATAAAAAAACAAAAACTTCAACTTTGACATAATATAAATAAAAAACTAGTGACCACATTCAAAACCTTTTGATATCAAAATATTATCTGAACATTTTCCTAGAAATGGGCAAATTTTCATAATAATTCATCAAACAGTTTTAAAGTAATCACATGCTAGAAATTTAAGCTTTTTCTGAAGTGAAATAAAATATGAATTTACTACCAAGAAAGCTAATATTAAAAAGATTCTTTGAGCATTTTGTCATTGTATACAACGTGTTTCGTATCATTCCAGGTCGATATTCAACAACGCAATTTGCTGGTAACAATTCCTTATTCTTTTTTTCCTTTGAAAATAAATAAAAGTTAAAACAATGATTAAAGTCCAAAACTATACATATAATGAAGATAAATATCATTAAGACCAAAGCAAATTGATTCTCCAATTAACTTAATTTGATGAAGCTATTTGAATGATAGAGGGTCATTGTTACTCTCCTTCATTGAAGAAAAAGAAAACAGTTCAACCGTAGGGAAAAAGAAAAAAAAAAGTCCCTTTAATGAATAATGGGGAAAAGTAGAAAGAAACTGCCTACTTGCACTTCGTCAGTAAACTTGTGTCCTACCCTGTAGTAAAGGTAAGGAAAAAAATTACCCTTATTCGTAAGAATAAACTAGGAAATTCTTAATCAGGCCGTTAATGAGTCGCTGATTTATTACGGAATATATATTTTTTTCAGAATCAAACTAAATTAATCACTTTTTATCGATTTGATTCTACGATTAATTCCACTTAACTATGATACTTTTTCCATTTAAATAACTGCAAAAAAACTTTACCTCGATTTTTACAAAATATTCGACCATTAATTTCATTCTTAAAATTATTTTTTAAGCAACTTCATTCCTAGCTCGCTTCGTTCACCAGCTGCCAACGCCCAGGTTGCTTTTCAATATTTTTTTTTTTTTTCCTTTTAAACTATAAACTGTTTTACATCAATTTTTTATTTTTATTTTGTCGATTGTTACTTTAAGGAATTTAGTTAGTGCTGAAGTGCCCGATTCTATTGAAAAAAAAATTAAACTTTTATATTTCATTCGGTTGCTATTGTAACTTAAACCACAAATTTGTTTTTGAATTTTTAGTTACTAAAAAAAATTTGAAGAGAATTTTATCTCGAAAAATTAATTTCTGATAATGCTGTATAACTTAGTGGTCACCCTTTTAATTTCTTATGTACTCTAGGTAACAGTTTTCTACAGTAATAAAAAATACATTCTATTTACGTCCCGCAGTTGACTGATAGTAAAGAAACGGTTCCCGGTAGAACACCGAAGTCAAGCATCACCGGCTGCGGTCAGTAAGCTGGTGGGAACCCATTTTGATCAGCCTACATAGTGATCGAAGGTGCGCGGTACAGGTCCTCGTTAAACTGTTCTACCATAAAGTGCTCGACTTCGCGCGTAGGTCGTAGGGCTACCAAAGCGGAGGCATCCCCTCTGCAGAGGATCAAAATCGTGATGGCATGTCTTCGGATCATTCTCGGGTATGTTTCCCAGGCCGTCGCCAATAGCCCGTAAATAAAATACCTGCATAATACTATTTGCACTTTTGTAATTGCAGAATGACTAATCACCGTTTTAAATATGTTTATCATAAATTGTTGGGTAGAAAGGATTATTATAAGATTACTTTTAAACAGAGAAACTCCGCTTGTAGGTCTAGCCTTTAATTTGAAATAATAATAAAAATCAAAAATTTAAGAAAGAATTTTTATGATACACTATGAAACAATTATGATATTAATAGTAAATACGTTTAAATTAGCGACAAAAAACATTTTGAAGATTCCATTAGTAAAATTTAATTCACAAGTTACGGATACAAACCATTTTTTGTTATTTTTAGGTAACGTTTTGCAATATTATGTTCAAATGATATATTTAGAATATTTCAAAGATTGGTTCTTTTTTTCCAAGCGATTATTATAATCTTAGTGAACTTAGTGATTATTAGAAGAGTGATTATTTCTTGTTTTGAAGAAGCATGATTAGTTTTTCTAGCATATATAAGACTGTTAGGCTGTTCGAATTTGTGAAACTCTCAGGTAATTGAATCAAACTCATTTGATGATAATATAAAAAAAGCGTTAGATATAACTAAAGATATTAAACTAGGTAATAAAAAAAAATCAGCATGTTACATCAATAAATCCGTATAAGTACCTGCACGAAATTTTAGAGTATTTTTAATGCTAAGAGAACTTAAAAATACCTAACTCTTACGTTTTCATAACTGAACTATAAATCGATATTCGAAAACTCCTCACATTTTCCTAAACAATATTCTTCTGAAAGCTAGACGGAAAAGCCCAATATCAGTTCCAGGCTCAATTCGATTTTCAGAATAAAGAATATATAGTTCCTTTTCGATCCACCCTTCCCAAAGATAATACTACATCACAGTAGAAATGTTCGATTTCTTAGAAGTGAGACTTGATTAAGTCTTAGCTTTTCGGTTTATCGAAGAAATACACTAGGGACACCCTCCCTCCTTCCCCAGTCGTGCACAGCCCGAAGCACCGAGGTAGGGAAGTTAAAAAAAGAAGTTTAAGAATATTCAAATACTTCAAAATAAGAGACATTAAAATCTTATGCAACGATTTTTAAAATCATTTTGATTTCAATTCCATAAAAAAAAAAAGAAGAAAATATGTAAAAATTAAAAAATATATGAAAAAAAAGTATAGTTTTTTTGTTTTTTTTTCCTGCAATATATACACTAACCAACTATTTTCTTAGGACTCCATCTTAACGGTTCGAGGGGGTGACCTCAAATATGCTAATTAATGAGTACAGTAAAGATTTTAAGTTTCGAATCAGCCATAAAAACATATTTTCTTTAAATAAGCAAACTTTTTTTTCTTGCCCCCAAAATATAGGGGGTAGAGTGCAATCTGGAAAATAGGGTTCTGATAGTTTAGTCAAGAGAGCGATCCAAAGTTTGGACCCCTTAATTTTAATTTTATTTTTTATTTATTTCGCCGATCTCGTGAAATTTTTAAGCAAATTGAAAAAATTTTACTCACAATTTTAAAATTGCTTATCTAAAGACAATTCCATTCAAAAAACTAATTTTAGTAAATGTTTATTATTTTTTATCGTTTTATTTTAGTCAAAAAAATATTGTGATGTATAATTGTAATGTAATGTATTGTAATGTAATTCAATGTATTGTAATGTAATGTATTGTAATGTAATGTAATGTATTTAAAGTATCTAATCTATGATGATGTAAAAAATTTTATACTAACCAACTATTTTCTAAATTAAATACTACGATCTCGGTGGTGTGAAAAATAATAAAGAAAATATACACGAATTAAAAAATGCGATAAAAAAATATATTGGTATTAATTTGTGTTACTTCAAAGATCTTATTATAGTTGGATTGCAATACTGTAAAAAAATTTTAAAAATAAAAACATTTAAGGAAAAAAAATTATGTTTTTTTTTTTTTAAATCTATTATTTTCTAAGATTATTACTAAAATTTCTAGAGTTTTCATTGACTCATATTATTGGGACATACTAGTTTACCGTAACCTGGTAAACATTTGAATTTTGATGCTATGAAAAGATCCTGGATCCATCAATGTAGGAGACAATACAAATGCTAATATTCTGAACCGGCTGGGTGGCGCAGTTGGTTTGTCGTCGGCCTTCTGAGCCCAAGTCTGCGGGTCCAGACACCGGATTTTCGGGATGCAGAAAATCCTCAGCGGCCATGTCGTATGATTGTGCAGCATGTAAAAGATCCCTGAAGTGCCTTATTGGCTCTTGGCATTTCCGGCAAAATTAAATTCCTAGTGCACTTTAGCATCCAAATAGAGTCTCGGTGCTGCCATCTAGTGTGGCAGAAACTAGACGTCCAAATTAACAAGGCCAACGGTATCTCACCCATTGTGGTGGTCCTGAAAGAGTGGATACCACCTCTGGAGAACGCCCTAGGTCTGCTCATCGGGAAGACTGATTGTGCAGCTCATAGGAAATAAAAAAAATATTCTGAACCGCTTTTGTTTTAAAGTCAACTTTTGACCTCATACAGTCCCTGGCCAAATAATTTTGATGCATCATAAGATTTTATGCAAAATCTTAATTATCAGATACACGGCTCGAAAATACACGGCTCGAAAAACCACCCGTCCTCGACGGTCAAAAATTCCCTGCGGAAAACAAATTTCTCGAATCCAACTTCCGCGCGGACGGCCACTTTCCCGTTAAAGTTCGTGATACATTTTCAATTTTTGTTATCTTACAAGAGTCTATCGCCTCACTTCTATAATGACCCTCTAATCTAGAAATACAGCAACACACTGCGCTTGGTGGAATTGATGTTTTCTCTGTCTGGGAGTACTGCAGCGGTTGAAAGGAGCTTTTCAGTAATGAACTTACAAAAAAACACATTACTTAACAGGAAGCGTTAAACGCAATTATGAACATCTACCTAAATGAAAAACCCCTTTCAGATTTCTGAGCACAAACCTCTGTAAATCATTAGATTGATTGCGGAACTGGCAAACGTCATATTTGATTCATTTAAAAAACGTAGTACCCTCGGATAAATTGACATTCCAGATAACTTGACCTTTGTCATTTAAATTATTTCATATAAGAAATAAATTATTTCCTAAAATAAATACTAGGTTACTATTAGTAACCTATAATTTCTTTTATAACTGTATAATGTTATCCTAGTATTTATAATCCTAATAACTACTAATTCATTGTGCAATTTATATGATAAATGTTTGTAATAAATAAGAGAAAATTATATTTTTATTTATTTAGAAGTGACGGGGTTAGTTTAAAAGGAGAACGGGTACGTTGTTGGACAAGCCGTCCTCGGGGACGGTTAAAATTTCCGAGTTTTTTCGAGCCCTGGGTGATACTATACAGCATTTTTTTTTTTTTTTTTTTTTTTTACACGGCTGAAACCAGTTTACACTTGTTTATGTTCGTGTATCAATTGGTTAACTATGTAATGCAATACGTTAAAAAAAAATACAAATAGGAAGTATCTAAAAAATCTCCTGAATAAAAACCCATTACATGTATATTTAAATGTAAAAGTATTGCCAATAAACTCGTGCAAATCATGTAATTATCAAAACACTACAATGCGTCTAATAATTTCATTTAATCATTACAATAAGATAATATAACACCTGCACTGTGGCCCAGAAGACCATGATCTTTGGCCAAAAGTCAAAAATTAAATTTTCAACTAAAATATGTGTAGGCAGTTTTAATATAGCCCAAATTAAGTATTCATAATCATTCCAAACATTATAATTTACTTTTTGGACCGACAAGAGTACAATGTAATAAAAAATATGTTTAAAAAAAATTTTTTTTAATGTAACTTTTACATTTTTATTTCGGAAATATATATAGGAATTTCACTTTACTGTTGCATTTTTATTAGAGTAACTAGTCTGAAATTATAGTACGATTTTTCAATTTTTTGGATTAATTAATACTCTTGACAAACTTATAGTTTATATCTTATCATTTGACATTTTACAATGTTTGAATTAATAACGAGGTAATTAGCTAAACTTTTTTTTTTCTTGTCTTCTTTGATGTTTCTTCTTTCGAAAAAACCTGCCCGCATTTTGCCCGTATTGCAAAGGTGGACTAAATATACCAACAAAAAAAATAATTATGTTTTTTTTTTCATGTTTTCGCTTTATTTTGTAATTAATTCGCGTTATTTTGTAATATTACTTCGGAAAAAGAGTTTGCTTTTCATTTTTAATATAAAATTACGAAAATTATTATATTTTCATTGCTATATTTAATTATTTAAACGTACTATATTATTTTTTTTTATTTTTGTTCGCCATATTTCAGCCGCCATTTTTTTTTTTTTTTGTGGTTATTTTTAGTGTATTTCAAAATTACAACTATTAATTCAATTTACCTGCACATAAAACCCCTAAATAAAACCCCCCAAATTTTGAAACAAATTTTTTCGAAATACTAATTTTGGCCGCCAAACCTTGGATGCTGGCCCACTGTGACCTGATGTAATAAATATTCTGATAAATTTCTTTAATATATCATCTTATTTATCCAATAGTCGAATTTATATTATATACTTTCTAATTTATCCATTGATACACGAACGTAAACAAGTGATAACCGGTTTCAGCCGTGTAAAAACAATAAAGCTGTATAGTATCACCTGATGATTAAAATTTTACATAGAATTTTATGTCACGCCTTATAATTTGGCCAGGGACTGTAATAAAGCTTAACTCTTAAAGATTCGATAAATATTGATAATCAGCTGGGCATTCTCCGCATACCTAGTCAATTAATGTAAGCTATATTGAGCAAATGAGACGAATCCAAAAATTTCAATTAATGGAACATAGAAGACTGGTCCGTCATCAAAAGATCAATTTTCGCAAATGTTGTACGATCTTGGGCGTAAATTCAATAACAATGACGTTAAAACATTTTTCTACCGCAGCCACAACAACTTATCTGAAAGCCTCTAAATTTCCTTTTTATGAAAGCAGATGACGAAGCAAGTGAAGCCAATTTTACGCCCCTTCAGAATTACGCATGGAAATATATTTGACCCAGACATACATTTTTCGACCACCGTCCTCTACTTGGTTGCCACGGTTCCTTATTCATGTGTTTTCGTCAAGAAAACGAGCGCCGTATTCCAGCGCTCGAGACTATTCTATTCTAAAATTGCAATTATAAAGCAAAATACTTTTTTTTTAGATTTTTAGGTATATTTTCCTATTAAGTTTTCATTAGACTTTCAGAACGTTTTACAAAAGACAAATGTCTTGTAAGAATCAATCTCTATAGACACTAAACTGTCATAGACTGTCAAGACAACAGTTCTTGCCAATTTTTAATGCAGAGAGATTTTACCGTGCAATGTTATTTAAAAAATTCCTAAACATGTAAAATTTAGCAAGAAATATATTTTTTAACGCCAATTTATTTTATTAATCAAAACAATCTTAACTAATAAGTATTAATTATGTACATTAAAACATTTAAAAATATATATAAAACTTAAAAATAATCTTGAATCATTAACAATTCAAATACACGGTTCGTAATTTTATCATTCAGCCAATGTAACTGTTTATTTTAAATTATTTATTTTTTTCTATTAGTTGTCGCAAATTTTTCCAGCTCAAATTTCAGGAACTGCTCAAATTCTGTCTGGAAATTTTTCTTCTTTCTCTAAATCAACTGTTGAGATGTTTTTTTTTTTTTTTAAATTAAACGTTTGCACTCTTTAAAGAACAACTGGAAATGTTTCGAATATTTCGGAGGAATCTAGAAAAGAAGCACGAGAATTAAACTAAAAAGGTTTTTATTTTACTTTAAAATATATTAGTAATCATTTGTTTAAAAACGTTGCAATTTGAACTAGTTTGTAGTTTAGGCATTATTTAATACTCATGCCTGCTTATTGATATTTTTTGTACGGAAAAAATAGGGGAATTGTAAAAAAAAAATACCTAAAATTTATTTTATGGTTTATTTAAAAAATTTGTATATTGATATTTTTTGTACGAAGTAAATTGGAAGATTCTAAAAAAAAATACCTAAAATTTATTTTATGATTTATTTAAAAAATTTGTAAATTTCTAGAACATCATGCAAAATGCTGAAAAACCAGAATTTAAGCATACAAGAAAAACAGCACTTTTGTCTAAGCACTAAGTAAACAAAAAAAAGTTACATCTTATTTTCGAGATTCCATTTCCCTTTTTTTAAAAAAAAAATATTTTCTGGAGAGTTTTTCCTACTACAAAAATACTCTCTTTTTTCAAACTAAAACAATTTAAATTTATTTCGAATACTTTTTTCCGAGAAAATTTCAGAACATTTTTTAAGTACTATTGGAAGAAATGATTCTGTTTGTTTAAAATGTGTAAGTTTTCGAGTTACAAAAATAGGAATTAATTTTTCGAACTGCCATACAAAGCATTAAAAATAACTAATTTTGGATTTTAAGCAAAAGTTTTTATTATCTCAATCTCAACGTGTTATTAAAAAAATTATTAGAAGCTCCAAACAAGTTGTTTAACAAAGGCTATTTTAATTATTTTACTCCTAAAGTGTCTCTAATAATATTAAATTGAATTCACAATTAAACTTAAAATTTCAGAATCCATTTACACAGGGTGCGTAGCAAAATCTTTCAATAAAAAACAAGCACCTTTCAAGTACTTTTTAAGTACTCAAAAAATATTTTTAAGTACGACATACATTAAAAAAATTACAAAATACTTTTCAAAGTCTTTACATAATCATGATAGTTTCTGACAAAGAACTCTTTTCTTGATTATATTAGCCATTATAAAACGATTAAGAGATTGTTTTTGGTTCAACATCAGAGGGTGGAAAATGAAGCCTGAACTTGAGAATTGCAAAATGTAGCAGAGTTGCACATGAAAGTGAGATAATCTCACCGGATTAGTAGACGCACATGCGGGCTCGCAAATATTTCATCAAACATGATTACAACTTCCATACGCTAACGAACGACGGTACACCGAAATAGATGGTGGTTGAATGAATTTTGAAAACGTTAAATAGAACAATGTTGAAAAACACGTTTTTACATATTACATTGCAAAAACCGACATTCCCTTTTCGAAAATCTTATTTTCGGAAAGGACACCCAATGAATAAAGCACTTTTTAAAAGCTTTACGCACCATGTTACACTAAATCATTGCTCTATACTAAGATTATGGTAATATTGTAATGGTAATATTTAAAGTGTTAATGTTTGTAAAAAAAGTATTTATCTCTTATAAAAGTTGAAATTTTAATTTGGATCTAAAGTGTAAAATAACATTTTTAAGAATGAATGCCTTAAAAAATAAATCATGTATGAAAAATATACTTTTTACAATGAAAAATTGCCACCCTCAACTTTAAAACTATGTCAAATTTTCAACAAAAACTTGAGATTTCAGAGAAGAAGAAAAAAAGGATTCAAAATTAGAGCTCAACTTTAATACGTATATCACCAATTTTGGGGAATACGTATATCACCAATTTGATGTTTTGTTAAACACCAATAGATGGCGCTGGGCAGAACACTCTCTATTTCTTATTTAATTCCTTAAATTGTAATAGCCCCTTAAAGTAAGTATTCCCTAAATACTTACTTTACCTACTTACTTCGCTAAATACTTAAGTAACCACTATTTTTAACTTTTATAAAATAAAATTTTTTTTGCGCCAAAAATTCAGAAGAAGTCTTAATTTTATTTTAACTCTTTTTAATTGTTAAGAAGAGATATCGAGAAAAAAAATGCTTTTTTTTTCTCGATACCTCTCAATTACTTTGAAAAATATAATGGATGTGTGTAAACTTTGAAATTTAATACCCTAGTAATAAATCATAGAAATGTGTTTGAATTTTTCTAAAGCGTTTCTTTTTTTTTTTTTTTTTTTTTTTTTTTTTGAAAAGTAACGATAGTTTCACAAAAGAAAACAGATTGTATTTGAAAACAAAGGGCTCAATATTGATTTATACAATCATCCATCAAAACAAGAAAATAAATAAAATGGAAAGGAAGTATAACTGAATATTCTATTTCTGAACAACTCTCCTTCACGGTTTTTCTTCGATATTCCACATTATATATACAGGAGAGGCGAAATAGTCATAAAATAAATACTTACTAAATATCTTTCTGGATTTGATTTTACGGAAGTTTCATTAAAAAAATTTAAATTTTATCAGTGTAATTCTGTAGACCGTTTTTGGTGCGTTGACCTTCAATTTTGAAAACTACAAACTTCAGATTCCGAAACTTCAAAATAATAAGAAGAATCATACTAACATTTTACATTTTTTGCCTTTTTTTATATAATTTTATTAATTCTCTGATTAATAGTAAAAAATATATTATGTGTTAATTATATTAATTAGACCACTACATAAAAAGTCAGCTTCGTTTCAGTAAATCGGAAGATAGTCGACTTTCAACGGTGAATGTCAATAATCACTTAGATGAATGTCTGAAATATTTTTTACATCCCATTTGATATTATTTTTATTCGTTGGTATAATTATATTTACTTGATATTATAATAACTGCTGAGAATAAACTAGGAGAAACATCAGTGTTCGGAATACCGGCTAAATGCATACTAGACAGAGGCACTTGACCTTAAAAAAACGTTGAGGTAGGGCATACCGGGCAAATGTATACCTGGCAGTGACACTAAACCTAAAAAAGGACATTGATGTATGGCATACTGAGCAGTGGCACTTAACTAGACGTAGTATATATTTCGTATATTTACCAAAGCGACTATGTGATTGTCAACATTCAACTTGAGATTGTAAAAACAACAAGGTATTTAATTTATTTGAAAACAACCTGATTTAAAACTAATATTGAAAGTATTGCATTATTGAATTGTAAACATATAATAAAACAATTGAAATTAAGCAGGAAAAAAATCAATAGGTAAATATAGTTTTTAAAACAAAAATATTGGGAAAAATCCATTTTCAAAACAAAATATTTTGTCAATAGTCCGAACCCCAATTTTTCTTATACCAGCTGTTGCAATTACAATGTATTATGATTTCAATTCAATATCGTGTTTACATTATGGAAAATTTGTAGCATATATATTCATCCCTTTATCTAATTTTTACAATGGTATAATTTTTCTCCTTTAAATGCATATATTTTTAAAACTGCATAAAAGTGAAACCAGCTTTAATTAACAAATCGGTATGTTTTGTATTGACGTTTCTCCTAATTTCATTTACACACAAATATTTAAATATAAATCGAATGTGTCTAAATGATATCTCTGTTACTGTTTTCTTTTCTAAAAAGAGAGAATGTAAGATTTATTTTGCATTGATTTATTGGAGTCCTTTCAAGACTTGAAGTGAAAAACAACTTTCTGAAATCCCATGCATGATGCATTAAGCGCCGCTAACTCGAATATTACATGTTTTGTGCATCGAATTATTTAAATTAGTGGCGGGTAAACATCAATTTGAATCATCCCACTATAGAAGAAAAATGTAAATTTTCTGGTTGCTAACTCACCAATTTTCAGCTTTGAGCTTACAATCAGAAATCAATTTAAATATCTTTCTCGTTATAATTTTGAGTTTCTGTAATGTATTTTTACAATCTTGTTTTAGTTCAGTTTCCGCCTTTTCATATTTTAAGATTTCTAACTTGGAATTTATTTAAAATCTCTTTTCATTTATAACAAACAGAATGAACTAAAAACGTAGAAAGTTCTTTTTTTGCTGGGTTACATTTCAACACGTTTGTTAGTCATTTATTATGCAATTTGCATTACAAGCATTTAAAAATCGTTATCCGTTAAATCGATATCGCTTTAAATCCGTCGAGTCGCAAAGTCCTCCATGTTCCCATAACAAATCAATACCTCAGGGGTACTGATCCATGAGTTTCCTTGTCTTCTGAATTGGTTCAAAATTACAGATCTACGGAATTGAACATTAGTAGTCGTAGACCCAAAATTGGATCGGTTGTTCAACGACGGGTATAAAATAAAAATAAAAAACTAGGAAGAATCTAATATTTCCATTGTTACGATTCCCCTTCTTTTAATATAAATATTCCGTCTGTCACGAAAAATTCCATGAATATATATATATGCAGAGGTCAAGCAAATTTATGAAAGTTAACTAACATCACACCAGAAATATTTCAGCAAAATCATCAAGCAAACAATAAGACAGCAATAAGTAGATTTTGCAAAAACGTTACTGTGATTGCCTACAACATTTATGCCGTTAGCATTTCTAAACGAAACGAAATAATAATTAGTAAACTAGAAAAAACGAAACAAAAAAATTTTTTTGGCAGTTCCAAACGAAACGAAATAATAATTAAACTAAAAAACGGAACAAAAAAGAACTAAACCGAAACCATTGTTTTAATAAGCTTACAATAATTTTGAAAATGAAAGAGTGTGTTAATTTCATTCGTTGAAATTGAATGGCTGAGTCAGAAAACCAGTCTTCTTCACTTTTTTTCGAAAGTTAGATGCTTGTATTTTTACGTTTAGATGACGTAGATACATAGTTAGGATATAAAGTTGCACGTGAGTTTTATATTAATAGTTATATATAAGTTATGCATGAAGTAACATACTAAATTAGTAACATACTAAACAAATATGTTTACAGTTTCTTATTTTTAATACAAATTTCTCAAAACACATTGACACAAAGTTGAAATTTAAATATATGATTTGCACAAGCTTCTAATTTAAAGTGAAGTATTTAATCCGTTGAGAAAGAATGACCTCAATCAAAGTTTATTTATACATAATTTTTTTCTTCATTTCCTCTTATTTAAGAAAAAAGTTTAAAGAATAGGGTAAGTTAAATAAAATTTCGCATAAGTTTTTCTTTTCAACATTCAGCTTTTTTTTATCATCATTGTTTTAAAAGAATATAAACATTCTTTTAAAGAAAAGAAAGAAAAAAAGAACAGTTAAGTTTCCGAGAAAGCTTTCGCCAAAGATTCGATTACACTAAAAAAGAATTAAGTATAACTACAAAGCTGGCCAAAAAAAAAAAATAAAAAAAAAAATGAACGAATAGTGTTAGAGAAACCTGAAAGATAGGGAAAAAAGCTAACAATTTCAGGGACTTACAGAGAAGTGATGCATGGGAGTTGTTCCAAATACTGACAGCAGGTAAACACCTCCAACAATAATCAATAACTGACTTTGAAAGAGAAATGTATTTTAAAATTCGGGAGCTTTTACAACAGAAACCTTTTTAACCAAAAAACAGACCTAAAAGCATTTGTTTACGTCTGTAATATACAAAAGAATGGCATTTGTTTTCTCTAACTTTTAACTGAAATGTTTCATAAAAATAAAAACGGAATGCATGAATATCATCTAATAATCAACCTTTCTGGCTCAAATCTCTATGCTTAGAATGGTTGATATTGAAAGTTGTTTAAGTGCAGAAATCAGTTATTCAGCATATTATCTAGCTAATGTTAAGACTGAGCCGGCATGGCTCAGGGGATAGAGCGTTCGCCTTCAAATGAGGTGAACCGGGTTCGAATCCCAGTGATGGCTATTCAATACGAATTTCGCATCCGATTTGCACGGACCTCAGTGCTACCGTAAAATATCCTCAGTGCTAGACGGATCATGGGTTAGATTCCCCTTGACGTCAGACAAACCGTAGGAGGTATTCGTGGTTTTCTTTTCCGTGTAACACAAATTTCTCCCAATACTTTATTTATTAGAGGTTCTCTTGTCTTCTGGATCGGGTTCAAAATTTCAAGACGATGAAGTTGAACATTAGTAGTCCAAAATATTAGGTCGGTTGTTCAACGACAAATATAAAATAAAATGTTAAGCTTAACAAGGTTGATCCTTTAAATGGAGAGAAATTCTTTCATTTCTCAAATTATCTAGTTAAACTGCATATTAATTGGTGTTGACTATATTGTAAGTTACGAAATCAGATACAAAAACGTACTTTCTCTAAATAAACATACCTTTTTTTCGATGAATTCGGATTTCTGACTCCCAAGATATAGGAGCAGCTTCAATCTGGGAAATATGGACCCAATAGTGTAGTCAAGATAGCGGTCTAAAGTTTGGGCCTCTTAGAGTTAATTTTACTTTTTGCGTATTTCGCCGTATCTCGAAAACTTTCTTGGCAAACTGAAAAATAAATTCTTTATAATGATGTAAAAAATTTTATACCTTACTTATTCAAAATTTTTCGACTATTCATAAATCAAATAATAAATATTTACTAAAAAATATTTGTTTTTTTGCATGGAATTATCTTTGGATAAAAGAATTTTATAAATGTGTGCAAAGATATTTCAATTTGCTTAAAAAATTTTCGAGATACGACCCAAAACGCAAAAGATGAAATTAACATTAAGGGGACTAAGCTTTCAACCGCTCTCCTGACTAAACTATAAGGATCACAATTTCCAGATTGCTCCCCCCTCCCCCTATTTTGAGGATCAGAAATCTAAATATGTAAATATATATTTAGAGAAACTGCCTTTTGTATCTGATTTCGTTACTCAAAATATCGTCTGCATCAATTAATTAGCATATTTAAACTCACCCCTCGAGCCATTAAGACTGAGTTTTAGAGCGTGAAGATCCGATCATTAGATAAGAAGTTATTCAGGATGATCAGTTCTTATATTGCTCTCTGTAGTTTAGGTTTTGAGAAATTAATTCTTGTGTAAAGCAAAATTACCATTAAAAAGCCAATCTCTTTAGCAAATTTTCGACATGATAGCAAGACAGATTTACAGATTTTTTACGTATATAGATAAAGAATTGTTAAAGAATAATTGCAAAAACTTTAGCGAAGTAATTAATAAAATTGCAGAAGTTATATTTAATCAGTTTACTCCTAAAATATGTGGAATTAAATTAATGAGCAATAGTTATCCTCTACTAATGTTGCATTTGTGAAAATTGCATATTTTTTTTGTTTATACTAATAACTCGAAAAGGAAGGATTTCTTTACTTTAAATATTTAAATCTTAAACTTCCTTTTCTTAATACTAGTATATTTTATTTTTTGTATAGTTTATTCCCTGTCAGGGAATAATAAACGTTTAAAACATGGTTTAGGAGACAGAACATTTAATGGCAATCTCGGCAGCGTTTTTAGAGTAAAAAATTGCGTTTATATTAAAATAATCTCATTAACTTATTCTGCAGCGAAAAGAAAAGAACATTTTAGCTTAAAAGCAGGTTTTACGAATAATTCGTTAAGAAAATAAAAGAAACAGGTAGGAAACTCACGAAAAGATTTTGGAGCACTCATTAAAGATTAATTTAATTTCTAAATATTGGGGAAGAATTCTTTGAAAGAAGATTATTCTTTTTGTTTAATACCTCTCTGCCTACGAAACTGCAAAATGTAATAATTAGATTTATGAAAAATTTCCTCTTTCAGCTAGTTTATAAAAATGAGAGAAAATTAAAAATTTAGTAGTATAGCATTTTTTATAATTAACCTTTCATAAAATAATTGAATTTATGGCTCTGCTATATAATGTTGCTCATAGATTTAAAATCTGAATATTTCGTAACTTTTATAAAAAAAAAACGACAAAATATAGATGGCAAATAAATAATAAAATATTTAAAAGCAAATTAAAAAAGGAATATTCACCTCATAACCTAAATTCTCGTTAACTTAAAGTGAAATACACTTTATTATGAAACCCATATCGTATAATGTTCGTATACCGTTATTTTAAATTAGTATATAAATGTGTTTAAAACTACAAAAAAACATTTGAGTCAAAGAACAACTTCATTTAAACGTTTATGTTTTGAGTTGAAAATGCAATTCCTAGAATTTTTAACACCTTTTTAAAAACAAAATTAAAGTTTAAACATTTTAAAAGGAACATTGGTTATTGCTTTTTTCGTAAAAGTTTTGATAGAGATTTCTACGAAAATGGACTCTAGTTTTTCTTCCCTAATAATACGAAACGTAGAATAAATTAAGTACTTCTGTATTTTAAGCAAGTCAAACATTTCTACGACGAGAATTTTATGTTTTAATCATAAAATATATGTTAGCTTGATTTGTTTCTCCATCGATATTTAACACATTTTTAATAATAATAAAAAAGTTATTAAAATCTTGATTAGGCAGATTAACAATCAAAAAACTAATTATAATAGGACTTACCTTATTATGCTAAAGTCACAAAACAAAGTTAAAAAAGCTACGCGAAGTGAAAATTTATCTTCAATATTACTCTTACAAAAATTTAAGGTGATTTTGAGGTTTCTATGACGTCTTTTTGAGGTGTCAAGGTTGATTTGAGGCTTATTTGAGGAATCAAAAACAACCTTAAAAAATCAACCTCTCTAGGTGTATTAAGTTTTTTTATTCACGCTTGAGATTAGTACTACTTAGAGCTGGTTGCTCTAAAGTAGATTGATAGTAGTCTACTTTAGAGCAACCAGCTTAGGGAGGTTGTTTTAGAGGTGTGTGTTATTTTTTCTACTCTTCAAGCAAACAATTATATCTGAGGTGCGAGTAATTTTACTTCAACTAAAAGTATATGTCAGTTATATATGAGGTTGATTTTATGAGGTGTAAATGAAGTTGAAATTGGGGTTTATTAACGAAGTTATTTTTGGTGGAAAACATATTTTACCTTAGGAATATTTTTTACTTCTATCAACCTCAAAAACACGTTAATTTTTCATAAGGGTGAAACAAGGTTGACGTGTTAGTTAAAATTATTCGACCAGGGAAAATCTGGCAGAACCAGCATGAAATACGACGAGCATACTGGAGAATTATATTGAATGGTTTTATTTAATTTTATCTAAATGGTATGATGATAATTTGGTTTTAACACGTGGAGCTTTCAAATATAATGCATAGTGAACAATAACTCGCCTTCTATATACACGGTAGCTCAGGTGATTGAGCGATCGCTTCTCAATGAGCTGCTCCAGGTTCGAATCCCATCTATGGTTGATCGATTTGAATTCTACTAAAAACTATTGCTGTTTTATTATTAAGCACGTAATAATTCGATCGTTATATATCAATAGATCGTTATAGTTAACTAAGGTAAATTGTTTTCGCTCTATATAAGTAATAGAATATACCCAAGTGTAAACCTGGTGTAAACCAAGAAGGTTGAAACTCTGAAAAAATGTTTTCAAAATATCAAATGGCAAACAGTCCATGGCAGGATTACTACACCACTGCGTAATCCGAGGTAAATTCCTCACATTTTATTTACATTTTTATATTTTAAAACGTTTTTCCAGCATTTGAAATTCCTTGGTTTATTCTAGGTTAACACGAAATCTTTTTTGCAATACTTCAATTTATCAATTAAGATAAAGATCCGCTGTACAGTATCCAGTTAAAGCTATAAAGTGTATTATAAGCAAAACTCTATGTAGGTAAGTTATTTATTTACGTCACACTAGAGCTGCACTATAGGCCATTGGCGACGGTCGGAGAAGAATCCTGAGGATGATCCGAAGACATGCCATCTCAATTTGGTCTTCTGCAGAAGGGGTGGCTCCTTTGCTTTAGTAGGCCGACGACCTGCGCACGAAGTCGAGCACTTTACGGTAGAACAGTTTATCGAGATCCGATACCGCACACTCTCGGTCTCTAAGCAGGCTGATCAAAGTGGTCACCCACCCGCTTACTGACAGTAGCCAGTGATACTATACGTGGTGTTCTACCGGGAACCGTGCCAGATCAATGCGGGACGTAAATCGGATGTATTTTTTATACTGTATAAAACTGTACACAGAGTACATATGAAATCAAAATGGTGACTACAAAATTGTACAGCATTATCAGAAATTCCTTTTTCGCACTAATGCTAAATAGATAAAAAATATAGATAGATAAAAAATATTCAACAAGTTTTTTTTAGTAACTAAAAATTAAAAAATTTATAAAAAATAATTAGGTGTAAATTACAATAGCAACCGAACTAAATGTTTAAGTTAAAAATTTTATTTCAATCGAAACGGGCACTTTAGCAGTAACTAAATTTCTCAAAATAACAGCTGCAATATAACGCAGGCTGATCAAAGTTGTCACCCACCCGCTTACTGACCGCAGCCAGTGATGCTTGACTTCGGTGTTCTACTGGGAACCGTGTCTTTATGTATCAGTCCACTGCGGAACCGTATCAGTCCACTGAAGAACCGTCCCCGTCCACTCAGGAACCGTATCTGTCCACTGCGGGACCAACCTCCATGCAAAATGTATTTTTGCAGGCTTTATTATTATTGTAAACTTTGTTTATATTTCCATTTTTAAAGTGAATAAATGTTTTACCCCTAAACAAAAAAAACAAAAAACTTTGAACTTCTAAATATTATTTTTCCTGATCTTGCTGGCATCCGATTTTTAAGCATCATTTTGTACATTCCTTCTGGAATTAAATCTACCTTCAAATTCGCAATGCTAATACTTTCAGGAAGTAATTAGTGTTTGTGTTAAAGTATATGGAGACTTTACTTTGAAGTAAAGCAGACTTCTCGAGATTCTTCGAGATAAATTTAATTATAAATTTTCGGAAGGATTTCATCAAGTATGCAGATGTGGTTTCTGGATCCATTAGTCTTAGATAAAAGGAAGCGAAAACCTTCAGAAAATCCTTTCTTCATTTTATTGGTAGGTTTAAATAGGGAACATTTTTCCGAAATTCCAATTTCGATCTCGTTCTACGCTTTTAATTTCGCCCATTTCAATCTGTTTCGATGAGATAAATAAAACAAAGGTAAATAAATTAAAATTTATAAAGCGATACAGTGGAGATGGGTGCAATCATGTCATGAAGAATTTTAAAAAAGTATTCAAAATTAAATGAAAATTTACAAGAGAACATATATAGCTCTATAAAAAGTTGTTAGAAGATAAGGAAAAAATTGGCACAAACTACTGCAAGGAATTTATCAAGAATATTTCTTTCAAGCACAAATTGTTACAAGAATTTTTGTCGACATCTTCGGACAACATTTTAATGTAATGTTATTAGCGTTTACAAACAACCTATTCAAACTTTCGGCTTAGTACAACAATGATCAGTTCTAGTCTGTTTAGTTTCAAATATAACTCTGAAAACAGTCAACTGTTTTGTATGGTGGTAAAGGAACTGATCTCATGTCAGAAAGACACCGGGTTCGAATCCCGGTCAGAAGCATGGGTGTTTTTTTCCTTCCTTCTTTCTTAGTGTTGTGAGGAATGAGAGTTCGACTATACCAACTTTCATCTATCAAAAGGTACCTCAAGATTGATTCGAGTTAGCATGTCTTATAAACAAGAGAAGTGATGTTTAATAATCGTAGTAATAATTACACCCCCCCCCCTTCAGAATTTTATCAGTGATAGAATTCGATGAACAGATACCACTAGTTTTGCGAAAGACCAGACGAATCAGATGTGTTAAGTTCACCAGATTTTGAGCGCTTAAGAGCTGTATTAAGTTAACCGAACTTTAGAATGTTTGTCGTGATAGCTGTATTGAGTACACGGTTGTGTGAAAGGTGGCTCCTATATTGCTATTGACAGTCGAGTGAACAAAAAATACATTGTGTTAACATTTCCTTTTTTTCTGATTGCTAGAAAATAAGACGTTTGCAGTCGATGCTATTTCATCGCGTGCACTCGACGATCTATTCATTTTGGTCAATTTCGGTTTCTTAAAATCGATGATATCTAATTAATGATTTTAAGAAACCAAAATTGTATGGTATAGTATCATAGAATGACATTCTATGATACTATACAGCTTTATTGTTTTTACGAGGCTGAAACCAGTTTGTACTTGTTTACGTTCGTGAATGAATTGGTTAGCATTGTAATGCAATACGTCAAACATAAATACAAATAGAAAGTATATAAGCAATCTCCCGAATAAAAACCCATTACATGTATGTTTAAATATAAAAGTACTGCCTATAAACTCGTGCAAAACATGCACTCATTAAAACACTACAGTACATCTAATAATTTGATCTAATTATTACAATATAATAGTATAATACCTCATATAATAAATATTCTATACTTACATAAGATATCGTTTAATTTATCCAATCATTGAATTTATATTATATATTGTCAAATTTAACCAATTGTTACACAAACGTAAACTAGCGCAAACTGGTTTTAGTCCCGTAAAAACAATAAAGCTGTATAGTATATACAGATAATTAAAATATTACATAAAATCTTATAGTGCGACTCATAATTTGGCCAGGTACACGAAGTGTCGAAAGCAATTTTTTTATCCAACTTTATAGTTCTAGAAAAACTTTATAGTTTTAGCGTCTGGTTAAAAGATTATTACTTTCAGAATTTCATCACATTCTATTTCCTCCTATACCGTTTTCAAATTTTTCATAACTTTCATTTCAAAAGAAACTATAAAAACTGAAAAGAACGTTGAAAAATCGAATTACGTTTCTGTTCTAGAAGCTCTGCGTCATTCACGGTCGCAGAGCTCTAAAATATCCTTTTACGGTGATTTAAAATTCCCTATTTTTTTCCATAACCTTTCAGTTTGAAGTTTAGTTCCCCTTTGCACCTCAAAATGTTTTTCAATCTTATTTTTATATTTATTTTATCATATATTGATTAATATCGATCGTTAGATATATTTTTCTTCTAAATAGAAATTAAATACCATAACTAAAAACGAATCAAAAACTAATTATTTTTGGAAATAATGTAAACCACTGAAATTTCAATAGTTCTTGTTTCTTACGCCTTCCTTCACTTTAAAAATATCGTAACTAAGTGAAGCATTTTTGACGTGCATTCACGATGACCACAGTTCTTATGGATCTCCAAAATTTCGTCCAGAGTTTTTCAGTACCTAAAAGGGTGTTGTTTAAGTATTTGTTGAAATAATTTCATACAGCTGAAACTCGTTGTAAGAATAAATTATTTCGAATAGTTCTTGTTTCTTACGCCTTCCTTCACTTTAAAAATATCGTAACTAAGTGAAGCATTTTTGACGTGCATTCACGATGACCACAGTTCTTATGGATCTCCAAAATTTCGTCCAGAGTTTTTCAGTACCTAAAAGGGTGTTGTTTAAGTATTTGTTGAAATAATTTCATACAGCTGAAACTCGTTGTAAGAATAAATTATTTCGAATAGTTCTTGTTTCTTACGCCTTCCTTCACTTTAAAAATATCGTAACTAAGTGAAGCATTTTTGACGTGCATTCACGATGACCACAGTTCTTATGGATCTCCAAAATTTCGTCCAGAGTTTTTCAGTACCTAAAAGGGTGTTGTTTAAGTATTTGTTGAAATAATTTCATACAGCTGAAACTCGTTGTAAGAATAAATTATTTCGAATAGTTCTTGTTTCTTACGCCTTCCTTCACTTTAAAAATATCGTAACTAAGTGAAGCATTTTTGACGTGCATTCACGATGACCACAGTTCTTATGGATCTCCAAAATTTCGTCCAGAGTTTTTCAGTACCTAAAAGGGTGTTGTTTAAGTATTTGTTGAAATAATTTCATACAGCTGAAACTCGTTGTAAGAATAAATTATTTCGAATAGTTCTTGTTTCTTACGCCTTCCTTCACTTTAAAAATATCGTAACTAAGTGAAGCATTTTTGACGTGCATTCACGATGACCACAGTTCTTATGGATCTCCAAAATTTCGTCCAGAGTTTTTCAGTACCTAAAAGGGTGTTGTTTAAGTATTTGTTGAAATAATTTCATACAGCTGAAACTCGTTGTAAGAATAAATTATTTCGAATAGTTCTTGTTTCTTACGCCTTCCTTCACTTTAAAAATATCGTAACTAAGTGAAGCATTTTTGACGTGCATTCACGATGACCACAGTTCTTATGGATCTCCAAAATTTCGTCCAGAGTTTTTCAGTACCTAAAAGGGTGTTGTTTAAGTATTTGTTGAAATAATTTCATACAGCTGAAACTCGTTGTAAGAATAAATTATTTCGAATAGTTCTTGTTTCTTACGCCTTCCTTCACTTTAAAAATATCGTAACTAGGTGAAGCATTTTTGACGTGCATTCACGATGACCACAGTTCTTATGGATATCCAAAATTTCGTCCAGAGTTTTTCAGTACCTAAAAGGGTGTTGTTTAAGTATTTGTTGAAATAATTTCATACAGCTGAAACTCGTTGTAAGAATAAATTATTTCGAATAGTTCTTGTTTCTTACGCCTTCCTTCACTTTAAAAATATCGTAACTAGGTGAAGCATTTTTGACGTGCATTCACGATGACCACAGTTCTTATGGATCTCCAAAATTTCGTCCAGAGTTTTTCAGTACCTAAAAGGGTGTTGTTTAAGTATTTGTTGAAATAATTTCATACAGCTGAAACTCGTTGTAAGAATAAATTATTTCGAATAGTTCTTGTTTCTTACGCCTTCCTTCACTTTAAAAATATCGTAACTAAGTGAAGCATTTTTGACGTGCATTCACGATGACCACAGTTCTTATGGATCTCCAAAATTTCGTCCAGAGTTTTTCAGTACCTAAAAGGGTGTTGTTTAAGTATTTGTTGAAATAATTTCATACAGCTGAAACTCGTTGTAAGAATAAATTATTTCGAATAGTTCTTGTTTCTTACGCCTTCCTTCACTTTAAAAATATCGTAACTAAGTGAAGCATTTTTGACGTGCATTCACGATGACCACAGTTCTTATGGATCTCCAAAATTTCGTCCAGAGTTTTTCAGTACCTAAAAGGGTGTTGTTTAAGTATTTGTTGAAATAATTTCATACAGCTGAAACTCGTTGTAAGAATAAATTATTTCGAATAGTTCTTGTTTCTTACGCCTTCCTTCACTTTAAAAATATCGTAACTAAGTGAAGCATTTTTGACGTGCATTCACGATGACCACAGTTCTTATGGATCTCCAAAATTTCGTCCAGAGTTTTTCAGTACCTAAAAGGGTGTTGTTTAAGTATTTGTTGAAATAATTTCATACAGCTGAAACTCGTTGTAAGAATAAATTATTTCGAATAGTTCTTGTTTCTTACGCCTTCCTTCACTTTAAAAATATCGTAACTAAGTGAAGCATTTTTGACGTGCATTCACGATGACCACAGTTCTTATGGATCTCCAAAATTTCGTCCAGAGTTTTTCAGTACCTAAAAGGGTGTTGTTTAAGTATTTGTTGAAATAATTTCATACAGCTGAAACTCGTTGTAAGAATAAATTATTTCGAATAGTTCTTGTTTCTTACGCCTTCCTTCACTTTAAAAATATCGTAACTAAGTGAAGCATTTTTGACGTGCATTCACGATGACCACAGTTCTTATGGATCTCCAAAATTTCGTCCAGAGTTTTTCAGTACCTAAAAGGGTGTTGTTTAAGTATTTGTTGAAATAATTTCATACAGCTGAAACTCGTTGTAAGAATAAATTATTTCGAATAGTTCTTGTTTCTTACGCCTTCCTTCACTTTAAAAATATCGTAACTAAGTGAAGCATTTTTGACGTGCATTCACGATGACCACAGTTCTTATGGATCTCCAAAATTTCGTCCAGAGTTTTTCAGTACCTAAAAGGGTGTTGTTTAAGTATTTGTTGAAATAATTTCATACAGCTGAAACTCGTTGTAAGAATAAATTATTTCGAATAGTTCTTGTTTCTTACGCCTTCCTTCACTTTAAAAATATCGTAACTAAGTGAAGCATTTTTGACGTGCATTCACGATGACCACAGTTCTTATGGATCTCCAAAATTTCGTCCAGAGTTTTTCAGTACCTAAAAGGGTGTTGTTTAAGTATTTGTTGAAATAATTTCATACAGCTGAAACTCGTTGTAAGAATAAATTATTTCGAATAGTTCTTGTTTCTTACGCCTTCCTTCACTTTAAAAATATCGTAACTAAGTGAAGCATTTTTGACGTGCATTCACGATGACCACAGTTCTTATGGATCTCCAAAATTTCGTCCAGAGTTTTTCAGTACCTAAAAGGGTGTTGTTTAAGTATTTGTTGAAATAATTTCATACAGCTGAAACTCGTTGTAAGAATAAATTATTTCGAATAGTTCTTGTTTCTTACGCCTTCCTTCACTTTAAAAATATCGTAACTAAGTGAAGCATTTTTGACGTGCATTCACGATGACCACAGTTCTTATGGATCTCCAAAATTTCGTCCAGAGTTTTTCAGTACCTAAAAGGGTGTTGTTTAAGTATTTGTTGAAATAATTTCATACAGCTGAAACTCGTTGTAAGAATAAATTATTTCGAATAGTTCTTGTTTCTTACGCCTTCCTTCACTTTAAAAATATCGTAACTAAGTGAAGCATTTTTGACGTGCATTCACGATGACCACAGTTCTTATGGATCTCCAAAATTTCGTCCAGAGTTTTTCAGTACCTAAAAGGGTGTTGTTTAAGTATTTGTTGAAATAATTTCATACAGCTGAAACTCGTTGTAAGAATAAATTATTTCGAATAGTTCTTGTTTCTTACGCCTTCCTTCACTTTAAAAATATCGTAACTAAGTGAAGCATTTTTGACGTGCATTCACGATGACCACAGTTCTTATGGATCTCCAAAATTTCGTCCAGAGTTTTTCAGTACCTAAAAGGGTGTTGTTTAAGTATTTGTTGAAATAATTTCATACAGCTGAAACTCGTTGTAAGAATAAATTATTTCGAATAGTTCTTGTTTCTTACGCCTTCCTTCACTTTAAAAATATCGTAACTAAGTGAAGCATTTTTGACGTGCATTCACGATGACCACAGTTCTTATGGATCTCCAAAATTTCGTCCAGAGTTTTTCAGTACCTAAAAGGGTGTTGTTTAAGTATTTGTTGAAATAATTTCATACAGCTGAAACTCGTTGTAAGAATAAATTATTTCGAATAGTTCTTGTTTCTTACGCCTTCCTTCACTTTAAAAATATCGTAACTAAGTGAAGCATTTTTGACGTGCATTCACGATGACCACAGTTCTTATGGATCTCCAAAATTTCGTCCAGAGTTTTTCAGTACCTAAAAGGGTGTTGTTTAAGTATTTGTTGAAATAATTTCATACAGCTGAAACTCGTTGTAAGAATAAATTATTTCGAATAGTTCTTGTTTCTTACGCCTTCCTTCACTTTAAAAATATCGTAACTAAGTGAAGCATTTTTGACGTGCATTCACGATGACCACAGTTCTTATGGATCTCCAAAATTTCGTCCAGAGTTTTTCAGTACCTAAAAGGGTGTTGTTTAAGTATTTGTTGAAATAATTTCATACAGCTGAAACTCGTTGTAAGAATAAATTATTTCGAATAGTTCTTGTTTCTTACGCCTTCCTTCACTTTAAAAATATCGTAACTAAGTGAAGCATTTTTGACGTGCATTCACGATGACCACAGTTCTTATGGATCTCCAAAATTTCGTCCAGAGTTTTTCAGTACCTAAAAGGGTGTTGTTTAAGTATTTGTTGAAATAATTTCATACAGCTGAAACTCGTTGTAAGAATAAATTATTTCGAATAGTTCTTGTTTCTTACGCCTTCCTTCACTTTAAAAATATCGTAACTAAGTGAAGCATTTTTGACGTGCATTCACGATGACCACAGTTCTTATGGATCTCCAAAATTTCGTCCAGAGTTTTTCAGTACCTAAAAGGGTGTTGTTTAAGTATTTGTTGAAATAATTTCATACAGCTGAAACTCGTTGTAAGAATAAATTATTTCGAATAGTTCTTGTTTCTTACGCCTTCCTTCACTTTAAAAATATCGTAACTAAGTGAAGCATTTTTGACGTGCATTCACGATGACCACAGTTCTTATGGATCTCCAAAATTTCGTCCAGAGTTTTTCAGTACCTAAAAGGGTGTTGTTTAAGTATTTGTTGAAATAATTTCATACAGCTGAAACTCGTTGTAAGAATAAATTATTTCGAATAGTTCTTGTTTCTTACGCCTTCCTTCACTTTAAAAATATCGTAACTAAGTGAAGCATTTTTGACGTGCATTCACGATGACCACAGTTCTTATGGATCTCCAAAATTTCGTCCAGAGTTTTTCAGTACCTAAAAGGGTGTTGTTTAAGTATTTGTTGAAATAATTTCATACAGCTGAAACTCGTTGTAAGAATAAATTATTTCGAATAGTTCTTGTTTCTTACGCCTTCCTTCACTTTAAAAATATCGTAACTAAGTGAAGCATTTTTGACGTGCATTCACGATGACCACAGTTCTTATGGATCTCCAAAATTTCGTCCAGAGTTTTTCAGTACCTAAAAGGGTGTTGTTTAAGTATTTGTTGAAATAATTTCATACAGCTGAAACTCGTTGTAAGAATAAATTATTTCGAATAGTTCTTGTTTCTTACGCCTTCCTTCACTTTAAAAATATCGTAACTAAGTGAAGCATTTTTGACGTGCATTCACGATGACCACAGTTCTTATGGATCTCCAAAATTTCGTCCAGAGTTTTTCAGTACCTAAAAGGGTGTTGTTTAAGTATTTGTTGAAATAATTTCATACAGCTGAAACTCGTTGTAAGAATAAATTATTTCGAATAGTTCTTGTTTCTTACGCCTTCCTTCACTTTAAAAATATCGTAACTAAGTGAAGCATTTTTGACGTGCATTCACGATGACCACAGTTCTTATGGATCTCCAAAATTTCGTCCAGAGTTTTTCAGTACCTAAAAGGGTGTTGTTTAAGTATTTGTTGAAATAATTTCATACAGCTGAAACTCGTTGTAAGAATAAATTATTTCGAATAGTTCTTGTTTCTTACGCCTTCCTTCACTTTAAAAATATCGTAACTAAGTGAAGCATTTTTGACGTGCATTCACGATGACCACAGTTCTTATGGATCTCCAAAATTTCGTCCAGAGTTTTTCAGTACCTAAAAGGGTGTTGTTTAAGTATTTGTTGAAATAATTTCATACAGCTGAAACTCGTTGTAAGAATAAATTATTTCGAATAGTTCTTGTTTCTTACGCCTTCCTTCACTTTAAAAATATCGTAACTAAGTGAAGCATTTTTGACGTGCATTCACGATGACCACAGTTCTTATGGATCTCCAAAATTTCGTCCAGAGTTTTTCAGTACCTAAAAGGGTGTTGTTTAAGTATTTGTTGAAATAATTTCATACAGCTGAAACTCGTTGTAAGAATAAATTATTTCGAATAGTTCTTGTTTCTTACGCCTTCCTTCACTTTAAAAATATCGTAACTAAGTGAAGCATTTTTGACGTGCATTCACGATGACCACAGTTCTTATGGATCTCCAAAATTTCGTCCAGAGTTTTTCAGTACCTAAAAGGGTGTTGTTTAAGTATTTGTTGAAATAATTTCATACAGCTGAAACTCGTTGTAAGAATAAATTATTTCGAATAGTTCTTGTTTCTTACGCCTTCCTTCACTTTAAAAATATCGTAACTAAGTGAAGCATTTTTGACGTGCATTCACGATGACCACAGTTCTTATGGATCTCCAAAATTTCGTCCAGAGTTTTTCAGTACCTAAAAGGGTGTTGTTTAAGTATTTGTTGAAATAATTTCATACAGCTGAAACTCGTTGTAAGAATAAATTATTTCGAATAGTTCTTGTTTCTTACGCCTTCCTTCACTTTAAAAATATCGTAACTAAGTGAAGCATTTTTGACGTGCATTCACGATGACCACAGTTCTTATGGATCTCCAAAATTTCGTCCAGAGTTTTTCAGTACCTAAAAGGGTGTTGTTTAAGTATTTGTTGAAATAATTTCATACAGCTGAAACTCGTTGTAAGAATAAATTATTTCGAATAGTTCTTGTTTCTTACGCCTTCCTTCACTTTAAAAATATCGTAACTAAGTGAAGCATTTTTGACGTGCATTCACGATGACCACAGTTCTTATGGATCTCCAAAATTTCGTCCAGAGTTTTTCAGTACCTAAAAGGGTGTTGTTTAAGTATTTGTTGAAATAATTTCATACAGCTGAAACTCGTTGTAAGAATAAATTATTTCGAATAGTTCTTGTTTCTTACGCCTTCCTTCACTTTAAAAATATCGTAACTAAGTGAAGCATTTTTGACGTGCATTCACGATGACCACAGTTCTTATGGATCTCCAAAATTTCGTCCAGAGTTTTTCAGTACCTAAAAGGGTGTTGTTTAAGTATTTGTTGAAATAATTTCATACAGCTGAAACTCGTTGTAAGAATAAATTATTTCGAATAGTTCTTGTTTCTTACGCCTTCCTTCACTTTAAAAATATCGTAACTAAGTGAAGCATTTTTGACGTGCATTCACGATGACCACAGTTCTTATGGATCTCCAAAATTTCGTCCAGAGTTTTTCAGTACCTAAAAGGGTGTTGTTTAAGTATTTGTTGAAATAATTTCATACAGCTGAAACTCGTTGTAAGAATAAATTATTTCGAATAGTTCTTGTTTCTTACGCCTTCCTTCACTTTAAAAATATCGTAACTAAGTGAAGCATTTTTGACGTGCATTCACGATGACCACAGTTCTTATGGATCTCCAAAATTTCGTCCAGAGTTTTTCAGTACCTAAAAGGGTGTTGTTTAAGTATTTGTTGAAATAATTTCATACAGCTGAAACTCGTTGTAAGAATAAATTATTTCGAATAGTTCTTGTTTCTTACGCCTTCCTTCACTTTAAAAATATCGTAACTAAGTGAAGCATTTTTGACGTGCATTCACGATGACCACAGTTCTTATGGATCTCCAAAATTTCGTCCAGAGTTTTTCAGTACCTAAAAGGGTGTTGTTTAAGTATTTGTTGAAATAATTTCATACAGCTGAAACTCGTTGTAAGAATAAATTATTTCGAATAGTTCTTGTTTCTTACGCCTTCCTTCACTTTAAAAATATCGTAACTAAGTGAAGCATTTTTGACGTGCATTCACGATGACCACAGTTCTTATGGATCTCCAAAATTTCGTCCAGAGTTTTTCAGTACCTAAAAGGGTGTTGTTTAAGTATTTGTTGAAATAATTTCATACAGCTGAAACTCGTTGTAAGAATAAATTATTTCGAATAGTTCTTGTTTCTTACGCCTTCCTTCACTTTAAAAATATCGTAACTAAGTGAAGCATTTTTGACGTGCATTCACGATGACCACAGTTCTTATGGATCTCCAAAATTTCGTCCAGAGTTTTTCAGTACCTAAAAGGGTGTTGTTTAAGTATTTGTTGAAATAATTTCATACAGCTGAAACTCGTTGTAAGAATAAATTATTTCGAATAGTTCTTGTTTCTTACGCCTTCCTTCACTTTAAAAATATCGTAACTAAGTGAAGCATTTTTGACGTGCATTCACGATGACCACAGTTCTTATGGATCTCCAAAATTTCGTCCAGAGTTTTTCAGTACCTAAAAGGGTGTTGTTTAAGTATTTGTTGAAATAATTTCATACAGCTGAAACTCGTTGTAAGAATAAATTATTTCGAATAGTTCTTGTTTCTTACGCCTTCCTTCACTTTAAAAATATCGTAACTAAGTGAAGCATTTTTGACGTGCATTCACGATGACCACAGTTCTTATGGATCTCCAAAATTTCGTCCAGAGTTTTTCAGTACCTAAAAGGGTGTTGTTTAAGTATTTGTTGAAATAATTTCATACAGCTGAAACTCGTTGTAAGAATAAATTATTTCGAATAGTTCTTGTTTCTTACGCCTTCCTTCACTTTAAAAATATCGTAACTAAGTGAAGCATTTTTGACGTGCATTCACGATGACCACAGTTCTTATGGATCTCCAAAATTTCGTCCAGAGTTTTTCAGTACCTAAAAGGGTGTTGTTTAAGTATTTGTTGAAATAATTTCATACAGCTGAAACTCGTTGTAAGAATAAATTATTTCGAATAGTTCTTGTTTCTTACGCCTTCCTTCACTTTAAAAATATCGTAACTAAGTGAAGCATTTTTGACGTGCATTCACGATGACCACAGTTCTTATGGATCTCCAAAATTTCGTCCAGAGTTTTTCAGTACCTAAAAGGGTGTTGTTTAAGTATTTGTTGAAATAATTTCATACAGCTGAAACTCGTTGTAAGAATAAATTATTTCGAATAGTTCTTGTTTCTTACGCCTTCCTTCACTTTAAAAATATCGTAACTAAGTGAAGCATTTTTGACGTGCATTCACGATGACCACAGTTCTTATGGATCTCCAAAATTTCGTCCAGAGTTTTTCAGTACCTAAAAGGGTGTTGTTTAAGTATTTGTTGAAATAATTTCATACAGCTGAAACTCGTTGTAAGAATAAATTATTTCGAATAGTTCTTGTTTCTTACGCCTTCCTTCACTTTAAAAATATCGTAACTAAGTGAAGCATTTTTGACGTGCATTCACGATGACCACAGTTCTTATGGATCTCCAAAATTTCGTCCAGAGTTTTTCAGTACCTAAAAGGGTGTTGTTTAAGTATTTGTTGAAATAATTTCATACAGCTGAAACTCGTTGTAAGAATAAATTATTTCGAATAGTTCTTGTTTCTTACGCCTTCCTTCACTTTAAAAATATCGTAACTAAGTGAAGCATTTTTGACGTGCATTCACGATGACCACAGTTCTTATGGATCTCCAAAATTTCGTCCAGAGTTTTTCAGTACCTAAAAGGGTGTTGTTTAAGTATTTGTTGAAATAATTTCATACAGCTGAAACTCGTTGTAAGAATAAATTATTTCGAATAGTTCTTGTTTCTTACGCCTTCCTTCACTTTAAAAATATCGTAACTAAGTGAAGCATTTTTGACGTGCATTCACGATGACCACAGTTCTTATGGATCTCCAAAATTTCGTCCAGAGTTTTTCAGTACCTAAAAGGGTGTTGTTTAAGTATTTGTTGAAATAATTTCATACAGCTGAAACTCGTTGTAAGAATAAATTATTTCGAATAGTTCTTGTTTCTTACGCCTTCCTTCACTTTAAAAATATCGTAACTAAGTGAAGCATTTTTGACGTGCATTCACGATGACCACAGTTCTTATGGATCTCCAAAATTTCGTCCAGAGTTTTTCAGTACCTAAAAGGGTGTTGTTTAAGTATTTGTTGAAATAATTTCATACAGCTGAAACTCGTTGTAAGAATAAATTATTTCGAATAGTTCTTGTTTCTTACGCCTTCCTTCACTTTAAAAATATCGTAACTAAGTGAAGCATTTTTGACGTGCATTCACGATGACCACAGTTCTTATGGATCTCCAAAATTTCGTCCAGAGTTTTTCAGTACCTAAAAGGGTGTTGTTTAAGTATTTGTTGAAATAATTTCATACAGCTGAAACTCGTTGTAAGAATAAATTATTTCGAATAGTTCTTGTTTCTTACGCCTTCCTTCACTTTAAAAATATCGTAACTAAGTGAAGCATTTTTGACGTGCATTCACGATGACCACAGTTCTTATGGATCTCCAAAATTTCGTCCAGAGTTTTTCAGTACCTAAAAGGGTGTTGTTTAAGTATTTGTTGAAATAATTTCATACAGCTGAAACTCGTTGTAAGAATAAATTATTTCGAATAGTTCTTGTTTCTTACGCCTTCCTTCACTTTAAAAATATCGTAACTAAGTGAAGCATTTTTGACGTGCATTCACGATGACCACAGTTCTTATGGATCTCCAAAATTTCGTCCAGAGTTTTTCAGTACCTAAAAGGGTGTTGTTTAAGTATTTGTTGAAATAATTTCATACAGCTGAAACTCGTTGTAAGAATAAATTATTTCGAATAGTTCTTGTTTCTTACGCCTTCCTTCACTTTAAAAATATCGTAACTAAGTGAAGCATTTTTGACGTGCATTCACGATGACCACAGTTCTTATGGATCTCCAAAATTTCGTCCAGAGTTTTTCAGTACCTAAAAGGGTGTTGTTTAAGTATTTGTTGAAATAATTTCATACAGCTGAAACTCGTTGTAAGAATAAATTATTTCGAATAGTTCTTGTTTCTTACGCCTTCCTTCACTTTAAAAATATCGTAACTAAGTGAAGCATTTTTGACGTGCATTCACGATGACCACAGTTCTTATGGATCTCCAAAATTTCGTCCAGAGTTTTTCAGTACCTAAAAGGGTGTTGTTTAAGTATTTGTTGAAATAATTTCATACAGCTGAAACTCGTTGTAAGAATAAATTATTTCGAATAGTTCTTGTTTCTTACGCCTTCCTTCACTTTAAAAATATCGTAACTAAGTGAAGCATTTTTGACGTGCATTCACGATGACCACAGTTCTTATGGATCTCCAAAATTTCGTCCAGAGTTTTTCAGTACCTAAAAGGGTGTTGTTTAAGTATTTGTTGAAATAATTTCATACAGCTGAAACTCGTTGTAAGAATAAATTATTTCGAATAGTTCTTGTTTCTTACGCCTTCCTTCACTTTAAAAATATCGTAACTAAGTGAAGCATTTTTGACGTGCATTCACGATGACCACAGTTCTTATGGATCTCCAAAATTTCGTCCAGAGTTTTTCAGTACCTAAAAGGGTGTTGTTTAAGTATTTGTTGAAATAATTTCATACAGCTGAAACTCGTTGTAAGAATAAATTATTTCGAATAGTTCTTGTTTCTTACGCCTTCCTTCACTTTAAAAATATCGTAACTAAGTGAAGCATTTTTGACGTGCATTCACGATGACCACAGTTCTTATGGATCTCCAAAATTTCGTCCAGAGTTTTTCAGTACCTAAAAGGGTGTTGTTTAAGTATTTGTTGAAATAATTTCATACAGCTGAAACTCGTTGTAAGAATAAATTATTTCGAATAGTTCTTGTTTCTTACGCCTTCCTTCACTTTAAAAATATCGTAACTAAGTGAAGCATTTTTGACGTGCATTCACGATGACCACAGTTCTTATGGATCTCCAAAATTTCGTCCAGAGTTTTTCAGTACCTAAAAGGGTGTTGTTTAAGTATTTGTTGAAATAATTTCATACAGCTGAAACTCGCTGTAAGAATAAATTATTTCGAATAGTTCTTGTTTCTTACGCCTTCCTTCACTTTAAAAATATCGTAACTAAGTGAAGCATTTTTGACGTGCATTCACGATGACCACAGTTCTTATGGATCTCCAAAATTTCGTCCAGAGTTTTTCAGTACCTAAAAGGGTGTTGTTTAAGTATTTGTTGAAATAATTTCATACAGCTGAAACTCGTTGTAAGAATAAATTATTTCGAATAGTTCTTGTTTCTTACGCCTTCCTTCACTTTAAAAATATCGTAACTAAGTGAAGCATTTTTGACGTGCATTCACGATGACCACAGTTCTTATGGATCTCCAAAATTTCGTCCAGAGTTTTTCAGTACCTAAAAGGGTGTTGTTTAAGTATTTGTTGAAATAATTTCATACAGCTGAAACACGTTGTAAGAATAAATTATTTCGAATAGTTCTTGTTTCTTACGCCTCCTTCACTTTAAAAATATCGTAACTAAGTGAAGCATTTTTGACGTGCATTCACGATGACCACAGTTCTTATGGATCTCCAAAATTTCGTCCAGAGTTTTTCAGTACCTAAAAGGGTGTTGTTTAAGTATTTGTTGAAATAATTTCATACAGCTGAAACTCGTTGTAAGAATAAATTATTTCGAATAGTTCTTGTTTCTTACGCCTTCCTTCACTTTAAAAATATCGTAACTAAGTGAAGCATTTTTGACGTGCATTCACGATGACCACAGTTCTTATGGATCTCCAAAATTTCGTCCAGAGTTTTTCAGTACCTAAAAGGGTGTTGTTTAAGTATTTGTTGAAATAATTTCATACAGCTGAAACTCGTTGTAAGAATAAATTATTTCGAATAGTTCTTGTTTCTTACGCCTTCCTTCACTTTAAAAATATCGTAACTAAGTGAAGCATTTTTGACGTGCATTCACGATGACCACAGTTCTTATGGATCTCCAAAATTTCGTCCAGAGTTTTTCAGTACCTAAAAGGGTGTTGTTTAAGTATTTGTTGAAATAATTTCATACAGCTGAAACTCGTTGTAAGAATAAATTATTTCGAATAGTTCTTGTTTCTTACGCCTTCCTTCACTTTAAAAATATCGTAACTAAGTGAAGCATTTTTGACGTGCATTCACGATGACCACAGTTCTTATGGATCTCCGAAATTTCGTCCAGAGTTTTTCAGTACCTAAAAGGGTGTTGTTTAAGTATTTGTTGAAATAATTTCATACAGCTGAAACTCGTTGTAAGAATAAATTATTTCGAATAGTTCTTGTTTCTTACGCCTTCCTTCACTTTAAAAATATCGTAACTAAGTGAAGCATTTTTGACGTGCATTCACGATGACCACAGTTCTTATGGATCTCCAAAATTTCGTCCAGAGTTTTTCAGTACCTAAAAGGGTGTTGTTTAAGTATTTGTTGAAATAATTTCATACAGCTGAAACTCGTTGTAAGAATAAATTATTTCGAATAGTTCTTGTTTCTTACGCCTTCCTTCACTTTAAAAATATCGTAACTAAGTGAAGCATTTTTGACGTGCATTCACGATGACCACAGTTCTTATGGATCTCCAAAATTTCGTCCAGAGTTTTTCAGTACCTAAAAGGGTGTTGTTTAAGTATTTGTTGAAATAATTTCATACAGCTGAAACTCGTTGTAAGAATAAATTATTTCGAATAGTTCTTGTTTCTTACGCCTTCCTTCACTTTAAAAATATCGTAACTAAGTGAAGCATTTTTGACGTGCATTCACGATGACCACAGTTCTTATGGATCTCCGAAATTTCGTCCAGAGTTTTTCAGTGCCTAAAAGGGTGTTGTTTAAGTATTTGTTGAAATAATTTCATACAGCTGAAACTCGTTGTAAGAATAAATTATTTCGAATAGTTCTTGTTTCTTACGCCTTCCTTCACTTTAAAAATATCGTAACTAAGTGAAGCATTTTTGACGTGCATTCACGATGACCACAGTTCTTATGGATCTCCAAAATTTCGTCCAGAGTTTTTCAGTACCTAAAAGGGTGTTGTTTAAGTATTTGTTGAAATAATTTCATACAGCTGAAACTCGTTGTAAGAATAAATTATTTCGAATAGTTCTTGTTTCTTACGCCTTCCTTCACTTTAAAAATATCGTAACTAAGTGAAGCATTTTTGACGTGCATTCACGATGACCACAGTTCTTATGGATCTCCAAAATTTCGTCCAGAGTTTTTCAGTACCTAAAAGGGTGTTGTTTAAGTATTTGTTGAATTAATTTCATACAGCTGAAACTCGTTGTAAGAATAAATTATTTCGAATAGTTCTTGTTTCTTACGCCTTCCTTCACTTTAAAAATATCGTAACTAAGTGAAGCATTTTTGACGTGCATTCACGATGACCACAGTTCTTATGGATCTCCAAAATTTCGTCCAGAGTTTTTCAGTACCTAAAAGGGTGTTGTTTAAGTATTTGTTGAAATAATTTCATACAGCTGAAACTCGTTGTAAGAATAAATTATTTCGAATAGTTCTTGTTTCTTACGCCTTCCTTCACTTTAAAAATATCGTAACTAAGTGAAGCATTTTTGACGTGCATTCACGATGACCACAGTTCTTATGGATCTCCAAAATTTCGTCCAGAGTTTTTCAGTACCTAAAAGGGTGTTGTTTAAGTATTTGTTGAAATAATTTCATACAGCTGAAACTCGTTGTAAGAATAAATTATTTCGAATAGTTCTTGTTTCTTACGCCTTCCTTCACTTTAAAAATATCGTAACTAAGTGAAGCATTTTTGACGTGCATTCACGATGACCACAGTTCTTATGGATCTCCAAAATTTCGTCCAGAGTTTTTCAGTACCTAAAAGGGTGTTGTTTAAGTATTTGTTGAAATAATTTCATACAGCTGAAACTCGTTGTAAGAATAAATTATTTCGAATAGTTCTTGTTTCTTACGCCTTCCTTCACTTTAAAAATATCGTAACTAAGTGAAGCATTTTTGACGTGCATTCACGATGACCACAGTTCTTATGGATCTCCAAAATTTCGTCCAGAGTTTTTCAGTACCTAAAAGGGTGTTGTTTAAGTATTTGTTGAAATAATTTCATACAGCTGAAACTCGTTGTAAGAATAAATTATTTCGAATAGTTCTTGTTTCTTACGCCTTCCTTCACTTTAAAAATATCGTAACTAAGTGAAGCATTTTTGACGTGCATTCACGATGACCACAGTTCTTATGGATCTCCGAAATTTCGTCCAGAGTTTTTCAGTACCTAAAAGGGTGTTGTTTAAGTATTTGTTGAAATAATTTCATACAGCTGAAACTCGTTGTAAGAATAAATTATTTCGAATAGTTCTTGTTTCTTACGCCTTCCTTCACTTTAAAAATATCGTAACTAAGTGAAGCATTTTTGACGTGCATTCACGATGACCACAGTTCTTATGGATCTCCGAAATTTCGTCCAGAGTTTTTCAGTACCTAAAAGGGTGTTGTTTAAGTATTTGTTGAAATAATTTCATACAGCTGAAACTCGTTGTAAGAATAAATTATTTCGAATAGTTCTTGTTTCTTACGCCTTCCTTCACTTTAAAAATATCGTAACTAAGTGAAGCATTTTTGACGTGCATTCACGATGACCACAGTTCTTATGGATCTCCAAAATTTCGTCCAGAGTTTTTCAGTACCTAAAAGGGTGTTGTTTAAGTATTTGTTGAAATAATTTCATACAGCTGAAACTCGTTGTAAGAATAAATTATTTCGAATAGTTCTTGTTTCTTACGCCTTCCTTCACTTTAAAAATATCGTAACTAAGTGAAGTATTTTTGACGTGCATTCACGATGACCACAGTTCTTATGGATCTCCAAAATTTCGTCCAGAGTTTTTCAGTACCTAAAAGGGTGTTGTTTAAGTATTTGTTGAAATAATTTCATACAGCTGAAACTCGTTGTAAGAATAAATTATTTCGAATAGTTCTTGTTTCTTACGCCTTCCTTCACTTTAAAAATATCGTAACTAAGTGAAGCATTTTTGACGTGCATTCACGATGACCACAGTTCTTATGGATCTCCGAAATTTCGTCCAGAGTTTTTCAGTGCCTAAAAGGGTGTTGTTTAAGTATTTGTTGAAATAATTTCATACAGCTGAAACTCGTTGTAAGAATAAATTATTTCGAATAGTTCTTGTTTCTTACGCCTTCCTTCACTTTAAAAATATCGTAACTAAGTGAAGCATTTTTGACGTGCATTCACGATGACCACAGTTCTTATGGATCTCCAAAATTTCGTCCAGAGTTTTTCAGTTCCTAAAAGGGTGTTGTTTAAGTATTTGTTGAAATAATTTCATACAGCTGAAACTCGTTGTAAGAATAAATTATTTCGAATAGTTCTTGTTTCTTACGCCTTCCTTCACTTTAAAAATATCGTAACTAAGTGAAGCATTTTTGACGTGCATTCACGATGACCACAGTTCTTATGGATCTCCAAAATTTCGTCCAGAGTTTTTCAGTACCTAAAAGGGTGTTGTTTAAGTATTTGTTGAAATAATTTCATACAGCTGAAACTCGTTGTAAGAATAAATTATTTCGAATAGTTCTTGTTTCTTACGCCTTCCTTCACTTTAAAAATATCGTAACTAAGTGAAGCATTTTTGACGTGCATTCACGATGACCACAGTTCTTATGGATCTCCAAAATTTCGTCCAGAGTTTTTCAGTACCTAAAAGGGTGTTGTTTAAGTATTTGTTGAAATAATTTCATACAGCTGAAACTCGTTGTAAGAATAAATTATTTCGAATAGTACAATTAAATTGGAAATTGAATTTTTTCTGAAAGTACAATCATATCGGCGATGGCTCAGGGGATAGAGCGTTCGCCTTCCAATGAGGTGAGCCGGGGTTCGATCCCGGCAATGGCTGGCCGATACGAATTCCGCATCCGGCTTGCACGGACCTCAGTGCTACCGTAAAATATCCTCAGCGATAGCCGGATCATGGGTTAAATTCCCCTTGACGTCAGACAAACCGTGGGAGGTGTACGTGGTTTTCCTTTCCATGTAACGCAAATGCGAGGTGATTCCGTCAAGAAGCCCTCCATGAAGGCAAATTTCTCCCAATACTTGATTTAGGAGTTCCCTTGTCTTCTGGATTGGGTTCAAAATTACAAGACGATGAAGTTGAACATTAGTAGTCCAAAATGTTAGGTCGGTTGTTCAATGACGATTATAAAATATCAAACCCGGGTCCTCATAATGGGAGGTGAGCTTCCGCTTTCTACACACATTTCTTTTAAAAAATAGTAAAACATTATACTGACCACAGTGCTAATATAAAATATCCTCAGTGGTAAACGAATCATGGGTTAGAGTCCCCTTGCCGTCAGGCTAACCGTGGGAGGTTCTCGTGGTCTTCCTCTCCATGTAACGCAAATGCTGGTTAGTTCCATCAAAAAGTCCTCCATGAAGGCAAATTTCTCCCAACACTTGATCCAGGAGTTACCTTACCTTCTGGATTGGTTTCAAAATTACAAGGCTACGGAGTTGAACATTAGTAGTCCCAAAAATTGGGTTGGCTTTTCAACGACGGTTATAAAATAAAAAATAATAGTACTATTAGAGCAGTTGTTGCTCTGAGGATATAATGTTCGCCTTCTAGTGGTGAACCGGGTTCGAACATGTTAACTGTTAGCCAAGCTTTAAGCCATGATGTAACTATTTACCTCATGAAAACTTTTTCTTTGCTCATAATGTAAACAAAAACTAGTTCTGATGCGAAAAAGAGGTTTTCCTTTCCACACACAAGTACACAAAGCAAAGCTTATTACGTAAAAAACCAGTGGAACCTCTTTCTTTCGAATATCACTTCACTTATAAAGCCTGTATGAGGAAAACAAACATTCAAAATGAAACAGTTAAGAAGCTTTACCCGTTCGCGTTGCGTATATGCCAGTTGTTGGTTTTGATGGTTTATGTTGGTTTAGTGCGATTCATGATGGTCCACCATCATTTGATGGTTACCATCATCCGACATTTTCCGTTCCAAGGTATATGACATGCCAACAAACTTCCATCATTCCATGGTGGAAAACGTTATTTTAATCCTATGATGGTTAACCATCAAGAGAAGTTTGATTCCGATGGACTAACAATCCACGATGATTCGTGATGATCCAGGATGGTTCCAAAATTGCATTTTCATGATGATTTAATGGAAATTCCTGTTGGTTCTCAAGAATATACCATTAAAACAAGTATTTTTTTTTATGTTGGACCATCGTAAACCAGTCCGAATTCCTGCATTAGGATGATAGTTCTTTATGATCGTTCCAACATTTGGTTTCTAAGAAACTATGATGGAAATTAAATACGAGCAAACCATTAAAACAAGTTGCTATTTTTATTTGGACCATCATAAATCAATCCGAGTTCCTGCATTGTTGGTTACTTATGTTGGTAACCATCAAAAATATAATGCTTCAGGATGGAATTTTTGATGGCTACCATCAAGATAATGTTGGTCCATCAATAGAAAACCATCAAAAATTTTGACTTGGGTCATTATCTTAAATTTATTAACACTTATTTTTATTAATTTATTTATTTATCACAAATTACTTTAAACTATTTGCACCAAAAAATAAAACTTCCGTTATATATTTGAATAATTTTGAATGTAATTGATTAAACATGCCGCTCTTTGATTTACTTGTCGTCAGCATACTGAAAAATACTTACGAATGCATTCAATAACAAAACAAAACAAAAGCATTTTTGCGTAAGTTCGTTTAATTTACAATTAAATCTGTTTATTTTAATCTAACAGCATTAGCGCATATAAATAATTTCTAATAAATTAAATGATCTATACAAAACTATTCCCTATTTTTTCTCCAGTTTCTAATATTACACATATTTTAATGCTCGTAGTGATTTATTGCTTCAATGTAAAAATTAGAATTTTATTTTGTTACTTTTGCAATTCTTCTCTTTAAAACCTTCTCGAGTTAATTTTCTAGAAATTAATGGGAAAAATAATGAAATTGCTTAATGAGAAAACTTTTTACGTCACTTAAAGAAGAGTTTGAAAAAACAGTTAGAAAAATAATAGTATATGCATTTAAGAAAATAGTTTAAGTGTTCAATTATAAACTAACATGTTTCTTTTTTTTTTTGTTTTTAAAGAGTGTTTAATTTAAGAAATATTTTTATTTTGTGTTTTTACTCCGTTTTCATTATGAAAATAATGCATAAGATTTGGATAAACTTAAAAATTACGGGACTATTTAAGACAATTAAAGAAACTTTACCCGAATGCTAGAACAAGTATGGGTAGCTATAAAATGCATTTTATTTACTTTTTTCTCTTTTTTTATTATTAGAAAAAAAAAGTTAAAACTCATTGCCGGATAATCTCCGGACTAAAAACTTCGTTTTTTTTTCCTTTAAAAAAATATGTAACGTAACATGCATATTTAAAAAAAACAAAGCTCAGAGGAAATTTTATTAAAAATATATCTGGAGCTGTAGTCTCAGGTTCTGAAAGAGTTATGCACAATCCAAGATGTTTGTTTTCTGATTTTGTTTTTTTTAAAGAGGATATAGTTCTTTTTTCAGATGAGAAATTATAATGCATTTAAGAAATTGTGTATAAGTTTTGAAATAAATTCATAGAACTCATGTCTTATTTTCTGTTAGTCGATACACTGCAATCAGAAAAGTAATGTTTTTTTTTCGGTTTTCAAATTTAAAATCAAAATTAAATTCTGTCCTCTGTATCACTTTAAAAATAATGCTAAATTACATCCCCTACTTTTCTCCCCCTTCAAAAGAAATGGATTAGTCCATTCATTTAGGCAAAAAGTATAGAATTATAGGACTAGTACGGTATGCCTGTTAGTTAGTAAACCCCCCACCACCATCACTTCGGATCAAATACCGTGATAAACTCGTCTTCTAGGATAACTTGCTGAGTAACCCACATTTAACCGTTCACGAGAAGAAAAACCTCAACTGGTTAACCCGATGGCTTTTTTTCATAATTTGTCTAACACTGCAATTTTTTATTTCCTTCAACACTTTGCGCAGTGTAAGCCGAAAGGAGTTTACGAATCAACAGGATGTGTAGTTTCAGTAAAAAATAAATACCTTTTAAATACTTTTTAACCACTCAAAAAATATTTTCAAGCACTATATAGATTAACAAAATGCAAAATAATTTTCAATGACTTCACATGATCATGATAAAATAACTAGTTTCCGACAAAGAACTCTTTTCTTGATTATATTAACCATCATTATAAATGATCGAGAGATTTTTCCATTCGATATCAGAGGGTGGAAAATGAAGCCTGAAATTGAGAATTGCAAAATGCAGCAGAGTTGCACGTGAGAGTGAAATAATCTCACCGAACCCAGCTCAGTAGACACACATGCGGACATGCAAGTTTTCATGAAACATATAAAATGATTAGAACTTCCGTACGCTATTTATCGACTGAATGGATTGTGGTTGAATGAATTGTGAAAATGGTGAATAGCACAATGCGAAAAGCACACTTTTGCATAATACTTGGCGAAAATCGACATAGTATAGAAAAAAGAAATCTCATATTCAAAAAGGAAAATTAAGCACTTTTTAAAAACACCCAATGAAAAAAGCACCTTTAGGAGCTTTTGAAAAAGTAAGGAGCATAGGAAGAGATCCATAGTTAGCGATTTATCTAAAAATAACGTAGCCAAAAATAAAGCCAACCCCTCAGTCAATACTAAATTTGAAAATAATTTGGCGAAAGCTAATCGCCAAAAAGAATGTGAGAAGTAGTATAACCATGTTAAGTGAAACATTATTGTGATAAGAAATAAAGAATAAAGGGTTATAAATAGATTTTGTTTTTGATTCAGGTGCGACAGTGAATGAATGAGTTTTACATTAATATTGAAATAAAAAGTCAGCCGTTACATATATTGTTAAGAAAAGAATAAAATATTCATATTAGCGTTTTATAGAACGTTAAATAATTGGTGAAAAGTCGATTTAATTAATTTTCGATTAAGAAAGATTTAAGAAATAAGTTTAAGAAAATTTTAAAAGCGAGGATATATGCAATGCCTATTGAGGCATCACATATGCTTATTTAAACAATAAATTGTTTTGTTTTAGTGTGTTTGTTAACAACACTTTTAATGCTAACAGTATAACTTATCCATTACTTATTATGACTGCGTTATTTACACAAAAACCTAGTAGATGTGCATAGTTTTATTACTTGACGTTGGGGATTTTATTGTCACTGCTGTATCTTTAGCAGACTCGCGTTATTTTTTACTAGACTTCTTATTTATGTGCGAAACTTTTTAAGATGTTTCTAAAGCTGGTAAAGAATGGAATTTTTAACAAACAACTTTAACGTAAAAATGGAGTTATAAACAAAATGGCAGGGGCTAGGATAGCCTACTTGACAGGGTACTGGACTCCCGTTCGTGAGAACGGGAGTTCGAATCCAGCCGGTAGAACACTCCCCGTGAAGTGAATGGTGACTAGTGCATGTTAAATCTGTGGGGTCACAAAGTCCTCCATGTTCCCATAACAAATTATACCTCTGAGGCTACTGAACTGGAGATTAATCGTTTTCTGGTTCAGGTCAAAATTACGATCTGTGGATGAATGTATAGATATATGAATGGGACTATCCTATAAACGGATGTAACGTGTGGGTGTGGCAGAAAACGAATTTTTATCCATAGATGGCGCCACTAGAAAAACAACACAATCGCACCCTTTGCCTGAATGGTCTACGACAACAAAATGGCTGTCGAAATCTGAAATATCAAGTCAAACTAATATTTATTAAAATTGGCATTAAGAAGTCAGTTTAACTGACAAACGTTATGAAGGACTTTTTATAAGTTATTTTAACAAATTCGATTCTCAGAAGTTACATCTTTTTGAACAAAAATGTTTTCTCAATAATAATTTTTTTTTTAATTGTAACGCTTGAATTCAGCTTTAACTTTCTTTAATTGTCCCATTAAAAAAAAATTACTCCCGCCAAGACCACTGTTTTTGAAACATTTTTAATGAGAAAGATTCTCACTATCATTACTCAAAAACTAGTCAATAAAATGATAAGAAATTTCGTACATTACTCGAAAAATATTTACAAAATATTTTGATATCAAAATTTTATCGATACGGTGATTACTTAAATTATTTTACGTCAAAGTTGAATATTTTTGTTGTTGTTGTTGTTGTGTAATTCATTTCAACGAAAACTATTAACGGGGAATTAGAGTTTTTTTTTCTTTGGCCTTATAGTCAGTCCTATGTCTGCAGTAACTCAACATTCGTTTAAATTTTGAAATATTTAAACAGTTAATGTTTGACGTTAATGTTCGGATTTTTCGAATCTAAAAAACTAATCGCAGTAACATAATACTTACTCTGTCCCAAATTAGTTGTTTCATTTGAATACTTTAGAACTTATTATTGATACTGATGATTTTTATGATTTTGACTTTATTATATTATACCCAACGGTGACCCCCGAGAAAACGCAAAGGTTTTAAAGACGGATACAGAAAATTAATTAGAAAAATTTAAGAGCTCTTGAGTTAAAGCAAAAGAAGAAGAAATTAGGGGGTTGGGTAAGGGGAAGACACATATTTTTTTTAAATATTTCTCTGATTTTACATTTGAAAATACATAGAACTTTTAATAATTCTTAAAGAAAATTGAAAGACATTAGGCTTAAAAATATTTAATAACTTTTTTTGAAAAATCACAAAAATCAATTTTATCGCTATAAACTTTAGAAATTTTAAAACTTATTTATAAACTTACTTTACAAACTAAACTATAAATAAAACTTTCTAAACTAAAACTTTTTCTTAAAATTACATGATTTTAGTATATGTTTATTTTTCATCTTTTAACATGTATTCCAAAATATTAAGTTTTCTTTTCTTTCTCGAATAAATCAAATTTTGTGAAAATATTTCTTTAAGTGTTTATCTAGTTAGTTTCACAACTGACATAATTGAACAAAATTTTCTTTTCATAATATTTTGTTCAATTATTAGAATATAAGTATTATTAAAACAAAAGTATTATAAGTATTATTAGAACAAAGTTCTCTGAACTTTGATAGCAACGGATTAGACAATGCTCTATTTAGAACTCTTAAAAAAATCTCTTGTAATAAAAAAAAAATTTCAAATAAAAATGCAGCATTACTATTATATTTTGAATTAAAATAAAAACATGTGCAGTTTAATTCTCGTGCTTCTTTTTTACATTTCTCCATTAGGAGTTCCCCGTATATCGTTAATCTTCTAGACATTTCCAGTTGTTCTTGAAAGAGTGCAGACGTTTAATTTAAAAACTTCTAACCACTTGATTTAGAGAAAGAAGAAATATTTCGAGACAGAATTCGAACTATTCCTGAAATTTGAGAGGGGAAAATGTGTGACAACTAATAGAAAAAAGATAATTAAAAAGTAACAGTTACATTGAAAAATGGTAAAATCAGTAGAAACTGTGTATTAGAATTGATATTGATTTAAGGTTTCAAAAATAATCTTAAAAACTACTTTCAAATGGTTCAAACTTACCTATTTTAGAATATTCAATTAAATATATTAACAAAGGTTATTCTGCTTTGAAAAAAAAGGTAATTAATAACTCACTAGCGGTACATTAAAAACTCAGTAACTCAACTCAGGTGCATTTCAAAATTTTCTTGGAATTTAGTTAGAAAATGTGTGTAAAATATTTATTGATTCGAATCATAGCAAGGCATGAATGTTTTATCGTTTGGCATCGTAATCGTTTCTAATGATGTGATGAATGAGATTCTTTTTTACACGTTTTCTGTTTCAATATGTGTTCCGTGTTTTTGTATTCTCTAACTAAATTATTGGTATTCATTAGTTTAATTTTGATTGGTAATCAAAGCGTCTCAAGCTTAACATGATTTTTCGAAACTTTTTCGGACAATGGACAATGTCGCAGTCACAAGTAGCAAGTCAACTGTTCAATGTGGACCACCCATCGAAGTAGGCGTGTTCAAATCGTAGTGATCGTTTCTACCAAGGTAGGCGTGTTCACAGCACGTCCGGGTCACCAATGTGGGGGGAGTAGAATTCGACCACGTAAACCGTCATCTGTGAAAAGGTACCCAACATAGAATCGAGTTATCATGTCTTATATACTAGTGAATTGGAATTATATTTTTGGAGGTAGATACACTACACCTGTAATATTTTTTGCACAAATTAATTAGCACATTTACAATGAATTAAAAATTTTAAATTGCATTTAGTATGTGAAACTCCGATTACTAGAACAAATTTATTCTAGTGTTTCGCTTTTTTTTTTTTTTTTTTTTTTTTTTTGTAGTGCCAGACGCATTGCATTTAAGTTTTTCATCCTTTTTTGGAAGAAAAAACAAAGAAGCTGGTTTGTCGTTCGCACCTCATTCAAAGAAAACTAATTTTTTTTTGTATGTCATTTGTGCTAGCAAAATTTTTGCTAGCATTATGCTAGCAAAAATACTTTGTATTTGCAAACTTTCATGATATTTTAACAATTTATCAGGTCGTGGGATGAATTTGAATGAACAAAGTTGGATGAATGAAGCTGAATGAATGAAATTGAAGTAATGAATTTGGCTTTCCGCCAACTTCATTAGTTTTTGATACGTTGACGGGATGATATTTTCTCATCTATGATTTGTCTGACCATCTCTTAATTACTTCTGCAAATAAAAAAAATACCGATGAAGGGCTTAATTTGCATAAATGCGAGTAACAGTGAAAGTTTCCATGGAGTCAGAGCATAGCCACCGGAGAGCTATTTTCTCACGTGCTTAATGCTTTCATTTAATTGATTGAGTTTATTTGTATTCTTAGAATATAAGGATACGGTTATTTATAAGCTCATATGCTCAAACTTGTTGCTAATTCTTTATGGTATGTGAATTTTGTAAAACCAAATTCACTTTCCCTCCCAAAAAAAAAGAGACTTAAAAATCAAATTAACTATAGATATGAATTGAAAAATTCAAAATATTGCACAGAGAGGACGCTAAAATTTTTACCGAAGTTGTGGCCTAGTCAACATCACAAGTTTCAAGCTCATCACAAGTTTGTGAATATGTTAAATAGAATTTATCGCCTACCAAACTTCTGGTAAATTTAGGGGCTGGAAGTTACAAGCTCATCACAAGTTTTTGAATACGTTAAACAAAATTTATCGTCATATTATTGTCTATCAAACTTCTGGTTAATTTAGGGGCTGGAAGTTTCAAGCTCATCACAAGTTTATGAATATGTTAAATAGAATTTATCGTACTTCTGGTAAATTTAGGGGCTGGAAGTTACAAGCTCATCACAAGTTTATGAATATGTTAAATAGAATTTATCGTACTTCTGGTAAATTTAGGGGCTGGAAGTTTCAAGCTCATCACAAGTTTATGAATATGTTAAATAGAATTTATCGTACTTCTGGTAAATTTAGGGGCTGGAAGTTACAAGCTCATCACAAGTTTTTGAATATATTAAACAAAATTTATCGTCATATTATTGTCTATCAAACTTCTGGTTAATTTAGGGGCTCGAAATTTTTTTGCTTGGTGACCTTTGACGTTAATTCGAGTTTTAATCATTGTGATATTATTGTCTAAACGAATTATTATCAAATCTCAAAAAAAATGTCAACCTGCTAAAGTGTTCAAATTTCAGCTGGAGTTTTATATTTCATTATTATTTAAGTTTCAATGATTTTTCTAAGTCCTATTTACAAAGAAGCAAATTTTCCATAAAGAAGCACTTGCCTCGAAATTTTGATACTTCAAAAAGCTTTTTATAAGCAAAATTTTTTATTTTAGTGTTTGTAACTTCTTTATTAATAAAAAGATACTGTCTTTATTAATTTAAAATATTCTTTATTAATGTGTGTAAAACAAATTGATTTTGAAACATATTTTTTTCAAAAATTGTGTTTCACAGCAGCAAAATTTAAAATAAAACAGTCTCGAAAAGTTCTAACTCCCTGTTAAGGTTTTTTCGTGAAATTATCATTTTATAAATCTTAAGTTATAGTTTTGAATAAAAAAAAACTTATAAAAACCGTGTGATATCAGAAAATGAGAAGAAGACATTCAATAAGTTTAAGTTTTTATTTACGTAAAACTAGCTTACATGGAGAAAACAAGCATCTTAAACGTTTTTCATTTGTCTGGAATTTAATATGCATAGCTTTGAAAGATATTAGAAGCTCATCTTTAATTCATGGTAGTTAGATAACCCAAGTTCGACACGCTTTGAATTCTTGTACTTAGTCCATTTTTTACGCCTTTGGGAAGTTCTTGAGGCATTTAGCTTGCAAGAAGTTCAATGCGTTTGAACTGGAATTTCAATGAATGCAAAAAAAAACTTTAATTTCTTCATTTATCTGTTTGTTCAAAAAACGTGTATGACAAAAAGGTTTGTTGCAAATTCGACGCTTAAGCATTTATTTTGTAGTGCAGCCTTCGCTTTTGCTTGTTGAACACACTCAACGAAATACTGGAAATCATATTGCCTTTTTGGTGAAAGGAAAAAGTAGCCATTAATAAATGATCTGATGCGAAGAAAGAAATCTCAATGATGTCTACAGATGTTGGTTATAATTTACAAGATACAGCAGAAACGTTCGGTCCAGTTTGTGTTTTTTGTTGAGCAATTGTCCAGCCAAATACTAGCATATGTTTTATTACCTCTGAATTAAACAGAACATCGCTTTTCTCTTCTCACTTATTGCTTTCGCCACAAGCCAGTGAAATGTTCAGTCTTTCTTTTTTTTACCAATAAATACAGTACTTTCATTAAGTACCATCAAACTGCAGGACTTTAATGAAAGAATCCATTCGTGGCAGCACAATCACCTTTTGTAGATCAACACAAAGTATAAGGTATCGGTGGACCTCTGCCACTTAGAAAAATATTGGTAGCGTGTTCTTTATACAAATATAAATATTGTGTTCTTTAATAGAGATATAGAAAGTATATTCTTATATATACACAGCATTTCTCTATAGATTTATAGCTAGCGAGTTCTCTATAGAGTCTGCAATTTTCAGTTTTTTCTGTGTGAGGCATCCAATTAATCCTAGCCACACAGTTTTGGTTATAAATTTTCTTTATTGTTGTCGTTCTTCCATAAATTCAAAGCTTAAGCCTCATTCTTCATGACTTATTTTCGTGCATAAAATCTTCTACTAATTAAGATCCTTCCTTGCACAGGTCTTAAGAACAGCCATTAATCTTTCCACCTTTTACATCATCAGGTTGGTGCATGTTCTCTTCTGCAATAATTGTTGTATATCTTGTAATTTAGTGTAACATAATGCTCCTGGTACATTTTTCTTCAAAATTTACACGCTTTCTTGCTTTGACACTTAGATATAAATTCATGTGTTTTTGTTAACAGAAGTTAAAGTGTCTAAGTTATTTTTGTTAGAAAAAAATCGACGTCGTAGCTTTGAAAACAGTGGTCCAACAACCCTAAATATAAATGAATGATCATCAGAATTTGATAAATTGATGAGAAAAATAAACACTTTAGGGTACTGGATTCAAAATGCCGTACAGTACTGAGACTAATAGTTTTAACATCTGTGTTTTGTAACATAATAAGCATAAAATAAAATGGAAACATCTTATACTTCATTCTTATATTTCTTTGGTTAAAAATGTCAGCTGATTTCAAATTAAGATAAGGTTAGGAAGATTTTTTAATTGAAATATTAAGATCTAAAATTAAATTTTGATAAAAAAGAAAGCGTTATAAGAAGTGCATTTTTGTTTCTGATATATGACTTATTATTTTCAACTTATTAAGAAACTTATGTTTTAAACAAAATGCTCGTACTTTTTTTTCTCAATCTCGTAAATAATTGGCAGAAAATGTGACTTTTATTTAATATTAATAGGCTTAAAAAAATAAATTCATATGCGCTTTAAATATTTTTAAAAACATACAATCAATTTACCATAACTTTCTTTTAGTTATTTTTAATTCATTTTGAATTAATTTTTAAAATAATGATAAATTTTAATTTTGCGCATATTGTATGATAATATTTAAAGTGTATTTCTTCACAATTTGATTATGTTATAAATCCCTCTAAAATCGAATAACAAAATATTTATATGTCCTAAAACTTAAATATAATCAAATTAGTACTTGAATCGAATCATTTACCTTTTTTACAATTTTTGTCGTAATTAAAAACTTCGACCAACGAGGGTAAATCCAACTAGATTTCTGCATAGATAAGCACTTTTCAAAAACATACAAACAGAAAAAAAAATTTAAAATGTTTTTTAGTCATAAAATTGGACAAACTGTTGTCCAATATTCGCCAGGTTTAATATTAAAAAAAAAATTATAATCTATATTACCATTAATAAATTTGCTTGAAAATTATATTTCATTCTTTCTAAAATACTCTGCTTGAGCTAAATACTTATCAATTTTATTTTATTTTATAACCGTCGTTGAACAGCCGACCCAACTTAATGGATTTACGGCTACTAATGTTCAACTCCGTAGCCTTGTAATTTTGAACCCAATCCAGAAGACAAGGGAACTCCTGGATCGAGTATTGGGAGAAATTTGCCTTCGTGGAGGACTTTTTGATGGAGCTAACCCGCATTTGCGTTACATGGAGAGGAAGACCACGAGAACCTCCCACGGTTAGCCTGACGGCAAGGGGACTCTAACCCATGATCCGTCTACCACTGAGGATATTTCACGTCAGCACTGTGGTCAGTGCAAGCCGGATGCGGAATTCGTATCCACTGGGATTCGAACCCGGTTCGCCTCATTGGAAGGCGAACGCTCTATCCCCTGAGCCATCGCGGCTCAAATACTTATCAATTGAAAAATTTAATTTTATAAAAAAAAAAAAAAAAAAAAAAAAAAAACAATAGATATTATGTTTTCGAGCCTGCAATCGTTGAATGTATGCACTTTTGGCCAATCGCCTGGAATCGTAGCTCTCATCACCCCTTACGCCATTGGCCATATAATGGAACAATAAATGAAGTATTCAATTATTCTGATTAATTAATTACATTAAAAAAGATCAACTAAAGTTACGAAATCAAGTACTAATAAAAATTACTTCAAATAAACTCACTAGTAAGTACATTTGAAAATTTCAATCTTGTAATTTATTACGTACCTTCTCTGATTCTTAATCCTTCATATCAGCTCTTAATCTTTTATTTTTAGTTCTTTATCATTAGTTCTTCATCTTTTAACCTTAACCCTTTATCCATAATCCGTAATCCATAATCCTTAATCTTAAACATTTTCTGAGAGGTTTGTCTACTCTATGTCACCAGTCTGCGTCTGAACATTTACTGAGAGGTTTGCCCAATAAACATCATCAGTCTGCGTCTGAACGGACACAAATGGGAAAACCCATGGATGAACTGTGTCCAGAATTACAGCACGCTTCCGATAATATTTGGCAAGCTTCTGATAATATTTGGCAATTTTCCTCTCATCCAAATCCCCAGCATGATCACTCTTGCATCCAGAGCAAGAGCTCCAATAGGCAAAATATCGCCTCAATCTCTTAAGCCACTTCATGACTTAAAAATAATCAATTTTCAAATCTCCTTGAAAAAAAATTCAAGATAGCGCCCCAAATACAAAGTTTGGAATGACAATAATCACTAATTTAAAGTATCTCTTTAAACAATACTGACACATTGTTGCATTTAGAATAGTTGAGTTTCGTGATTTTTCTTTTAACAATGTGCAACAAAACTAATATTTTCATTGTTATAATAGATTCAAATAACTTTAGGTCTATATATAATTCAATGCAAAAGATTAGAATAGAAAGATAGAATTATATATATATATATATATATATATATATATATATATATATATATATATATATATAATATATATATATTTTTATATATATATATTTTTTTTGTGCGTTAGGTGTTCGTTCATATTATTATTTTTCTACAAGTTTTTTATTAGTTATAAACAGGGATGTTATTAGTTCGGTTATAAGCACTGTAGACCAATTCCTTACTGTTAAAAAAAATTATAGTAAAATTTTTAAAATTCCACCCTCTTTCCCACCAAAACAAATTAATCTTAAAAAATCAAAAAAAAATTTGAAAATAAGGTAAAAGAATTTCTTTTGAGAAATCAATATCAATCCCAAATATATTTCAACTAAACACTTCTGAAAAAAAAAAAGTCCATTAAAGGGTTAAATTTTAAAAAAGTACTTTGGTGTATACATCAATCTTATACAGGGTTCGTACGGTCCTTAGGAAATTTAAAAAGTGGTGCTATTATCCTAATAAAGAAAAAACAAATTTCTTTTTATCAGCCTTCACTATGAAATTATAAATTCTGTTCATCAACTTCACTATTTGATATATTTATTAGAAAATATTAAGCATAATTGTGGAGACATACTTAATAAAATCCATCTTATTTTATTAAATTTGCAACTACTTTCTAATTTTTTAAGACTATACATTGTTTAAAAAATTATTATATATATATGGCTGTTAGCGTGCCTGACTGCGGGTTCGAATCCGCTCTGGGCATGAAATGTCTCTCTCAGTATTGTGAATGTGTGAATGTGGCCGTGTGGTGAGGATAATGTTGCTGTGACTTAGATTCACAGGTGTCCATTGGTGCCAGAGTTTGCCAAAAATGTAATCGATTACAGTAATCAATTACTTGTAATCTTGATTACAGCTGTAATCAAAATTTTGATTACAACTGTAATCATGATTCCAAGCAATTGCGATTAGAAGTAATCACAACAGAGACGATTGCGAGTAATTATGATTACAATTAATCAAAATATATGATTACATGTAATCGTGATTACAAGCAATTGTGATTAATTGTAGCCAAACTATTCTATTACAAGTTATTACGATTGTATACTATATGCAAATTCATTATGTAAGTACGTATGGGTTTATAAATTTTTATATACATAGAATGTACGCACGCATGATCGTACAATTTGTGATTCCTATAAGATTGTATAAATTTACGATAATAGCACGTATATACAATGTACATATGTTCATAAAATTGTACGTATTTAAGTTCAATATGTAAGAATGTTGTTTAAAGGTACAATATATGTACATAGTTGCGCAAATGAAATGCATACATGCATGCATGTACATTTATATGTACATAGATATATGGTATGTGCACGCAACGTATGTACTTCTGTACTTATATAACGACATATTTTGTTAATACTTATGCGCATGTAATGTATGGATGTACAAAAAATAGTTATATGCACAATGTACGTATGTACATACAACGTATATATATACATAATTACAAGTAATGTACATAATTACAAGTAATGTATAAATACATGCCTATATTTAAATATATGTAATTACAATCTACACAGACATTGTGTATACATTAAAAAATTTATATAAGTAAAGTTATTAAAGTTTGTTTTAAAATTTATTCTAAATATATAAAACTAGACTTCATATTTTTTAGAAAGCAAATGATAATCTTGATTTAAATTCCTAAATATTATTTCCTCATAAAATGTACAGTTTTTTTTTTTTTTTTTGGGGCCATTTAAAAAATATCTATCAAGCATGCATTATATTATAAAAAATAATAAATCTGTATTGTCAAACATTTCATAAAAATACCTGAAAGTATTTTCTTATTCAAAGAATTTTAAAATGATATAGAACAATTATAGCTGAAAACTAAATTTAAATATCGTTTGATTTTGTCATTTAACTTGCTTGAGTTATTATAAGTTAACTTATATGCATTTTATTTATTGCATTGTACACATCGTTAGACATAAATGTAATGTACATATGCATACGCGTAATGTATGTACAATGTATGTTCATACATTCATGCATTGTACATGCATATATAGTACAGATGGATATGCATACATGGAACATACGTGCATTGTACATGTGTGGATACATTCATTGGACATATATACATTGCACATATGCATAGATCGGGATAGCAAGTATGTATACATGAAAAATTTGTACGAAATATGCCCAATATATTTATGCACATATGTACAGTATATGTACACACATATGTTCATTACATGAACATTATATGTTCATTACATCGTATGTACATTTATGAATGTTCATCTGTACACTATATGTATAAACATCTGTACAATATATGCATGTCGAATGTATATGAATATATGTAAAATATAAATACGCCCTATGTACGTACAATCGTACACAAATGTATTATGCATATTTAGATACATACATTGAACATGAACATATTGTGTATATGTACATTAATACATTGGACATGCATATCAGGTACATGTATACATACATATATTGTACATACTACATATATACCTATATTGTACATACTACATATATACCTATATTGTACATGTATACATATATTACACTGTTCATAAATAAATTGTATATGCATGCATGGGACATACATTGTACAGACAATGTATATTAGTACAAACAACAAGTACTTGTACATACATGCGTACATGAACATGGATCACATTGATATACATTTTACATACAAACATATTTGCATAAAATGCATATATTCATTGTGTATAAATGTACATGTCTACATTGTATGCACATTCATACGTAATTATTAGCTATATACATACGTACATATATTTTATACTTATAAGTGTATGTACATGTGTGTGTAACTAAAATGTCTGTACATATGCACTAGATAAAATCATATGTACATACATTTTAGTTACATTCATTTGTACGTACACAAATACGTACAATATGTAATACATGTAAAAACGTACAAAATGTATCATTATAACATACATTATACTATCTGTTGTAAAATATAATCATTTATAAGAATAAAACAGTCTTGTAATCTTTTATTTAGATTACATATAATCATATATTACGATTACTTGTAATCACGATTACAAGTAATCGTGATTACTTCGTCTTCTCTTGTAATCACGATTACAAGTAATTGATTACAGTAATTGGTTATGTAATCACGATTACAGTTGTAATCAAAGTTATGAATGTTTGTAATCATGATTACAAGTAATTGATTACTGTAATTGAGTATTGTAATCATGATTACAGTTGTAATCAAACTTTGTAATCATGTGTAATCAATTGATTACTGTAATTGGTAAATGTAATCGATTATATTTTGTCTCTACTCTGATGTAATCAAAAATTTTGATTACTTGTAATCACGATTACTTGTAATCGTGATTACAAGTAATTGATTACATAGCTGTAATTATCTGTAATCAATTACAGTTTTAATCGATTACTGTAATCGACGGTCAACTCTGAGCTTTAGAGTAAACGCTTTTCATTTTCTTAAAACTGTGGCTTTTCTCCATATTGACGTTCTGCGACATTTTCAGAATAAACATAGAGGGCGGTGGCTAAAGATAGGCTAAAATTTTCCTAATGGGCATGAGTAACTATTACAAACTAAAATCAGTTATGTAAATTTAATCAACAGATTCACGAGGAAGGGAAGTGCAGTTTCTGTTAGTCCTAAGACTGGAGTACCATAGCGCACAGAAAGTGCTGGCAGAGTTTAGTGCGTTGTGGAAAATGCTTAGCAAGCATCATGAAAAAGACATCTTTGAACTAAGAAGAATTTTTATTGATCAAGAGAAATCATTACTAAACTTAAACATCATAAAAGAAAAACTATCCTCTCCATAACATGAGGCAATACATACAGTCATGAACAACACCTGCAACAACAACACAAATCTAATCTCGATTTGTCATATATATATATACAAGATAACAGTTGCATAATGAGGGTACTTTCACACTCAAAATTAATACTATGCAAATTCTGACTTTAAATTATTTTTAAATGTACGAATTCCCTCTTTCACAGGTTTTTCGAACTCGTGATCTCCGACTCTTACTCGAACCTTGTTCATTGAAATTCATAGTCTGACAGAAAGGACCTTCACGCCATGGGTGGCCCTACCAAGAAAATCTTTAACTTGAACTTTTCTCAAAGAAGCAATCTCAAATTAAGAAGGATTGGTTGATATCTCCTATTCACCATTGGCATCGAGATAGTAGGCCAGGCCTAGCCTTGACCCTGTCTCTGTACCACCATCTAGCGACCACTTATAGATTTTAAATTTTTCTGAGGGTATGGATGGTTGACTGAATGAAAGCAATAACAAGATTCCTTAAGAAATTTAGAAGAAATTTAGAAAACGTCCGGTGTTTCCCTCCGCATCGTTACCGTGGTTTCTGAAAATCGTGCTTTTTCTACGGCAGCACGTATCAGTTAAAATATGCAAGGGGAAAGAGCAAGATTTACCGAACCCATGGTAACGGAGAGGAGGAAAACATGGAAAATGGAAAATCACGTAACTGTGAGACGCCGACTTTATTTGCAAAGAATGTAATAGCTTTTCATTGAATTAAATTTTCAAAGAAGAATTTTGAATTAAAGATACATTCTTAACGGTTTAAAATACTGATCTTAAGTACGCTAAAATATTTATGTTGCTGCTTATGCTTACACCCTTGGTAAAGGCTTCTTAACCACGTCCAAAAGACAATGTCGCACCAATAAGTTGCAAATAGTATCTTTCTCAGCAGTCAGCACACTGAGGAATTACCAATACAATCAATGACAGAAGACGCGATAGTTGAGCAGTGATAATATAGACATATAATGTCTTTCTCACTTCCACGGAAGGTTCAATTTCTTATGCAACCAGTTCTTACGTCTAGATAAAGCAGTTTTGAGCTAATCTCGGACAGAAATACAGCAACAACAATCCTGGGCACATAACTGCGCACCATGCATGGACTGAGAAAACCTACTTATATGCAAGCAATATTTATTTCAGCTAAGAAAAAAGAAGAGTATATGCAGGCGATAGTTTAAGTTATGAAATCAGACTAAAAAAAAATATTTCTCTGAATAAACAAATATTTTTTTTTACAATTTTGGATTGTTGGCCACAAAAAAATAAAAAAATAAATAAATAAATAAAATAGGAGAAGGGAGTAGCCGGAACGTGGAAACCATAATCCCCAGGCAATAGAGCATTCAAAATTCTGGAACTTTTTGTTAAGTCACTTTTTAAGCATTTAAGCCACATCGTTAGAGTTATTTCAGATTATAAAAAAATTAAATCATAGAGTTATATTGTGAACGTCGTTGAACAGCCGACCCAATTTTTTGGGGTTTACGACTACTATTGTTCAACTCAGTAGCCTTGTAATTCCAAGGCTACGGAGTAAGCGAAGCTTTAACCTGACCCGCCCCCGTAAGGGGGCATCCAGGTATTACTGTGAACTCGGTGCGCGTACGTGACCTACAACAGTAAGAGAAATGGCACTACTGGCTTGGTAACGATAAGATGGCAACACTAACATCGACAGGGGCCTGTGATTTGAAGCATTAGGTGTGATGAACGGGAAAATTAACAAAGAGAAAATAACTTAAATTTCGGACAGTCGGAACGCGCACGCGCGGAACAGCAACTGCCATCCACTGATCCGCCCCCGACCAGAAGGCTGCAAAGAATTTATAGAACATCAAATAAAACTTACAGAGAACAACAAAAGAAAACAAAGATCAACAAAATCAAAAAACAGTTGAACAGATGCAAAGGAGACTTATCCACATTATGATGATAAACAGATGTCAAGAAGATATTCGAACACAGAAAAAATACAGATGAAAAGAAGGTCAATCAAAAATCGGTGAAAGTTTACCACTAAAAACAGATGTAAAGATGATCTTAGCCACAAAAAATTTATTACAGATGTTTAGGAATCAAAATATTTACATATGTAACGATGTCAGTTAGGAAAACAAATCCAATTACCAAACTGGAAAATTGCAGAAGTTTACAAAATGTTGGAAAAGCCCCAAAAACCACAACAGATGTAAAACAGTATGTTTGCAGATAAAGTATGTTTACAGATGTTTACAGTTCGTATACATTATGTTACAGATGTACAGATTCCAGACAAGAAATAAAGCCCAAAAACAAGATTGTAAATCTACTAAAGTATACAAATGTTAAAGTAAAAAGACTTATCCACATTATGATGATAAAAAGATGTAAAGAAGAGATTCGAACACAGAAAAAAACACAGATGAAAAGAAGGCCAAACATACAATCAGTGAAAGTTTGCCACCAAAAACAGATGTAAAGATGATCTTAGCGACAATGGAGTAAATCCAAGGCTACAGAGTAAGACAAGCTGAACCCTGACCCGCTCCCGTTGGGAGCATCCAGGAAATACTGTAGACCATCGTTGGTAGCATCCTCGAATCAGTCGGAGGACCCAGCGGTGCATGGACACGAGGGTCCATGGGCCCGAGTCACGCCCGACAAAAGGCAACAGGTGTTTCTTATGCAAATGGATGGTAATTGGTAGACCTTTTAAGAATTCGACGCAGGAAATAGACTCTCGGCCGTTGTTTCACTGCGAGTATTCGTTCTCGAATTACTTCGTTCGAATTCTAATTAGAGACGAGGGAAGGCTACAGAAAACAAGGCAACTCAAGTATTGTAAGAAATTCACCTTCGAGGAGAACTTTTGGGTGGAAATAACCCGTATTTGAGTTACATGGGGGGGAAAATCACGGTTAGCCTGATGGCAAGGGGACTCTAACCCAAGATCACTCGATCACTGAGGATATTTTTACGTCAGCACTGTGGTCGGAACAAGGCGGATGCGGAATTCGTATCGAACAGCCATTGCTAGGATTCGAAGCCGGTTCAAATCATTAAAAGGTGGACGCTCTATCCCAATTATAAAATTCGATTAGTCAAACACAATTCGAAGTATATAGTGTAGTAAACAATTGAAGTCCCCATAAAGAAAATTTCCCCAAAATCCCCATAAATAAAGAAATAAAGAAAATTGATTAAAAAAAATAACCAATAACCGATTTCGCATAAGCCAATTTCGTTCAAAATTTTGAGTTTTATTTAAAAAAGTAAGCATAGTTAAAAGTGATTGCAAACTTTTTACGCCTTTTAATTCACACGATTGCCCTTAATAAAATAAGTAAAATTAAAAAATTATTATATAAATAAATATATATATAAATAAAAATATATATAAGACAAAATAAAAAATATATAAATAAAAATTCGTACACCATGCATTTAAAGGAAAAAAAAAAAAAAAAACATTTGACAGTTTTTTAAAATAAAAATAAAAAATAATTATAAATGTTTATTTTTGCATGTATATCTTTGAATAATATTAGAATAAACTTTTCTAAATGAACGAGATTCAAAATTCTGTTTTTTTATTTTTTAATCTATATATATTTTCTGGTGTAACGCAAAAAGTGAAATTCTGTATAGGTATTGCTTGAAAAACACGAATAATACCAAATTTCTGTAGTATTTGTGCTTTTATTTTCTGGGGGTTAGTTTTGTAACATTATTTGCTCTTTCATTTTAGAATTTTCTCTGACTCAACTATAGGGGTCATATTTTTCATATAGTCCGAAATCTGACTACGTATAAAAAAGGAATACGGTCAACGAAAGTACGTTTTTTGTATGATTCATAACATAAAATTAATTAATTGGCTTATTTAATGTCCCATCGAACCACTGAATATGCATTCATTAGATCAAAAGTTATGCAGGTATTCTGTTCTACGTCCTGAAGCGCATTCCAGGAGTATTAATTCTTGAGAGAAAAAAAAAGGTATGAACGGTTTTCAACTTTAATCGTCAATCTTGTCTAGCTGCTCAGCTGGCTGTAACTATTTACAATAACATAGTACATCCATCATCTTCACCCAAAGTCCTCAACAACAACAAAAAAGTTCGCAGAATGTCAGTTTTTCTGTTCTATATCGAACATTTTTTTCTCCCTGAATCTTTTTTTTTTCCTCCTATTTCCTTTTTATCGAAAGCATAATATATATATATTTATCTCTCTTTTACTCATTTAAAGCCACAAAAAGTGATATTTACGTTACTCTATACCTCGAAAGCCGTTAACATGCCCACATTATTTAACTTTTGTAAGAAAATGTCGTCTTTTTTTAGCTTTATTTTGTGTTATTAAATCAATCAAAGCACATAGTTTATCCCATCAAAATAAAAATTTGAAGATTAGTTGGCATGACTCATCATTGTCAACATTTACCACAATCGAGTAATTTATCTTTGTCCCATTAAATTCCCTTACTATTTATTCCCCCTTGTAATTTATCATTTTCGGAGCCATAAAAACAGCTATTATCACAGCACATATCAGAGGATGGAGCATTCGCCTTCTAATGAGGTGAACCGGGTTCGAATCCCAGCGAAGGCTAGTCGATACAAATTCTCATTTGACTTGTTCCCACCACAGTGCTGACGCAAAATATCATCAGTGGTAGACGGATCGTGGATTGGAGTCCTCTTACCGTCAAGCTAACCGTAGGAGGATTTCTTAGCTTTACTCTCCATGTAACGCATATTTCTCCCAAATCCAGGAAGTCTTCTGGATAGGGTTCAAAATTAAAAGGCTAAGTTGTTGAACATTAGTAACCAAAAAATTGGGTCGGCTGTCCAACGACTATTATAAAATAAAATATTATCATAGTACCTCTATTAAATATCTGTATCAGTTTATTTGGTATTCATTAAATCAGCACTATTACTACAAACCCAGTAATATATGAGACGTGGTTGCTCAAAGGCTCCCAAATAACTGGGCTCGAACCCCAGCGATGTCGGGTCGATTTCGCAATCCTCATAAACGGCGTAAAAAAATCCTCAGTGGTAGACGGATCATGAGTTAGAGTCCCCTTGTCGCCAGGCTAACCGTGGGAGGTTTTAGTGGTTTTCCACACCCAATAATGCAAATGCGGGTTATTTTTTATCATGGAGTCCTTCAGGTTTATAATTAGGTCAGCTGTTTGAAGACGGTTATAAGAAAAGATATAATTCCAGCAGTATTATTTATTATAACTAATTAAGTATCACTGTCATTAATTACCGTTGATTTTAAATAATTCAGTAAAAAAAAAACACCTTTAAAAAGCGTCAGGTAAATTCCAATTATCTTACCTCTGACAGGGAGATTTCCGTATCGTGATCTGTGACAGAATAATCGCCAAATCATGACAACTTCCGGGCAGAAGCCCTAGAGAAATTTAAAAAATAAATAAATAAATAAAAACATTACAGAATGAGACCAACTTGAAAGATATAACTCGTAGCCATCCCCGGGCAAAAACATAAGCATTTAATTAAAAAAAATTACAAGTGAAAAATCTATTTGGCATCTTGGCGATTAGTAGTTGGCGCACGACAAATCACGATACGGAAACATCATTCTTCAGACAGAGAACTTTTATAAGAAGATGTTGCAGTATAATAACGAATCGATACCAATGCCATTTAATGTAAAATATTTTTTAAAAAAACTAAGCTAGTATTTTAAATCACGTTCTGGAGATAATTAAAATACGGATAACCCAGAATGAATCTGCTCAAGTTGAAAATATTGACAGTCATATTATTAATTATTGTAAAGATGCTGTAAATTAATTTAACGATAATTAAATTTAGAACGAATATAAATATTACGCAAAATTTTTCCACAAATTTACCTTTTTAATTGGATTCCCAAGATCGTATATGCTTCAGTCATGTTAATTCAAGTAACATGACTGAATTGATTTTAATTACGTGCTAGAATATTAGAATTCTAGTAATTAACACTACCAGGATTAGAACATAACATTAACATTACTAGAATTCTAGTCTTGTTAATTCTTGTAACATGGTTGAATTAATTCTAGTGATGTACTAGAATTCCAGTAATTAACATTGCCAGAATGAGAACATTACATTAACATTCTAGTAATGTTCATTCTAGTAACATGACTGAAGCAAAGCATAGAAATCTGAGGCTCAAAGGCGATTTAATATTGAAACTAACAAATTTGGAACCAAACATTTCTAATCTAGCTAAGTATTATCCTTTTCGTTGTTTTATGTTAAAAAAAACTTTATTTCTTCAAAATAAAATAAGTTATTCAAGAAACAAGTTGTTTTTTTTTTTTTTTTTTTTTTTTTACCATTTTCGTAGAAAAGAGTAAATAAATTTTCGGGGATCGATGATCAAAAAAGTTTGGTCTACAATTTAATTTATATCAATGATCAATGACTAATGGTAAACGAATGAGAAATTCCCATGTTTCAAAGGTCTGAAGGCTCACTCTAAGAAGACAACGGATTCCTACCCATGTGACCTATGACGTCAGCGCCAGCTAACCTATCAGCAAAATGGCGTATTTAAGTTGAGCGTCTACATAATTTAGAATGTTAATTAAATATAAATTAATTGAATACATAGTCGTATCACACATCGAATTTGTTGAAATATAAGTCTTTCTCGTCTACTACTTTTACTTAACTTGGATTTTTTTTTTTTTTTTTACGTATTTTATTGAAACCGTGATATAATTTTTTTGTGTCTACCTGGCAACTTCAATGTATAATAAGTTTGTTTATGTTCTATATAGCTTCGTACCTGTCTTTGTGTAAATATATAGTGAAAGAATTGAAATCTTTGTGAAAGAAAATAGGCTGTGTTACTTAAGAGAATCGGTACTTTACAGACTTGACTTACTCCAAATGGAATGAAAAGAACAGTTGTAATTAACAGTAAGAACAGTTGTAAACAAATGTCATAGGTCAATAACCAATCAGGATCGAGGTACCCACATTACGTCACTTCCAGGTATCCCATTGAATTTTTCTACGTTTTTTAGAATCGAGACTAAAATTACCCTTTGTTCACTGTTTGCAGTTATAAAAGAGAAACACAAACATGCTCAAAAACTCTTACTTTTCTTATTAGAAATTTAATAATGTTTGAAACTTTTTGGAAATAAATGTTATAAAAGTGACTACCACATTTTAGTGTAATTTAAAGTTTTAAATTGCAAAGTATAGAGTTAAATCCGCTGAATAGTTTTTGAGACATGAACTTCTAGAAAAAGTCATACTTATAGCATTGCGGCCATGTGTGTGTCAATAAAAATGTGTTAAAAATAACATGGGAAAAGGAGTATGTTACCAATTAAAATAGTTGATTAAATTAAATATAAAATGCCTGGATGGTATTAAAACAATTTTTATTTATAATAACTTAAAATTTAATTAATCAGTGTTATTTAAAAAAAAAAAAGAGTAAATCCCTTACATTAAAGTAATCAAAGACATTCCTCTTGATATAACAAGTTAAATCCCAGTGTTCATTCATACGCTAAAAATATGCATCTTAAAAGAAATTTCTGTTTAAACGATAGGGCTCATTTTTACGAGCTTCTAATTCCTGCAATTATTTTTTTAGACTAATTAATGGCAATCCAAAGAACTCGTTGGAGCAGAAGGTGTTTACGGTGACTTCCTTTTAACGTTTATTTCTCTTAGAATAAAATGAGAGTTTTTCACTTTCTCAAGATCCCTTTTATAGAGTATTTTGTTTCCAGTAATGCTATGTTAAAATATTTAGATTGAGATTAATTCATAAAAATGTTCATTTAACCTTAAATTTTCGACAGCGAATTTAAGAAATGCAACATTATCAAATACTTACAATATTTTAATTGTTTCATGCTCATATATATTTCCTCTGAGAAATAAAATACATCCTTATTTCAGGAGTCTGCATTCGCATGTAAAAGAGTGACCAAGGTGATTAATTATCCATTTTCGTAATGACTAGTTTAAGTTAGTTATGCATGATTTTAAATACGTAATATCTGTTAACGCTCAGCTGCAGTCATTGGGTCATTTCCATTACATCATTTGACGGAGCGGCGAAGATTTGTAACCTTCAAATTCGAAAAATTAGTTGCGTTAAGGCCTGATTATACGATCCAAGTTCTTAGATAAAGATTGATTGAATTTTATGGAAACTTGTTTTGTTTTGAGCTTGGATCGTGTAAGTCAGTGGTCGAGAAACTTATTTGCCAAAGAGCCAAATATGTACATTACTACAATTTTAAAAAAAATTGGGAGCCAAATCTGCTTGTTTAGTAAACTTTTATTACACTAAATAAGTAGTACACTAAATAAAACTAAATTTCATACTTAATAAATATTGATTAATGAGAACAATGTGCTTGCATCTCCTTGGAAAGTTTAAGTAAGTCAGGTTTGTATGTTTTTAATTTTAGGCATGATTTCAAGTTCTCATCAATAAGACGACTTCTCAGTTTACTCTTGATAATGTTCATGCTTGAAAAAGATTGTTCGCATATATATATAGAACCGAAAAGGGAAAGAACAGCAAACGCGAGCTTTTTCAGCTGATCGTAAGAGTCAGGAATACTATTCCAAGCGTTGAAAATGATCGGTGTCTTCCTTCTCCAGGTCATTCAAAGCAGACCACTTGTGTTGTGAACTAAGATCAAATATTTTCTTCTCCAATATTTCCAATTCAACACAAAGACGTTTGAATTTAGAGCGCCATATCTCCTTGTTTTTTAAATCCAGCAATTGTATTTCAAAGCTACCAATGTCAATTTCAAAAGGAGAAAATTTCAACACGGTTATCGTAGTATTAAGAGGATTTTGGGATCCTATCTATCTTTTAACTTAAACAAAAAATTATACATGTTCTCGATTTATAAAAGAATTTTTATTTATCAAAATAAGATGTAATTTTTTTCTTACCAAGTTTTTTTTTTAAATGAAAATATTATTGCGCCTTCTGTGGATATTTGTGCCAGAGCCGCACTTAAGGAGCCAAAGAGCCACATGCGGGTCTGGAGCCGCACTTTGCCGACCACTGGTGTAAGTGATCATCTAATATACAAGTCCTTTGACGATAGTAGAGCATGTTCTACTTTAAATTCGAATTTTTCCTCCATTAACCAATCAGCTTCTTAAGTTTTGTGACGTCAACAAGCAAGCAACGGATTATGTTATTTTGTTATCTGTTTTTATACATTTTAGTCCAACTAAATTAATCTGTTATGTTCCATTTGAGTTATGATTTTATTTGAATTCATCTAGTAATTTTAAATTCATATAAGTGTGACTTTATAATGTTAAATATAAACAATGCGCATGCGCAAGTTTTTCTTCCGACCAATCAACGACATTCAAGAACTTGAACAGTGTAAACAAGACCTTTTTTGTTTTGTTTTTTTAAATAAAACTAACTTTAAAAGTAGTTGCCAGGAGTCGTTACAAGCCACTGTTTTTTTTTTTGTATCGCACTACGCGCTAGACTACTTTCTTTTTTAAAAAAGTAGCACACTACACTACAAACTACGAAACAAGGTAACGACTACAATACTTAGTACTTTCACTACTTATAGTGCGCTATATTTCCGACCGCTGGTTGTGGTTAAAGGTTTGTTTAGAGTTTTCTTTCAAAAGAGTAATCCTTTTTACACCTCATAAATATGCTATTTTCAATGTTCTTGGTAATAAGTAACTAATTCATAATGATAACAAAATTACGTGGTTTTAATATGAAGGCATTATTAGCAAGTAATATATTTAGAAAAATTTAAGTTAATTCCTACTTAGGTTAACAAAGAAAAAAAATAGTTACTTTTTACTAAATAATTAAAAACTTATCTCTAAATTTAATTCTAAATTTAATCTAAAATTAAATAATTAAATTTAATTAATTAAATTTAATGAATGAATTAATATTTCAAAAACCGGTATTAACATCAAGTGTCATCGACTACAGGTTTTAAAAAAATGTATTTGAACTTAAATGGATAAATAAAAAGTATTTCGTTAACGATTGAAAATTTGAACAAGATATATAAATATATAGGGAGAGTGTGAACTAATAGTAGGAATTGGAAGAAAAAAAGCGTGTGGTATCAGACAACTATAAAAGTATAAATTTAGTGACGCGGATCACATGTGCTACCACGTAGTGTTCTTTATTGAATTTATCTGACACAGCGAGTATAAAATAATTAAATGTTTAAATGGCCACCCATAAACTTTTAATAACTTTTGATAAACTTTTTTTTTTCGAATAGAGCTAGTAATAAGTGAAAAATTATCACTGATGTTATTTTTAAAATAAGTGAAAAACTGAATCGCTTATAGTAAAATTTAAAACAACGACTAACGCTTAATCAATCAGAAAATTCCATTTAGTTTTTCGCTCATCCCTATTTAATGAATTAATTAATATTTGAAAAAACTGTCTGAACATCAAGTGTCATCCTCTACAAGTTTAAAAAAATTTATTTGAACTTGAGTAGATGAATAAAAATTATATTTTATTAATGATTTAAAATTTGAACAAGATATAGGGAGAGTGTGAACGAATAGTAAGAATTGGAAAAAAAAGTAACATTATATATAGCATTTTTTTTCTCTGTTTGCTTTTTTATTTTTGCATAATCAAATAAGGAAAATAAATATGAAACATTTATTTCAATTTTGCAATGATTAATCGTTCTTTCTTGTATAGCATAAATTAGCTATTAAAACACTTTTAACACCTAACTAAATATTAATTTTAAGATAAATGAATTACTAAAAATGTAAAAAGTAGAAAATGAACTATAAAAATCCATTTTTTCAAAAGGCTTTAAACATTAACAATGGACAGTGAAAGTGTCTGCAATATTCACAAGCAATTAAAATTACGACTGAAAACTCTAGACTACAGTTAACTTCATTCTCTATGTAATTAATGATGTTTTCTAAGTCAAACTTTTTCCTTGCGTGATGAATAAAATAACTCTCTCGCTTAGAGTAATGGAAACCTTTTCTAAGGAACAAATTATACACCATAATTTTTTTTACAAATGCAATAAGGCTCTTATCCGAGATAAGTAGTGGCAGAATTTTATTCCTAACTTTTAAAAATTACCAAAAACTCTAGAATAACGTCTGAGAAAATTAGCAGCATATTTGGTCGAGAATTATTAATATTAAATGTCCAAAATATTTTTAATGGCATGTAATTTATCGTGATAAGCTACCTTCCAAATATTAAAAGCGTTTATTAGATATTTAAATAAGCTGTTAATTGTTTGAGATCAAATTAAATGTCTAGACGTCTTATAAGTATATGTTAATCATAAAGTTACATTGAAACATCTATATTAAGCGGTGTATTCCTTACGGTGTATTGTTAAATAAATTATGCATCTAGTGTTTCAGAAAAATAGTCTAAGGTATAGTGAGGAAAAAAATAAATATTTTAACAGCGAAGGTTGCAGCTAAAAATATTTATTTATGCTACTTTTAATAATTGCCGTTTATGATAGTGTAATACATGAAAATATTTGGTTAATATATTTCAAGGGCATTGCAGTGCTCAATTTTTCACATTTAAATTTCTCCTTTTTTTTTCATTTTCTTTTACAAAATTACTCACTGCTTCCCGAAAAGAATGACGTATACAACCAAATATTTTTTTTTTTTTGGTAACTATATAATATGTTCTTAATACCTAAACATATCTCACCAGTAAAATACAATAAATAAAATTCGTTAAAAGCATTATATTTAAACGAAACAAAAGAAAATAAAAATGTTATACAACAACACCCCCTTCAAAATATAAACCGATATTTGAGAAATTTTGCCCATTAACTTTATTATTAAAAGTCGCAGTCGAGGCGCAGGGGATAGAGCGTTCGTATTGAACCGGACTCGAATCCCAGCGACGGCTGGGATTCGAATTTCGCACCACAGTGCTGACGTAAAATATCTTCAGTGGTAGAAGGATCATGGGATAGAGTTCCCTTGCCGTCAAGCTAACCATGTGTGGTTTTCGTGCTTAACCTCTCCATGTAACGCAAATATGAGTTATTTCCATCAAAAAGTCCTCCACGACGGCAAATTTCTCCCAATACTTGATCCAGAAGTTCCCTTGTCTTCTGGATTGAGTTCAAAATTACAAGGCAACGGAGTTGAATATTGGTTTTGGTAAACCCAAAAATTGGGTCGGCCGTTCAACGATGGTTATAAAATAAAATTATCAAAAGTCGATTTGAAGAATCTTTACTGTCATCTTAATATTTAAGCCCTTTACAATTGTGTAAAGTTAATTTTGGACTTGCATCTTTACTTTAATACGAATTGTACGTTTGTCAAAAGAACTAAGAAAAAAAAATCAGTTTTTATACACTCGATTCTTTACTTGAATAAAATTATTCATAAAATTATATCGTTAAGTTATAATTAATAACAAAATATAATCATTACGGAAACCTAATTTTTTAATTGTCATTCTACATCGTAAAAAATTTCATTGCATCTGAACAGCAAAACTGATGGCAACTACTTTTCAATAAAGTGGTGTAATGAAACACAGATAATTCCTTTCTTTTTGGTATATTCAAACGCAAGGAACATTCTGTTCGGTTACTTTTGGAGTAAGTTAGTTGCGTCTATTTTTAGTGTGGAGTAACATTAAAATGTTATAAGAACAATACGAAATTATACACATAATATCAAATAAAAGTATTTATACGTTACAATTTAAGGTAATAAAAGTTAGTTTAGGATACCGACACACTAATTCTTTAAAAAAAATCAGTTTACAAACGAAACATACGCGATGCACAGATAAAATATTAAGACGAATTCGAATTAGGCTTAAAAGAACAGAAGTGTATAAAAATGTGATAGGATGCAGAAGCATTAACTCCTAAAATAAAATCAGTTTGCAAATGAAACATACGCGGGGCACAGAGAAAATATTAAAACTAATTCGAATTAGGCTTAACAAAACTGAAGTGTATAGAAAATTGAACTTTATAAAATTATTTAATACAATGGACAGAGATTAAAAAATTAAAATATAACTACCCTTATTTCACTACTAAAAAATACATAGACAATTTTAGCGGTTAATTTAAGTTTCTGCAGATGAGAAGCAACATTAAAGAAGACAGCCACAAACACTCGCCAACTCGCCAAAAAGAAATTTTTTTTTTCGTTGCCGAAACTATTCCACTAAATTTTAGTGACTCATAAATAAGTTTTATAGTCACATATATTCCAGTTTCAAGATTCAACCTACGTTCAATCCATACAGGCTCTTCCTTGAGTTTTAAAAATTAAGAATCTATAGTTTAAGAATAAGCTCAAAGTTAGAAGATCTTGACGTCTTCTAAAATAGTTTAACTTGAAGTACACAGCCATTATGCAAATTTGACTTGAAAGAGGTAATTGTTACGTCAAAAACTTTGCTTTCCTTTTAAGTTACACGCTCTCACATTATCACGCATAACCATACTTTGTCTCAAGAAAATATGGAAAAGTTTTAACTCAAAAGTGATTTACATATAAAGGAATATTCGATTTATATGAAAATAATCAAGTCTTCTGGGTTTTGTAAAAGAAGTACTTTACTTTTATGAAATTTTGTCCAAAAAAATACATTAATTTACATACCAATTAATTAAAAATAAATTGCTGTTTAAAAGCAGGAACTAATTTTAGAATATATTGTAAAACGGTGAATTATTAAAATAGCATCAACTTTATTACCTGTTTGGACAACTGGTCAAGGCCTTAAAAAAAATGAAAAATGGCGTATTTGTATTTTCGAGTTACGACTTTAAAGCCTCACCTCACTCTTCAGTTAGGCAAACATTAAATAAAAAAAATTTATTCGCAAAACAATAATTAAAAAATCGAATGAACCATCTAGTATAAACTCTCGAAATTATTCCCCAGTCCTACATTGTAAATAAAATTTTTTTGTATATCTGAACACCAAAAATAGTTGGCAACTACTTTAATCAATTTGGTGTTCCGTATTAACCCAAAGATAGTTCCAGGTGCTGTGAAACACTTAGAATGTTCTTTTACACTACTTAGTGTAAAGTTGGCCGCCACGAACCACCATGTTTAGTAGTTATTGGTGTTCTATATCAACCCAAAGATAGTTCTAGGTGTTGTGAAACAGCTAGAATGTTCTTTTACTTTACTCGGTGTAAAGTTAACCACCACGAACCACCATTTTTAATAGTTATTAGTGTTCCATATCAACCCAAAGATAGTTCCAAGTGTAGTGAAACACCTAGAATGTTCTTTTACATTACTTGGTGTAAAGTTAACAGCCACGAACCACCATGTTTGTTATTTAGTAACATTAAAATTTATAATTACATTAAGATATGATACATATAAGAATCAGTAAAGCTTTTTCTACGTGATAATATAAAGTAGGAATCAGTTGTATGCATACACTAATTGTTAAAAAAATTTTATTGAAACATATGCAAAACCGAGAGAATAAGAAGACGATTTCTAACTAATTGGCTTAACAGACCAGGTGCGGATGGAAATTATACATTATCAAATCAATTAATACAGTTTACAGAGACTTGAAAATTAAAATATAAATATCCTTATTGCACAACTAGAAACATACCTACTTTTTTGTAATGGTTAAGTTTAATTTCTGCACATGCAAAGTGACATTGAAGACACCTACAAACACCCGCCAACTCGTTATCGATTGTAAACAATTTCGATGAAATCAAAACGAGCCAACATAGATTTCGAAAACGAAAATATTTAACGTATGATCAAAAGTTGTATGTAAACTTTTTTCATTTTCTTTTAGAAGCTAAGAGCTTTCATATACTTTTTTAATTGATTTCGTCGATTTTGATTTTGAGTTAACTTGCAGAAATATGTATTTCTTCACGCAGCTTTTAGTGTTGTAAAGAACATAAAATTCGGAGATATATTACACCATCGTTTTTGCAGGGTAAGCAGATTTTTTTTCCTTTAATTTGTTCCCCGTAGCTTTTTTTCACATTGAACACATGAAAAATTAAAAATAATTCCAAAATATTAACATGAAAATATAAAAACAATCTTTTTAAGCATTGCTCTTACACAAAAGCATTTTAATTTTTGACGCAAGATATTTCAACCACAAATTTATGTTTTATCTTTTCAACCAAAATTCACGAATCAAAAGATTCGATTCCATATGCATTAGAACTAAAATGTTTTAAACTACTTCAAGATAATTTAGATAAGGGAAAGAAAGCTTTAACGTTGGATATTTAGGTCAATAAATTTTATTTTGTTCGCCGTCTAATTCCAATTATTTCAACATAATATAGCAGTGATTTAATATATATATATATATATATATATATATATATATATATATATATATATCTATATATATATATATATATATATATATCTATATATATATATATATATATATATATATATATATATATATATATATATATATATATAATGCGAAATAAATAAATAAATTTGAATAGTTTTTTTTAGAAAAAATACGAAAAGTATTTTTTTTAAAATGTGTAGGAAAATTCATCATTACTTTAATTTATTGCATGTCAGGCACTGCTGAGGCTCATAAGCGTAGGTAAATGACTTCTTGAAATTTAACAAGGTGATTTATTCATCGTTAATAGGCTTAAGAGTCAACCATGTAGATAATAAGAGGTTTTTTTAAAAGAAAAAACAAAAGTGAAATCCTCTATTTTTTTTTTTTTTTTTCACTTTCTTTTCTAAAGCTATTCATTTTTATCAAAATATGATGAGAAAAATTATCTACTTCAGTTGTGAAAAAAAAGGTTAAAATTCAGCCAAAAAAACTGAAACAAGTATTAATCGATGCATCATCCTTTGTAAGAAAAAAAAAGGCTTTGTCTTTGAATGTAAGGTAAGATTAATTTCTTTTCTATTTTTTTCTCTTTTTTTCCAAAAATTTATCATATTTTATTATTAAATTAAAAAATAATTTATTGTCGAATTAATGGAAGATGTTTTGAAAGAAAATTATATTTGAAGATAAATTTAATTAAATTTCTATCTAGCTCTATGGACGACTTCTACTCTAGTTAAGTTTAAAAAAATAACTTGCTTGGCTAGTTCATTTTTTTTTTTTTTTAGGTAAACAAGCTGCGGCAACTTATCTAATTACTTGAACCAACATAATCTTATTTTACTCTAATTTAGCAATGAAATTTATTAAATATATATAAGAAAACCCTCAAAATATTCACTTGTATCTAAAAACAAAACATTTTTTTTTACGTTTTTTTTATTGATAAGAATAGAAGAAAAAAACATATTCTTATACCATTACTTCCGTTGGAATTTGTATCATTAAAGGTATACAATATTTTTTTGAATTGTTACAATATTTTTTTGAATTGTTATTTATGTATTTATTTTTTAACTCTCATCAAACTCAGTTTATAACAACTTTGGTTTCTTCACATTGATTTCACCTTATTTTCGACCGTGTTTCATGCTCTCAACGGTAGGGGACAGATTTGCAGATGTTATTTCAACTTGCGGTGGAATATTCGTTTCGTATTGATTAAAAAGAAAATTTTTAACACAATCTTATTTAATATTAAAATATAATTGGGTACTTGCACTTCAAGAAAAAGAAGACCTCCCATACTCACACATGTGACCTTTGACGTCAGTTCCAGCTCATCTTTATCAGTAAAATGGCTTATTAAAGTTGAGCTAGAATGTTAATTAGCGATAAGTTAATTAAATACAGAACGTATAAACAAACAACCGTTTATGTTCCACGTGGCTTCGTTTTTGTCTTTGTGTTAAGTCTCTGTGTAAATGTATAAGAAAGAATTGAAATCTTTGAGAAAGAATATAGAATGTGTCACTTAAGAGAATTGATACTTATAGGCTTGGCTTTACTCAAAATAGAATGGAAAGAACAGTTGCTAACGTAAACAAATACCACGTTTCAACAACCAATCAGGATCGAGATACCTATGGTGAGGCTTGGTGAGTGCAGAGCCTCAGTTCTGGGAAAATAATTGACTACTTCTAAAAACGGATAACTTTTTTCAGTTCCGAAAGATGGTTTATTTAAATTTAAAACAAATATTCCAACGTATTAAACAAAAGCATAAATGTATTTAGTATAACAATTGTAACAGTATACTTGACGGGCTGGGCTTACTCGAAATAGAATGGAAAGAAAATCTTTTAACGTAAACAAATGCCACTTTTAACAACCAATCAGGATCGAGATATCCACACTACGTCACTTACAGGTATTCCATTTTAATTTTTTAATATAATTATTTGTTTTCGATAACAAAAAAATCATTTTAAAGTTGTGGCAGTTGTTCTGCATTTAGGTGCCCAATGCGTCGATGCACTAATTTACACTAATGATCGATGCACTAATTTAAATTCCCTTAAGACCCATCACGGAGAGAGAAGATCTGATTACAGTGCAATATGTGGTAAGAACTTCGTAAAAGGTATATAAACATTTACAAAAATATTACCGGTTAATTATGTTATTAAATGTGAAAAAATTGAGTCAATAAGGCAAATTTTTCCAAACGAATTAATTTAAAATTGCTTAAAAGCGAAGTTTTCTAAATGATATGGCATATAAAATTACTTCAATTAAATATTGTTCCATTTTTAAAATAATGCCAGCCGAATTCTCGTTTTTTAAATAAGGTGTGAAAATGTAAGCAATCAATATATCAGTACTAAATAAAACGAAATTCTGCACATAAAAGATAGATAAAAACACAGTTAATAGAGCTAAAATAATTCGATTTTTTATAAATGCATTATTATATTTTAGTGGCCTTACATTATAAGATAAGGTTAAAAAAAAATTTAAAAAAAACATCGCTTGAAAATAAAGATTCATCCCTTGAAAATAAAGATTAACTTTATAAAGAATCATTTGGCATAATGCTGTTACTCGAGTTCATGATAGTCAAAATTTAAAAAAAAAATCATGTGATTTTCTCTGGTACTTATCCCCCCTTTAGAGGATCCATAAAAAAGCCTTTTTTTTCACAGTATCTATAGTATATTACAGCCTCCCAGTATTGAGGCAGTTTTCATCCGTATCAAGTATATAAATATAATACATTGTACTTATATTAATATATTTGATACTTATGGGGTTAATTATCCTCCCTTTAGAGGGTACATAAAAAACATTTTTTCACAGTATCTATTGTATATTACAGCTTCCCAGTATTGAAGCAGTTTTCATGAGTATCAAATACATAAATATAATACATTGTACTTATAATAATATATTTGATACTTATGGGGTAATTACCCCCCCTTTAGAGGGTCCATAAAAAACATTTTTTCACAGTATCTATTGTATATAACAGCTTCCCAGTATTGAAGCAGTTTTCATGAGTATCAAATACATAAATATAATACATACTTATAATAATATATTTGATACTTATGGGGTAATTATCCTCCCTTTAGAGGGTACATAAAAAACATTTTTTCACAGTATCTATTGTATATAACAGCTTCCCAGTATTGAAGCAGTTTTCATGAGTATCAAATACATAAATATAATACATTGTACTTATAATAATATATTTGATACTTATGGGGTAATTATCCTCCCTTTAGAGGGTACATAAAAAACATTTTTTCACAGTATCTATTGTATATAACAGCTTCCCAGTATTGAAGCAGTTTTCATGAGTATCAAATACATAAATATAATACATTGTACTTATAATAATATATTTGATACTTATGGGGTAATTATCCTCCCTTTAGAGGGTACATAAAAAACATTTTTTCACAGTATCTATTGTATATAACAGCTTCCCAGTATTGAAGCAGTTTTCATGAGTATCAAATACATAAATATAATACATTGTACTTATAATAAATTTGATACTTATGGGGTAATTACCCCCCCTTTAGAGGGTCCATAAAAAACATTTTTTCACAGTATCTATTGTATATAACAACTTCCCAGTATTGAGGCAGTTTTCATAAGTATCAAATATATCAATATAATACATTGTACCGATATTTGTGCATCTAGCACTTATTAAAACTGAGTCAACTACCATAATACCGGTAATGCGTTTTATCAAAATTAATTAATCATCATTGGCTTCAATCAATAACATTTTTCTTAAACGAATTAGTGACATTTCCCTATTAATTTTGTTTTATAGTACTTAGAGTATATAGCTTATTTTCTTAATTCTATTAGTGCTTATTACTTAAATTAATTAATCATTATTGGTGCCATAATAGTTCGGTGATTTCTCCTACACGTATTAGTACCTTTTTTCCATTAATATTACTTGCAACAAACCTTATTACTTTTTTTAAATTTAAATTAGTGAGCCGTGATGGCTAAGAGGAAAGAGCGTTCGCCTTTCAATGGTTTGAACCGGGTTCGATTCCCAGCGTTGGCTGGTCGATAAGAATTCCGCATCCATCTTGCAGCGACCACAGTGCTGGCGTAAAAATATCCTCAGTCGTAGACGGATCATAGGTTAGAGTCCTTGCCATCAAGTTAATTGGGGAAGGTTTTCGTGATTTTCCTCTCCATGTAACGTAAATGCGAGATAGTACAATCAAAAAGTCCCCACGAAGGCAAATTTCTCTCAATATTTAATCCAAGGGTCCTCTTGTCTTCTGGATTGGGTTCAATATTAGTAGTCGTAAACCCAAAAAATTAGGTCGGCTGTTCAACGACGGTTATAAAATAAAATTTCAATTATTCGTCATGACCAAAATTAACTAGCTCGTTAACGTTTCTCTTAAATGAATAATCATCAATTATCTGGTAAGGTTCGGTACCACGTACTTATTGAATAAAACTTCAATGAGTTTTCAGACTCGGTCTTGAGTGTTAATACAAAAACCTGTAGACGCATTTAAATTTGACATTAGAGTATTAAAACACGAATCCAGCCAAACGGAAATGCATGACGTTTGCAATCGTAGAACTTCTTAAAATATCAGAAAGAAAATAAACTCTTCGTGATAAATACCTTCTGTATAATTAACTTTCTCGATGTCATTATGGTTCACTTTCCACTTTAAATTTCTACTTCGTGAAAGAAAGAAAAGAAACGATTAAAGACTTTTACTTGCCTTAATTCTTTAAGATTTAAAAATAAACTTTTTTTTAAACGCAAGTAATTGGAGAAATTAAAACGGTCTCCATTACCTATCTATTCTAAGAGATTCCATTTTTTATTTAAGCCGAAATAACGTTTAATATCCTTTGAGTCTTAGTTTGCAATCTTAGAGATATTTTTTTTCTCCCCCAATCAGCAATTAACTTTTTTTTCCTTTAAAAAAAAATAATTAATTCAGTTTTACGTATCCTTCCAGCTTAAGAGATTAATTAAAACACGGAAGGATTTATCATCGAAAATAACTGCTACTTTTTTTTTCCTTTACCATTATTTTAAACGAAATTCTGAAGAGCTTAGAGGTAAAAAAAAAACATGTTGAGTAGCATTTTGAAGGATTCGACTTTACAGTTTTAAGAACATGTGAAATAGTCAAATCGAAATACATAAAACTGATTTATTCTCTCTCATAAGATCTCGAAAATTCGAAGATCGATTAAATCTGACTTTTCATTTCACGAAAAGAAATTAAGATAGTGTTATAGATTAGTCGAAGAAATTGTTGTATAAACAAAAATTTACAGAATTATTGTTAAAATTAAAATTTAAAATAAAAAAAAACTTTGAATTGTAAGTTTTTTAGTCGAGACAACTATTTTTTATTTAAACTACATAAAGTACTTATACCTACAGACTGAATTGCATAGTTTCTATATTTTATAAAATGCCTAAGACAGGAATGTTTCCACCACAAATTTCCAATTTAAAGCAAGTTTTCATAAGACTAGGGAGCCCTGTCCACTGACGCTCACTAACCCCGATGATTGCTTCACAATAATTTCTGTTTCATCGCACAAAACTGTTGAAATTAATTAAACTAAAAATACATGTACTAAAATGAACAATTGTGCCTTCCACTCAATTTACACGTCCAAATTTTTCCCATATTAAGATTTATAAATGAACATAAATCATTTTTTTCTAAGTAATCATTTTTTGAAATAACATTTAAAATTAAAAAAAATATTGTTATAACAGATTTAATGAGTTCCCAACTGTAATTTAATATTTTTGCTTACCAAACGGACGGACGCATTTTAAATACAATTTTTGAATTCATCACTTTGTGCATGAAGCTGAAAGTTCATTTAACGAATCTCTTTAACCGTAATTTATAATGGTATATTAATGTAATTTTCACCAAAAAGTCATAATTTAAGACGATTACTTGATTTAAATAACTTTATCTTAAAATGCTACGTAGGTTTACAATATTTTAATAACAATAATGACAAAAACAATCCCTCTTCAACTCTTAATTTAGAAATCAAACAAAATCAAAATTATAATAATAACAGTACAGGTAATTTTTACCTTTAAATTAGGAAAACAAAAATATTTATAGCAAAACAATAACTTTATGACTTATGTCACTTTTATGCTGATGACAACCAAACCAATATGAAAAATAATGTGGGAAAACTGGATCCTACCATGTGATTTTCCAGCCAATAAAAGTGTATTAACAACAATGGAAAACTGAAACACCATTATTAGATTTTTATATATAGTAAGAAAATCAAGTGCAATTGAAATCATGAATAATAGTGAATGTTTATTTTGATAGTTAATTGTAAAAAAGGGACCCGAATATATATCAACGATGAAGACGCATTCATTTGAAGTGCATTAGAGAATTTCTAAAAATAGCGAACAACCCTTTCTTTTCGTAAAGAAAAAATAACTTAGTCGTGATCTCTCACTGATTGTGTTATAAAAAAAAGGTTCAATTTTAAGAAAGAAACGACGGTCAATTTGCGCTTTTCTGTATAGACTGCAGATACAAATAAAAGGGTCTTCTACTATAATCTGTTTTAGTCAAATATTGCTCACTCAAACAGCAAAAAAAAAAAAAAGATTTCCTGAAAAAACATTTTTGTCTCAGTTTGTAACTTCCGATCAGTATGAGCTGAAAAGCTTTATACTGACGGAGAGGCCGCATGGCACTCAATGATTCATCATTCCAGTGCAGTTGGAATGATGAATCAGTCCATCCACCTTGCCATTGATTGGAGCATTTAGATCCACGTGATTTGTTGAACTGTGGGTATAGGAAAACTTGTGTAGTGCTACCATCTGTCGATGAGTGATTGAGGTTTACTCACCGATGGTCACCAATGTGGAGAAGAGAGTGTGTGAGAATCTATGACTGCCGGCTGGGATCGAATCAAGAGCCTTTGGGTTCATAAACGATGGTGAATTATGAAACTTCATGTAGTTTCCACCACAATGTGATATTGCCAAACTCCTTAATTTTATAGCCCAGAAACCCTGGTTGATAGGGCACTGGGCCTAGGTCCAAGTGGTCATGGGCCCATGTTCAAGTAGACCTCCGATCAAAGGCTTCCCGTGTAGTAAATGGTGACTGATGCACGTTGAATCTCTCAAGTCACTAATTCCTTCATGTTCCCATAACAAATCATACATCTTGGAGTATTGATCCAGGAGCTTCCTTATCTTCTGGATCAGTTCAAAACTACAAGGCTACGGAGTTGAACAGTAGAAGTCGTAAACCTAAAATTGGGTCGGCTGTTCAACGACGGTTAATAAAATGAAATAAAAACTCCTTAGTTGAGCCATGATGGCTCAGAGAATAGAACGCTGGGATTAACCCGGGTTTAATCCCAACGATAACTGGTCGGGTTGAATTCCGCACCCGGCTCGCACCGACCACAGTGCTGACGTAAAATATCCTCAGTGGTAAACGGATCATGAGTTTTCATGGTTTTCTTCGCATGCGGGTTATTTGCATCAAAAAGTCCTCTGCGGTAGCAAATTTCTCCCAATACTTGATCCAGGATTTCCCTTGTCTTCTGGATTGGGTTCAAAATTTCAAGGCTATGGAGTTGAACATTAGCAGTCGTAAGCCAAGAATTGGGTCGATTTTTCAACGATGGTTATAAAATAAAATAAAATTTCACGGCAGCAGGCAAGTAATGCTTTTCTGCCAGATTTTTTCTCTCAGTGTTTAAAAGGAGAAAAAAAACTACAAAGCTTTTTCGTCTTTTATTTTCTTTATTTATTTATTTTGCTTCTAAAAGCTGTTTGACACTTTATATCAAAATAAAATTTTACGAAAAAAGTATTGTACAATGAGTTGTAAACTTACATAGGTGCATTGGTAAAGAACGCATTTTTTAATGTATTGTTTATTATTTATTATTTTTTAACGCATTGTTTAATGTATCTACGGAGTGGAGTTGAACGTTAGTAGCCGTAAAATAGTTAGTAGCCGGCTGCTCAACAACGGTTATAAAATTAAATATAATAAAAATTCCTTCATTTTTTAGAGCAGAGGTAATTCAGACATGGCATAGAGAGCTCGGTTCCTACTGAGGTGATCCAGGTTTAAATCTCAGCCATGACTGATTGATACGAATTCTGCACCCGACTCGCACCGACCACAGTGGTGGGCGAATCATGGGTAAGAGTTCTCTTGCCGTTAGGCTTACCATGGGATGTTCTCGTGGTCTTCCTCTCCATGTAACGCAAATGCGAGTTAGTTCCATGAAGGCGAATTTCTCCCAATACTTGATCTACCAGTTTCCTTGCCTTCTGGGTTGGATTCACAATTACAAGAAACAATATTTTCATTGTCAAAATTGTATTCTGTAGACAAAAGATCGAAATTATTGGTCTTGTCAACTTTTGTTTGACCTTTATGATTTTAGTGGGGAAAAAACACATATTATGCAATACCTCATTTGTCAAGAAAGCAATAGTTAACTCTCTTCTTCTCCTTCCCAGTCACGATTCCCAGATATCCATCGTCACTTTTCTTATTTTGAAATGCATAATGAAGAGAATGATACCGCTTGTAATACTTAATCCTTAAGTTTCCCACTGCCTGCAATACTTTAAAAAAAATTTATTTCAGAAGTATATATGTTACTGTGAATGACTTTCACATAGTCACTTTGGGTGAATGCCCGAAATATTTGTTATATCCGATTTTATATGAATTTATTCGTTGATATTATTATATTTATTCGATATTTTAATATCTGCTGAGGATAGATTAGGAGAAACATCAGTGTTCGGAGTACCGGCAAATGTATACCGGGCAGTGGCGCTGAACCTTAAAAAACTTTAATGTAGGGCATACCGGGCAAATGTATGCCGGGAAGTGGCACTTAACTAAACCTTGTGTATATTTCGGACATTCACCAGTAGAAGTACAACCACCCATTTCGGTCACTCACAGTAACATACATAAAAAAAATATATATTTAATGAGTTTTTTTAATTTTTCGTTCTTTATCTCTTTCTCATCCCGTGCCTGTATGAAAAGGTTCTATACCAATTTAGTGAAATAAAAATGCTTTTTTCGAGGGATAAAAGACGCGAATAAATTTCCAAATCCAATAATGTGGTTTCCATAAAACGCATGGAATAATGCGAAGGCTATAAAAATAAAGTAGTGGAAATATATTTCCACCATCAAACAAACTGACTTCAGCCCTACAAATGCCATTATTTTCTCTTTCTTCTTCCAGAATCATGTAATTCATAAAGAATAAATGGAAAACAAAGTATTGCAGCAAAACAAAACAAAACCCGGCCATTAGAGAAATGCTCTTACTAAAAGTACCCATTCATCTCAAGGTGACTAACTGATAAAAGTTGCAAGATTCAGAAGAAAAAGAGATATACTCTATCTCTTCTCTTTCTTTTTCTTTTTCTTTATCGTTGAAGTATTATCCGAAAAGGTCAGTCATTTGAATAATTTCATCCATATATTACAATCCGAATAATATATGATCGATGTACAGTCCGTGGCTAAATTATTAGACGCACTATAAGATTCTATGTAATATCTTAATTATTAGTATATACTATACAGCTTTATTGTTTTTATGCGGCTGAAACCGGTTTGCACTTGTTTGCGCTTGTGTATCAATTGATTAACATTGTAATGCAATACGTTAAAAATGAACGCAAATGGAAATATCTAAAAAATCTCATGAATAAAAACTCAATACACGTTTGTTTTAATATACAAGTATTGTATATAAGCTCGTGCAAAACATGTCATTCTTTAAAAAAAACTATAATGCGTCTAATAATGTGATCTAACTATTATAATATACTAATACGTATAATGCCTGATATAATAAATATTCTATATTTATATAATATATCATCTAATTTACTCAATCGTCTAATTTACATTATATATCCTCAGATTTAATCAATTAATACACGAACGTAAACAAGTGCAAGCCGGTTGCAGTCGCGTAAAAACAACGAAGCTGTAGAGTATGACCTGAAAATTAAGATTTTACATAGAATCTTATAGTGCGTCCAATAGTTTTACCAGGGACTGTATAATCGGTTTTAAAGCAATATAATATAATTGATATATTCTTGTGCTTTGAAAAGTTGGAGAAATGTAAACTCTTCTTTAATTCCCGACAAACTAAGACGTGATGCAGTTGCGGCCTTCCGCTTATATACAGGCCGCGATTGTTTTTCTGCTCACTTATACCGCATAGTCCTTTCCACCACGCCTTTTTGTCCACTTTGTAAATCTGGAGAGCAATTGGGCAGGGACCATCTGCTTCTATGGGGGGCCCTTCATGGACACACTGAATCCTCAAGATATTGGGAGAACTTTTAAGGCAATGACTTCGGTCTTCTTTCTTTATTATCCTACGTACATTTGTATTCGTTATTTATTTTATCTTTCTGTTTGTACCTTTTGCCTTGCCATTGGAAATTTTTTAAAAAAAATTTAAAAATATGTATATATATATATATTCTTGCATAATCGATTTTAAAACGATTACATTTCATGAACTTCAGTGATTCCATTTAACTTTAAAACATTTGGGTCCTGAAGACCCAGAGTTCCAAGTTCTTTTCTTATAAAAAAAACATTAAAATAATACCAATCCCTCCTTTAAAGATATAGTACATAAAAGTGAATGTTTCATAATCAAAAATGCGATTAATAACTGATTAAATAATAATTCCACATCGAATTGATATCAGAATTTTTACATCAATTCCTCATAAGATCAAAATCTTTTTTATCTTTTTTAGGATGATCTTTTGATCCTAAGAGACCGTTCTTAAAAAAATCTTAAGAGGAAACCTAATAAAAGGATTGGCTTTGGTTTTGAACAAAAGGCGAGAATAATTCGTTTTATTATTATCATAAATATTTTGGCATGCTATAAAAATATACAAAATTGTTAAAATTTGATATCTCAGAAACTATACTCCGTTGCAAGTTTAAAAAAAAAAAAAAATACCAGTGCGGTATAGGATTCAAGTAATCATCCACGACACGACTGCATATAATTCCATTTTGTTTCGTTACTAAATTATACAAATATGCTTTCAAAACAATAATAAAGCTTCAAAAAGTTAAATACGTCAAACAGAAATTTAATTCATGCTATCTTTTACGATATATATCATAGAATTATTAAAAAGGGATAATAGTTTCGTAATCTTACTAGAATCCTGCACTTGGAAACACATTTCGATAAATAAGGAGAACGTTCGTTCTTGAAAAAGAAACAATTATATGACGTTGCAAGAGCATTGGATTTAATTGGACCACTGAAAATTGACACGTGTTATGCTGACATGCATAACAAATCCAATACAAGATAAAGAATTTTTACTTTTGTTCGCTGTAGACGAAAATCGTCTGCAAGAAACAATACTTATTATTCTTTCATCAGTTTCTTTAAATGCGAACTGAAAGACGTGTATTTGTTACGATTTTTAGATAACATTTTTATAAGTTCTTATTTCTTTATAATTGACCATCTTTTTTAATAAGAAAGCAAGCAAAAAGGTGGCTGTAAAAACCCAAGCGTTTAATTCAAGCGTTGGCAATGTTGATACATGCTCGTGCTGGGAGCTTGGCATCCATTTGGCGAGCTCTTAGATGCTAACAGGCTCTCTTCACAAGGACAATGGGGTTTTTCTTAACTTGCAAATTTGAAATTTTTAAGAATGTCAATTTGAAATTTTTAAGAATGTCAAAAGTTTTTATAACTTCAGTCATAAAAGCACGCTATTATCATCAGTAATCAACATCAATGAAACTACTTAATTATTTGAAAACTTGTTCGAAATTTAAGAGATACACTTAACTCATTTTTAGATATTAGAGTACGTGGCTTCAAAACAATCACAATACCCCTGCTATTAGTTTTTGCAAGACAGAATTCTGTGGCGCAATTGAAAAGATAATGAGTGCTTTTAGACAGAATTCGAGATTAGTTGCTTGGCAATTATTTTCCTTACTAAAGCTATGAACACCATAATAGAATTTCAAAAAAACTGATATAACACAATCTATTTTTGAGAAAAAACAGGTAGCTTATCATACAAAAATGCCGCATATATAAAAATCTCAATTTTGAATTTTTTTGTCGCTTGCGACAGCATCAATGGCGTTTAAATCTGAATATTCTTTAATTCATTCAATAATAATTTGTTCAATTTACTTTTTCCTTATTTCACCTCGTTTAAAATCCTTATAAAAGTTTTCTATTTTTACTCTTAACGCTTTGCCTTAAAAGTGTAAGACTTTAAAATGCATTTGTGAAAAACAACATCATATAATAATCAAATCAACAGCTACAAAATTAACTAAGTTTTTTTTCCAGTTTTTATTCTTTTAATGCAAGTTATCAAAAAGGAAATTTCAGAAACACCTTAATGAGCTGATAATAATACAAAAGACGAAAATCATCAAAAAAGTTCTTTTTATTTGAAAAAATAAGCAACATTAACTGATTTTACGGGAGAATCTCTTAAGAGGAGAAGTAATCAAACAAACTGCTTTCAAAAAATTAAATATAAAATTAATTTTTCAAAAAAAAAAAAAAATGATGAAAAGCTAGGTAGGACAATTTGTTTAAATAATAAATTTGTCCAAATTTTTTTAAAACAAAATTTACTCATAAGCGTAATTAATTCTAAGCGCAAGCGAATCTTGTAATAACAAAATTATTATTATTAATATTATTTCTTTTACATTTAATTAATTAACTCCAAATGAATATTAGAGTGAAAGCATAGCTTTTTCTTTTTCAGGATTTTCCAGAAAAAGATGCTTTATTTATTTTTCTATTTCTTTATTTGTTTTTTATTTTTCAATTAACTAATTTGTGTTAAACAAGTATTTTGACAAGAGAATTTATAAATACTTTTTTGAAGTCTTGCATAGTTTTAGATTTTTTAACATTTTTTAGCCCTTTTCAATGCATCTTTATAATTGACGGATTTTTCCGACTCTTTTAAATAAAACAAGTATTCATAAATTCTTTAAATATTTTATAACTGAATTCACGACAATTAGTATTGATATTAAAAGCACCATTAAAAAATTTCGACTGTGGTATTTATGAGTTAATAATGGTCGGTTAACTTCTAGACTTCAATTTGTAAGCATTTTTCATTCTAATTTTAATTAAGATCATTAAAGAAATTATAAAAATAATTATTACACAAATTTAACCAATTTATATAAAGAAAATGTTTAGCCAAAATTTGTTTACTATTATGATAATAGCAGCATTTTTCACGATAAAAAAAAATTGTATAAGGTTTCATTCATGAATTTTTTTTACTAAAAAATTCTTTTTTATATGGATACAGATTGTTAGTGTTCTAAAGAACATAAAATTCGGAGATACATTACATCATCGTTTTTGCAGAGAAAGCCGATTTTTTTTTTCCTAATTTTTTTATTTTTTATTTTTTTTTTTTTTTTTTAGCTTTTTTCTACATTAAACACGTGAAAAATTAAAAATAATTCCAAAATATTAACATAAAAATATAAAAACAATCTTTTCAAGCATTGCTCTTAAAAAAGCATTTTATTTTTTGACGAAAGATATTTCACCCACAAATTTTTGTTTTATCTTTTCAACCAAAATTGACGAATCAAAAGAACTATTAAATTTGGAATTAGAAACTATTTGTGTTTTAATGGTTCAGAGTAAGCCAAGATAATTTTTTTATTCTCTTCGACGGTTTTGAAAATTTTAATATCTTCTAGCGATAATAATTATAATTTCTTTCGAAACATTGAAATACCAATTTTATCACTTTAATTTCAACTACTTATCGTTTTTAATTCTGGTAGGTAGGTATGGTAATTTACTTACGTCGCACTAGACCTGCACAATGGGCTACTCGCGACGGTCTGGGAAACATTCCTGAGGATGATCCGAAGACATGTTATCACAATTTTGATAACATCTCTAAATTGCGCTAAATGATATATTTATATTTGGATATAGCATGTTATTGTCTTATTTATCTCTTGTGTATAATCTTGATTAATTTTAGTTTTAATTTTATTCTAAATTTTGCGATACCAATTCATTCAAACCTCACAGTTTGGTTATATGACCATTTTGAATCTTTTGGGTTATTGTTATCCCCGACAGCGGTGTACTACCACTTTTTCTTAATGATCACAACCCCCTTTTTTAAATACTTATGATCCTATTTCCGCCCTTATTTTGTTTACTATGGCATTCAATAACTACCTGTTCTTTCACTCAATGACTATATCCAAACAGCAAGTAAAAATACATATTCCAATCCATTGTCTCATAACATAACTAATTATTTACCTAATTAGCACCATAATATACACTGCTGGTCACCCAAATTGCAACACCAAGAAAGACAAAAGATATCACAACAAAATTAATTTCATGTCGACCAAGTATCAAATGATTGAATTTATAGAATTCTGTGAAGTGTGGTTCCTGCCAAAATCAGTAGCCAGAGTAGCCGCCATTGTTGGAGATCACCGCTGCCACACGCCTCGGCATTGATTCAAAGAGACTTTGGATGTGTTCTTGGGGTACAGCAAACCAAACAGCTTCCACACGTTGCCAAAGTTGATCTGGTGTGGCCAGCTGGCCAGGGAAGCAATTCAATCTGGCGATTGACGAAGAACCCTTGGACAATGCTTGCCACGTGTGGTCGCGCATTATCCTGTTGAAATATGGCTGTGGGCAAGCTCTGAAGGTAAAGAATGACAACTGACTTCAGCACCTCGGAGATGTAGCGCTGGCTGGTTAAAGTACCAGCAATGCGTACTAGAAGAGTGTGAGAGTGATATCCAATACCGCCCCATACCATAATACCCGGTGCAGGACCAATGCGGCGGTGCATAACGCAGCTGTTCAGCATCCTCTCTCCACGGTGTCTCCAGACTCGAATGCGACCATCGTGGTGCTGCAGACAGAAGCTTGACTCGTCAGTAAAGACAATTTCATTCCATTCTGTCGTCCACATCCTTCTTTCATCGCACCATTGACGGCGGAGACGTCTATGTTTCTGCGTCAAGGGTAGACGAAGCAATGGACGTCTTGCGGACAGACCACTCTGCTGTAAACGGCGTCGAATGCTACTCGCAGACACTGGATGATGCGTTACAGACTGAATGTACTGTGCGATGATTTGTGTTGTGACTGAGCGATCAGTCACTGCCATGCGCACAATTCGCCTGTCATCACGTGAAGTGACGACTAAGGTGAATGCAATCGAACACGTTGGTCGGTCGTACCCTCCTGCATCCAACGATCACATAACCGCATTACAGTTGTTTGGTTTCGTCCAACAAGACTACTGATTTCCCTGAAAGATAATCCACAATCTCGGTAGGCCACTATCCTTCCTCTGTCGAACTCGGATACTTGATCAAAAGATGATCGCTGTTTTCTACGAGGCATAATTGATTGTTTTTTGAAAAAACCACAATTGCCGAACTTCAAATCGTCGAAATCTCCAAGCCTTAAATAGCGCTTTGAAGTGGCGCCACAGGCGCGCGTAATGTGCGTCTGCGCTGAAATTCTAATCATCTGCATATCTCACCTCCGCTAATGCATGTTGTAAATTTCATGTTATTTGCTTGCTTCCTGCAGGGTGTTGCATTTACGGTGGCCAGCAGTGTATAATTATTTTTTTTAAATGTAACATTATTTATTTTGTTTTTAAAATGACATATCAATTATTTTCTTAAGTTGAAATTTATGAACATAAGCATGACAGCTCGACTCTATAAAAAAATCTTTCTCAGCAACCAGTATCGCAGTACAATATCAAAATTTAAACAAATTTAATTAAAGGAAAACAAAGTTTTTTTTTTCCCCTCAAAATTAACCCAGTTTTAATCAAATCTAGTAAAATGTATCATTCAACATGGTAAAAAAAAATTATTATAACAAATTAATATTGATCGTAAAAAACTTAAAAATCCATGTAAAATTAAACATTTTCACTTGATAAATCAGTCTTTAATTATAAATAATATTACATCAGATTTTTATTAGTTTAAAATAAAGGTAAAATATTATAATTGGCATATTAATTAACATGTAAAAAAATTTTATTGTATAGTTGCCACTGTTTTTGGTGTTGACGTAAGCTAAATATATTTAGAACTATAGTTTTCGAGCTAAAAAAAAAAAAAACTGTATAAAATTGACAAAAGTACATTACAAAAATTTACTAGTTTTTAAAACGAAATATTTTTGCAATAAAGTTATAAATTAATTCTAATGCGCTTGTAAATATATGTTGTCAGTAAAGAAAAAAAATGAATGAATAAATAAATAAATGAAACAATAACAGTGAAAAAGTAAATAAAATATGTGATTACGTGCAGTGAAAAAAATTTTAGTTTACCTTAGTTCCAAAAATGGTGGCAATTTATATGAAACTTTTAAATAAGTATACACCAAAATACACTGAGATTTTGTAGGAGCAGCTTAAAAATAATAATAATGACAATCTCCAAAAGTAGAAAAATTGGGTGAAAAACATATTAAAAAAATCGAATACCCGATATTTTATTATTTAGTCATTTGTATCATTTATTACATAGTTTTTTTTTTTATCATACTTTAGTGTTCATGCTTTAGTATTTCTTAACCAACGCATATTATAAAAGAAACCTTATCGTGTCAATACTAATACCTTTGCACTACTCAAGTTTCAACTTTAGTTTAAAATGTATTTTGCCACAATTTTGGTGACAAAAGTAAAAAGAAGCCTTTAAGTTTTTGGCTTGGCACATTTTCACAATGATCTTTCGAATAGTAAGAATCATTTTGTATTTCATCAGAATTTTTAACTGATTTAACTTCTTCTAAAGCTTAAACTGTTAGAGTATAACAATAAATAAAATAAAATGTATAATTTTTTTAAATCGAAATAACTTTTAAAAAGACATGTATAATTTTTTTAACCACATATAATGAAACTAAATTAAACAAAAAATTTTTATTGCCGAAAGACGATCACAGGTTACCTATTGGCAAAATGATTGTTGTCTAATTTTTTTGTGATATTCACCTTAATATTGTGTTGAATTAGAGTATTGAAAACGATCCAGTTTGAACTATAGGTTAGAATTTCTGATTCTTAATTAAAACAAAAAATATCGTTCAAATGATGAAATTCTTTTTTATTCACAACTCAAAAAGTATTTATGGGTCCCATATCTCTAAAATAAACTCCCCAGCTTAATGCATAACAAAATTAAAAGTAAAAAAAAAAAAAAAAAAAAAATCTAAAAAAATTATCAAACAGCAGCGTTTGCCATAGCAACGCATGCAATGGCGACGCATGCGCGCTGTTTACTATTACTCTTGAACACAGTTGAAAAGTGTGATGACGTCCAAATAAGATGCGCACACCATCAAACCCAAAACAACAACCATATTGCCAATGGGTAAAAAAAAAACATTTTTAAAAATAATAATTACATTTAAATAAAAAGTATAAGACTTTGTTACCATGCATTAAAGTCGCCAGAGTTTTCTAACGAATTTTTAATAAGAATCTTATTAAAATGACAGTGAAAGCTACATTTTTTCACTTTTTATCAAACAGTTTCCTAAACGCGAAATAATACCTAGTGCCTAATGCACAATGCGTTCATAAATTTGGAATTTCTTCAAAAGACGTCGGTAAGCAAGTAGAGTACAAAGCAAGGCGGTAATTTCCCGCTAAAATTGAAATAAATTCGTGCAATGACGAGTACGATAGATTGCCATTTTTCGCCAAAAAGTTCAGCAGAGCAGTCACTATCGCCATCGCGGGCGATTTCGGGCTTCCATCTTCATTCTGTAAGCGCTCGCTTACGTCATCGATGTAGGCGTTGACGTAATCGTCGAACTCTTCGTTGGTGATTACAACTTTAAGAGCGAGGAAGTCACTTATGGCATTAGTGATGGTGACGGCATTCACAAGCGGCGATACGTGAGGAAAGGCATACTCAAGCAGCAGCGAAAGAGAGCCTGCAAACAGTCGCGCATTGTGGAACCACGTCACTTTCAAGTCGTCGTAAATCCCTTGAAAGAAATCTTTGGCGTCAAACGATGTATTGTAAATGTCTTTCAAAGTCGGATTTGCAAAAGTTGATTTGAGCAAGCTGTAGGAAAGACGAGATCTACTTCTAACAGCAGTATCAGGCTGAGAACGCACACATGACGCGTAATCAGGAGTACCCGATGAAGCTGTTGCAATAGCCTGCGATCTGGCTACTGATAATGAGCCGCTGCTTCCACTGAATGGGTTGCCACTTTGCGAAACTTGAGTGCCAGGCGAGAAAGCGTTATTTTGTGCCCCGCACAGGGTGCCACAGAGCAGTAGGCCTAAGAGCAAAATCATGACGTGTTAGTTTGAAATGAAGTTTGAAAGATAAAAGCTTTTATATTCTGCAAAGGTGAATTTATTACTCGAAAATATTCAATAGATTGTTTAATCAGCTGCAATCGATAAACACGAAAGTTTCTTGGATTTTAATGAGTGAATAAATAAAAGAAGAATTTGGAAACGTCTCGAGTGAAAATTTTATGACAGCGTTAATTGGCCCTCACGCATTATAGGTTCACGTTTCAAAAACTAACAAAAATTTCGTCTTCTAAAGTAACAGTTTAATTTTAAACTGCTTCCTAACTCGCTAATAGATCATTTTTCTTTATTTTCTTAAACAGAAAAGAAGTTTACACCAAAAATTTTTTTTTAAAATTACTTCTAATAGATGGAAATATTTGTTTAAGCGTTAATATTTCGTTTTAAGGTTAAACAGATGTCCAATTAAGGAAACGTTCAAAATAACAAAATAAAAAAAAAATCTTAGTTGTACACTAATTAAACAAAGTACAGATTGTAGAAACTAATTTCTTCAATTTACAATAACATCAACACCCTGACTTTTTTGGCTAAGACAATCTAAGCAGAAAATATATTTTATTCAGACATAAAAGAATCTTTATATCTTTTTTCCGCGGGCAACAAAAAACTTAAAACTTAAAAATCAGGCGAGTGAGCGCTCATTAATTCCGTACACACGGAGTGCGCAAAATAAATAAGTAATATAAAAAAATATTTTTAAAGTCAATGCCTACTTAGATTAACAATGAAAAATTTATTTTACTTACTTTTTATTAAGTAATTACAATTTTTCTCCTAATGAAACAAAAATTAATTAGTTAAAGTTAATTAAGCATTTAATATCTGAAAAAAACTGCATTAACATCAAGTGTCATCCACTACAAGTTTAAAAGAAATGTATTTGAACTTGAATGGATGAATAAAAAGTAATCTTAACGATTGAAAATTTGAACGAGATATATAAATATATGGAGAGTTTGAAGTAATAGTAGGAATTGAAACACAAAAAAGTGAGTGGTATCAGACAACTATAAAAGTATTAATTTGGTGACGTGGACCGCACCTGCTACCAAGTAATTTTCTTTTTGAATTTATCTGAAACAGCTAATATGAAAGAATAAAATATTTAAATTTGCGCAATAAACTATTTTTGTGTTCAAATAGAGCTATAAGTTAGAAATTATCACTGATGTTATTTTTAAAACATGTTTTGAAAATTTTTTAAATATGTTTTTAAAATATGTTAATGTTACGAGTATTTGGCCCTTTTGTCAAAAATTCAGTGGGTCGAATGATCGGCCAAATATTTTTTAGAAAATTATTTTTCTAAGTTTTTTTTTTTTTTTTTTTTGAAGTATAGATATGATAAAGAATAATTTAAAATCGTATTTTTAACTATATTTTAGAATTGTTATTATAAGAAATAGTTTTTACACAAATTTCTTAAATTTTAAAATTCATGTTTCTGCACATGGCTTGCAAATTTATCATCTAGAAGACAAATGGAAAAACGAAATTTGAAGAATTTAAACTAGATTATCTTATAATGAAACACAAGTTTTTGCACTTCTGCTTTTTTTTTTTTTTTTTTTTTAAATATATTCAAACAAGTCAATTTCGTCATTTTTTCGATACTTTTAATTCTAAGAATTGGGAAGGATTTTTTTTTTAAATTTTTGCTTTTTTTTATTATAACACATCATTTTAACGGAACGTCTCATACTATTAATTTATAGTCACTTTTTACCTGTACTGTAATATAAATAACCAGTAAGATAGAAAACTGTGCTTTTTCAGTGTTGAAGTTTTGTTTTATGAATTAAGAACAACTAACTTATTTTCCCTTTTAATGAACTTTTCGTTTTATAGACATTTTTATTATGACACTGCATTTTTTTTAATGAACGTTACTATAATAAACTTTATTTTATAGCAATTTTTTTTTTCTTCTAAAAATATGGCAATGTGAATAATTTAAATTGAGATTTTCAGCATAAAATTTTCATTTGAAAAATTAAGAACGTTTTTTGTTTTTGTTTCTATCTAGCCTTTTTTTTTTCCTTCTTCTTTTTTCCAGAAAAAAGAAAAGAAAACTTATTTTACAGACGTTTTTATTCTAACGCGAGAATTTTGAAGAGCATTTCTGTTAGATTTAATCCTTTTTTCTTGACTTTTTCTGGTAATTGGAAAACTGAGATGTTCAGCTTTAAAATTTTTTTTCGAAAATTAAGATTGATTTTTATTTTCTCTTTTTCGCTTTTGTATATAATCTTTAGTTTTTATGATAGCGCGCCATTTTCAAAAGCGCTTCTGATAGACCCTATTTTTTAGCGTTGATTTATGAATACATTTTTCCAGAAAATATTATCCTTAGCATTGAAATTTTGGTTTCACTGTTGCTATGCTGCTAAAAAATTTTGCTATTTGGCCCCGAACGTATTGGCCGTATTCGGTCTATTTTTTTTCGCCGAATATTCGGTTTTCGACCCAATCACAATTTATTACCACATTCGACTAAATCATATTCGTTGCCGAAAAAACAAAGGAAAAATAACTAGGATTTACGATAAAACTGTACCGAAATACCGTATCAAAAAGTGATTATTTAAATGCGCGATTAGAAATTCACATGTCGTAATAACATCGTAGTTAAATAACGGGATCGTCAAAATCTCGACTAGATCTAATCTAGAGCAATAATTGAAAAAAAAATTACTTACATTTATGCTGAACTCGGTTTTTTATAGTACGTGGGAATGCATAGCAATAACAGCCGAAAAAAATAGCTGATTTTGTTGCACCACCATTTTTTTTTCTTTTTATTTTATTGTATTTAGAAGCTCTCAATAGGCCGCACCTCAGTAGTCGGCGGGCCGCAGGTTGTGCACCCCTAGCATACATACTATATAAAAATATTTAAACATCCAAAGAGCAAGTAAAGCAATCTGAAAGGATCTGTGAAATCACTTCCGGGAATTGACGAGTATAACGTCCTAGATAATTATTATTTTTATAAAATAACATTTATCTTAAAACATAACGTTTTTTGCATTAAGCTAAAAAAAAATTTTACGTTACTATTATTTTTCCCTTGTTAGTTAGGCAAGAAGATAAAAATTAAGACAATTGCAAGCAATACCAAACCCAATTAATTGCTTACAATAGCTAATTCAAATATCAATTCTTTTACAAAAATGACTCCTTGGCATAAATTTGTTCCAATTCCTAACATGAGGTGATGGTCAGACTTGATGGTACCATCAGGAATTAAGATGGTTTTTGATGGAATATAAGATGGAAACCAACAAAATATGGTTCCTGAGGAATTTTTTCGTTGGACCATCAAAATGGTATACTGACTTGATGGTACCATCTTAAAAGTAAGATGATTTTTGATGGCAGCTCATGATGGTAAACATGTTATTCATGTTAGTTTATCAAATAAAAACCATCAAAAATTCTGTCTCGGGCTCATAAATTCATTTTTAGGAGCCATATTAGGTTCAAAAAATGCACGGAAAGTTTATACCTGCAATAATTGTGGTCAAGATCTGAATTAGATTATTTAGTTGTTAAAAGAAAATATTTTTTTTTCAAAATCTGTTATTCGTATGACATTAAAAAATTGGGAAAAAATTGAGGTAAAATTGACACTAATGTTGCGAAATAATTTATAACTCGTAACAAGTATTTTTATATTCTTCTTATTATTAACGTATAATTACTGGCTTGACGGTGATTTCAATATAAATATGAATGCTATAGAGGGAAAATTATTTTGTGACGTCTTGAAACACGTACATAGGCAGGATTTGAAAACCAATCAGACGACAAACATCAATTGAGACAGTTTTTGTAACTCATGATTTGAAATGTTGTGGCGTTTAACGGAGTCAATCCAGAAAGAAAAAGCATTTGACTAATGGGTAACCAGTGATCGTAATAAGGCGATCACAACTTTTTTTAAAAAAATTATTATTATTATTACTTTTTCTTTTTTTCTTTCTTTTTTTTTGCGCACTAACCTCAGATAAATCAGATAGCCCCTAGATACCAAAAAAAAAAAGAAGGTACATAAGTCATGTCAAAAGTTTTCTGCATATATATGCTTGCAACTTTTGAACAATTGGTTCGATTGACTGGCGTCTTATTTCGTGCAAGATATAATTATTAAAAGTTATTCATAATGTTTAATCACTTCAAGTAACGGTAGAAATTTTTTTTAAGTGTGACGTATTCAAATACTAACGCTATTATTTAGCACAATTATTTGGCTATAATTAAAAACTTGCATTGCCTACATAAAATCAAACCTGTGAAAAAAAGCAATGAAGTTTGTTTTAAAAATAAAAATGTACAAGCAACCACTTCAAAATCACATCAGTGGCGATAGGTTTTACCGGCATGATTTTTTTCTGGGGCTGTTGGTCCTTCATTAAAGATAAATGAGTGCGTCCACAACTTACCCCCTTAAAAAAGTAAATAATTACGGAAAAACAAGTTATAAAAAAAAATATTTAGTATTTTTTGAAAATATTCTTTCAAGATGTCATTCAGTTTAAAAAAACATAGATAAATTAACCTCATTAAGGAAATTTTTTATTTAAACTACAGTCCCTGGACAAATTATTCGACGCACTAGAAGACTCGATGTAAAATTTTAGTTATAAGTATATACTATACAGCATTATTCTTTTAACGCGGTTAAAACCGGTTTACAATTATTTATATTTGTGTATTAATTGGTTAACACTGTAATGCAATACGTTAAAAATAAATGCAAATAGGAAGTGTGTTAAAAAATCTCCTGAACAAAAACCAATTACATGTATGTTTAAATATAAAAGTATTGCCTATAAACGCGAGCAAAACATGTCATTATTAAAACACTACAGTGCGTCTAATAATTTGATATACTTAAATACACTAATATAATACCTGATATAATAAATATTCTATATTTATATAATATATCACCTAATTTCACACATTGATACACTAACGTAAACAAGTGGCAAACTGGTTTCAGCCGCGTAAAAACAATAAAGCTGTATAGTATCACCTAATAATTAAGATTTTACATAGAATCTTAAAGTGCGTCTAATAATTCGGCCAAGGACTGCATATTTAGAAGACGCTGTACCACCGAAGACAATTTTCGTCGCTAAATTCTCCTTCATTATTAATTTAAAAGAAAGAAAAGGTAAGTTCGATCAAACCTAGAGTAAGTCTTGAAGTTGCTGAAAGAAAAAAATACTTAAAACTATTAAAATGCAAACAAATTATTAAAAGAGAACTTTACCGTTGCGTCATCCTAAGTTATCTATTAAAAATTTATTTTCATTTGTACGTTTTAAAATGTTCTTTTCACTATTTGAAATTTCATGGCTTACTCTAGGTTTGACTGAACTCACTCTCTCTCTCTCTACACTTTATATTTTAAATGAGTAATGAAGGAAAAAAGAAAATTATCTTCCGCTGTATGGTGGCGCCCTCTCAAGCTTTTTCGTTGTTCCTTCTTATTTTATTGAGTTATTATTTTTGCAATGTTTCCTCGCTAAATGTTCCTTTTTTTGAATTTCTCTTTCCCTACAATATTTTATTCTTCCTCCTTGAATATTCAGCTAATACTTTGTAAATTTACAAATTTTCCGATGCCTTACAATCTTTTATTACTTAACAATCTTTTCAAATCTTTTTTTAACCTCTGTATGGTTTGACTAATGGAACATTTCTTGCATTACATTTGTGAAATTCGTTTATTTGCAATTGTAACGCATTTCAGGTCGTGTGGTTTTAAACTGTCATAAAATGGAAACTTGTTCCTAATATGGAAGAAGTACAATTGATGTAGTAAAAATACAACTAGTTGCATAAAAGCTTTGAGAGAGAAAAAAAAAAAAAAAACAATTTTCTTTAGAAATATGCGTGAAAAGATCTATGTGTTGATTAAAGAGTTCCAATGTCACAATTATGATTCTCTGATCTCCTGGATATGCTGTGATATGCACTGTGTTTTGATTTTCCAGATATACCAGCAGAAAAAAGCACCATTAATATATTTATATGAGTATGCTGATATCAATATTCTATGTTTAAACCAGTTCACTATGCTTATATCAATGTTGTTTTCCTTCACATAGATCAGTCTACTTAACTAGTCTATGTGGTATGAGTATTTCATCGCCCCCGTACAAACCAGTCCATTCTACTGATATCAATATGTTCCATTTCCCCATACAAATCAGTCCATTCTATTGATGTCAATGTTCCATGACGAGTCCACTGTACTGATCTACTCAAATAATATCTTAAACGTAAAAATAAAGTATCGCAACAAAAAAATCTATGCTCTGGTGATGCTTTTGTTAACAGTTATATTATTTGAAACAAATTTAAAATTAATAATTTCAACACATTGTGAAAATAAAATGGTTTTTAAAATTAAGATTTGCATGTTGTAGGATGTTAGGTTACTATAGACGTTTTGTTTATTTACAAACTTTGCTATAACGATTCAATATTTATTATTATTTTTTATTCAAAATATTAGCTAAAATTTATGAAATATCTAAAATTATTTATATGAACAACGTAAATGAAGACTGCCAAAAATTTATGTCCCATTTGATGTATGCGGGTTAGAGATTAATTACATTAATAGGTAGTTAGAGGTACTTTATGTCGCACTAGAGCTGCACAATGGTATGACTGTTGTTGTTGTTGTAAGCCATTAAGACAAATGGAGCGATTGTTCACTTTCCAGTGGCGCCATCTACAGCCAAGAATTCGTCTTCCGCCACACCTTAACGTCACACCCGTTTACAGGGCGGATCCATACATTCATCCACAGATCGTAATTTTTACCAGAATCAGAGAACGATCAATCTCCAATTCAATACTCCTAGTGGTATAACAGGTTATGGGAAAATGGAGGAATTTGTGAATCGACAGATTTAACGTGCACCAAGTTATCATTAACTACATGGGGAATCTTCGGCCGGCCAGCCGTATCTACGTGAATGTGAGTCTACGAACGTGAGTCAGTCTAGCGCTCTGCCAACCAGGCTATTCCGGCCCCAGTGACATTATCAATAAATACATATGACTGAGCCGTGGTGGCTCAGGGGGTAGAGCGTTTGCCTTCCAATGAGATAACCGGGTTCAAATCAAAGCGATGACTGGTCAATACGAATTCCCTATTCGGCTTGCACCGACCACAGTGCTGACGTGAAATATCCACAGTGGTAAACGGATCATGGGTTAGAGTCCCCTTGCTGTCTGGCTAACCGTGGGAGGTGCCAGTGGTCTTCCTCTCCATGTAACGCAAATGCGGGTAAGTTCCATCAAAAGGTCCACCACTAAGGCAAATTTCTCACAATAGAGTATTGTGAGTTTCCCTGTCTTCTGGATTGGGTTCAAAATTACAAGGCTACGGAGTTGAACATAAGTAGTCGTAAACCCAAATATAGAGGGTCGGCTGTTCAAGGAGGGTCATAAAATAAAATACTTATGATTGTTGATGGAAGGACACTGAAAAACAGCATTCAAATTCTATAAAATTTTTCAAAACCATATAAATAAAAAAATTATATAACTTATGATGTTCGTTGCGGAACCAAAATTATAACTTCTACGATAATGTATTTTATATAATGTTATTAAAAAAAATTCTTTTTCCATATCAACTGTCTATTTACATATTGAACGTAAATTCTTTCACCAAAAAGTAAATAGCGCCTTTCCGAGGAAAACGCGTATCTGGGTTTTTAAATAAAAAACATGCAATAATAGAAATGTTAAAAAAAACTAATAGATACTCTTAAGTAGATTATAGGCATAGCATCTTACACGAACTCTAATAAAATAATGAGTTGAATACTTCCAACACCAAAATAAGCCGATAATATTCTTTTAAACTTAAAATCATACTCTTAAAATTTGAATAAATGCATGAAAACACACGTTTCGTGAAAATGATTTAGCATACATCATTATCAATCAACTAACGCATAATATAATGCTCATTTCAACATTGCACTACTTTCCAGAAGTAGCGCGTTCCCATAAACCAGCCTCGTCTTTGACTTCTTAGGCAGAATCTCGTTTTCTCGAGAAAGTAGAGAAAAGTCAAATATTCTCTGGCTGTTGGCTCACGGTCGTAGGAGGTTGCAGTAAAGTGACCCGGGTTTGAATCCCAGCGGTTGCTGGAGGAAATTTCCGTATCGTGATTTGTCGCGCCAAATACAGTCGCTAAGGTGCCAAATAGCTTTTTTTGCACAAAAACTTGCAAATTTTTTTTTTTTAATTTTTTTTTTTTAACCGTCGTTGAAGAGCTGACCCAATTTTGTGGATTTACGAATTCCAATCTCCAACTCCGTAGCCTTGTAATTTTGAACCCAATCTAGAAGACAAGGGAACTCCTCGATTAAGTATTGTGTGAA